>VSDK01017752.1:142126-201091 GCA_009767595.1 Symbiodinium kawagutii | reverse complement strand
GATGGCACATTGTCATGCTGGCCGCTCCTTGGACCGATGTGGCAGGGCCGGAACCAAGAACCCTCTTTTCAAACAGCAAGGGGCACATCGTACTCCTAACCGTGAACCAGGCTGAACAATTTCTGAAAATGCATCGCCATCATTGCCTGGTTCATGTGCTCCTGCAAGGTTTTCCAAGAAGTTCCTTCTGGCAGGTTGCCAATCCAGCACTTCAGCGATGGGTCCACCTTCAAGCCATTGCCCTTGCCCTGCAACTTTTGGCATCGAGCGCGATCAAGTTGAAAAGATTTAAAGGGACGAACTAACTGACTCACTAAGCAACTTAACTAAGTGTAACTAAGAACTCTTTCACGCCATTGTGCACCATCGAGGGCAGCCAATGAATGACAATTTACCGTTCTTTTGTCCACCAGCTCGTCAAAACAAAGCATTCAACACGGTCATAGTTGTCACCAAGACTTTGGACCATGGTACTGGCCTCGGTTCCTTGGGCAATCTAGTGGCGTGAGTCAATGCAATCTGTCGCGCGACATGCTGTGCGAATCTTCTCTATCAATCTGGCTAGATCCTACCACCAAGATAGGACCAAAACATCGTGGCACCTTTCCAAGTACATGCCTGGAACGTCTTGCCATGCACCTATTCATTTGTGGATGCCTGCAACGGGGAATCACTGGCCATCAATATTGAGCAGCAATCTGATCTGCCTTTCCAAAGCCTTTGCCCTTGCCCCACTTCATAAACCTCGGCATTTTGCACCATGGGGCGCCACCAGAATCAGTGGGTCATCAACAGCTCAATCAATGTCTCTGTGGAAATTTCAACACTCGGAGATTTCACCTGGTGTGCCATCCTCCGCCGACAAACATATGCCAACATCATCCAGGCCAAGGCGCATGGGCTGCCATGGTGACCAGCCTCCACCTCCTCCCTTGCCATCCTTACCCTTGCCCCATCCACCCCAACCCATGGTGAAGTAGGTCTGGCACCTAGGCGCGTTGAAAGACAAAGTCTGCGCAACACTTCAGCGTGACATGAGACATACATCATCTGATCTCTAGAAACAATCCTGGGCTCATACGGATACTTGACAAGCAATACTTGACCCGTCAGTATCATTTCAGTGAATTCATCTGAGGACACGCCTAAGTACTCAAGTATATGAACTCAGGCAGTTTGGGCTACCTTTTGTGATTTGATATCCGTCCACCTGAGAACTGGGCAGCGACGGAGGAGGGAGTCAAGGGCCAGCGAAACCAATCCAAAACAAAAACAACGACGTATATCCGTATATCATGTTTTGTTTCAAAACCAGCACCCGCAGAACAAGCAGTTCCTGAGCCAGGAAAACAAGAAGCAAGACCCAGGGCAAGCAGACTCAAGGGCAAACCAAAAACAAGAACAACTCAGAACAACAGCAAACATCAGCAAGCATCAGCAAACGTCAGCGAACCAGATTCCTGGCCACAGAGCCAGGCAACCCTTGAGAGCAGGTGCCCGGCACAAGGATTGTCACTGTTCAGACATTAACGTCAAGCACTGAACCCGGCTCCAGGTCTGGCGATGCCAAAACCAGAGCCAAATCCAGCGTACAGCTACCCCCAAGAACCGCATCCCTGGATTTCCCTGTCATGTACCGCACTCCTTTGACCAGTTCACCCACTGAAAAACTTAAAGAGCAGGTGAGGCAGCGTAGGCATTCACTGAACCGAGTGCCGAGCTGGACCGTGCGATTTGAATCGCGGCCACCGGGTGCTGAGCCGAAAGGCATTCAAGCAGCTGGTGGGTGCGGCTCATGTGGTGCACCGTTTCTGGGTGAACTCAGAACCACTGATTCGTTACTGGGCTCGGCACACCACGTTCAAGAGATTATAGAGCCTTTCCCAGCGGCCTACAGGGCCGACCTTCCCATCGCACTATAAATCCACAAAAACACTACCGCATTATTAATAGGTAGCACCTGCGGTAAGCACATTCTTGTCCACTAATCACTGTATTCTGCACTTTTGTTGATTTTCTTTCCTTCCTCCCTTCCTCCCTTCCTTTCCTTTCACCCAACAAATACTGCACATCTAAAAAGTAGTTTTCTGACCTTTCGGGAATAACTATCTATGCATGCAAATAAAAATGAATACACATGTATGAATACACTTGTACACTTACCTTTAAACAAACGTATACATATACATATACACATACATGTAAATATACATATACGCATACATCTACCTATACATATACATACACATACACACATACATATACATTTACATTTACATTTACATATACATATACATACACATACACATGCACATACACACGTACATACACACATACATATACATATACATATACATATACAAATAAAAATACAAATACAAATACATTCATATCTATATATATAATATATACATTCATTGCTTTGCTTATCAGTTTATTGATTGTTGTTTTAATGCATGTACACACATACATACACATGTATACTTGTCAATGGATAGAAATATGTCCGGTAAAAATTCCATAATTAGCTGCGCCCAAATGGAATGACCACAGCTGCAGTGGCGCTCCAGGATTCTCCAGGACTTGGCTCGCGCGCGGCAGTGAGGGGGGCCCAGCCACCACTGATGTCTGCTAAACGTGGGTCGAGATTGGCCAAAGGTCTCAGACCCAAACGCTTCAAACACTTGTCCGCATTTGCAGAATAACATAGAACAACTCAAACCTGTTTTGGAACACAGTCTGGAGTTGGCACATGAGAGAAAGAATTGGATAGACTAGATGAGAGCAGACTATGTAGCTTTGAAATGATTGCAGTAGATTCAATTAGATCTAAGTTCTTTGGCTCTTCGCTGCATTCGATACATCCACAAACAGACTTAGATTTGGACCTTGGGCCATGGACATTAACTTCCGTATGCTCTCCTGAAAGAAATCACGCCACAGATGACAAATAAGGAACGAGGACTGTACCAGATTCACTGCCTGAAATCCCACCCTTCGGGCCACAAAGCCGAGACAGGCAGAATTCTCAAGCTGAACCCCCGGCCAAGTGATCCATACCCATTCAGCCAAGTGTGGACAGAAACCACTGCAGAACTTACAGAAATTGGCTCTTTCTGAGCGGGAATAGTCCACGAAAAAATGCACAGGGGATTTTGTGATGGATGCAAATGTTTGCAGCAAATGTAGAGGTAGCCTATTCATGCCTATTCCATTCATTCCCACGGTGCTCACCAGATATGTACGCTTTTGACCCACACCTTTCAACTCATGTCCAAGGGTAATCTCTGAGATTCTAAGTGCTTCAGCACTTGGCCAGCGATCAAGCCTGAGCCTACAAGACCTCCGCGCAGCTTCCCATGATCTCAGCTGATCTCATGCCCACCTGGTGGCGCGCAAAGCTTCGGCGGAACGGCGCAGGCTCCACCACTGCCGCCCCAGCAACGGAACCGGCCCTTCTCTGGGCTCCAGGCCATGGGGCAGTGCCATCCCGGAAGTCCTCTTCACTCCAAGCACTGAGCCGGACCTGCATGGAAGTGACCTCCGGATGTCGGTGATATCCTATGACCATCTATGACCTATGATCAGTGACATCCTCTGACCAATCACAGGCATGAACAGATAGTTTCAAATTCATTTGCGCAGAGTCAACGAGCCATTTTGTGAATTACAACTCTTCTTGCTTGCTGATGGCCACAATTTTGACTGATTCACCCCATTAGGATCCATGACCTGCCCGGCTGCACCAAATGCCCAGCACCACCCAGCTATGACAACAGCAGACGCCTTCTGACTGTCAGTGAGCTCCACATGCGCCAAAGCAAGGCTCTTGGGCGCTGGACTCGGCAGCACATCTCCGAAGACCGCCACATGCTACAAAGTGATAATAAACTCTAATATCAAAAAAGTTGAATATCTATGTCTCTGACTATGAAGCTGACATCAGTTTATTTGGTTTCTTTCATGAATAGCAATGATAACAATAACAATGATAATAACAATGATAATAACAATTATAATACCAATAATAATCGTAATAAAAAGAATAGTCGCAATACAATAAACATAGTAATAACAATAAAATCAATAATGACAATAATAATCATACTAATAATCATGATAATAACAACAACAATGATAATAATAACAATCGATACTGACAATAATAACAATGAAGCAATAATAAAAACAATCATATATAGTATATAGTTAACAGTTAATATATGTCAATATGACCAGTGCCAAACCCCATCCGACTCTGATCAACTGCTGGCACTCCATCTTGCTCGCACCCAAGAACTGCACCCTTTCAGCACTGCTCCTTGCGCATCGTACTCGGAACCGTGGCAAGGACACCTCGCCCAGTCACGCCCGTGCTTGTGGGACTGGATCGGGGCCGATTACTGGTAGCATCATTGTCTGAAGGAATCCGAAATACCCTCTGGTGTGAACTCCTGAATTTCTGAGGGTGATATTTCTTCTGCGCGACCAAAAGAGCAAGGTAAAATCGCACTCTGAAACCTTGACCACATACCGCTGGTTCTCAAGGTGAGCCGAAATGCAGAAGGAGAAAAATGCTACGCCACCATACGCCACCCAGCAGCTTCCAGCAGCTTCCGGCTGCACCATCCAGTGAGTCCAGTGCGTCCAGGCCAGCAGCCGCTGGGTCCATGACACGAATTTGTTGACCACGCGGTTCCAGTTCGCAAGGCAGCCAAGATGAGTGCACCTGGCAGTGGCCACGGCTCACAGAAACCAAACAAGGACTGCAAGGACCTGTGAACCCAAAAGACCAAACGAACAAACACAGCCGGCATCACCCTATGCGGTGCTCCCGCTAGAAACCCGAACAGGTAGCGCGCAGCACCCGCACGCACACAATCATCACAGCAATGCCCCACTCCAAAAGCAGGAACACGCCAGAAGCCACAGCGCAGCCCGCTTGTGAACGCTCACCCCCTCACAAAAGCCAAACCGGCAGACCTACATCCACAGGTGACCACGCCCCACCCCTCTTCCCTTCACAAAGTGTTCCCTTCTTACATCCACTCATGACCATGCAATGCACACGGCTTGCCTTGGCATGACCAGCACGACCTTCCTCCCCAGCAAAAAGGCACGCTAGACAAGGACCTAAACATTGGAGAATTCTTCGGAAGAAAAGTAAGTGTAGCGCGCTGGGCTCCCCAACTCCGCCCGCAGAGCGAAATTTCGAATGGCACCTCCATCCTGTTGGCACAGGGCAGAACTTCATGACTCCAAGCATGTGAAGTGGGGCAAGTATGTGCCGCAAAAGAACCCAACATGAGAAGCATCAAAGCTCAAGAAAGTGCAGCCCAAAATGACACTGTTTTGGGTGGCTGCATACTGTTGCGTCCTGCCCAGGCAGAAGGTAGTATGGGTCACCTGCACACGGCGTGTCTCAATGGAACCCTTTGGGGAAACGGCTGAAGCGAAGGAAAAATTCGTGGCAGCGGAGTTGAGCTTTTGGGCTTGGGCTGGTTGTCCAAGAGCAACTTGTTCCACACCAGCTGATTGGCAGCTGGTTGTTAGCACTTCCAAACCCAAGAAGTGCTAACAGTGTGGTAAAATTGCCTCTACCCGCACTTCTAAACCCTGGGTTATCACTTCTAAATTGCCTCCCCCAGCAAGTCACCGCATTGGTCGCCTCTGAGCCCGATGACCAGGTCGGGCTGGCCCTTGGAGGCCTGTACCCAGCTCTGGACCTGGCACACGTTCCAAATGGCTAGGGACCTATGGGATATGTATAGATGCGTGTCTACGAAAACATAAACAATAAATCAATAAGTAAATAAATATATATATATATATATATAAATACATGTATACATATTGATGCGTGTATCTGTTTATGGCTGCTGCATTTTCTGCCTGCGCCCTCCGACGGGACTTTTATTGCCAGCCCTATGGCTGTGGATGGTATTTTGTTTGTCTTCTTCTTCTTCTTCTCGACACCCCATCTGTTGTCGAGAATTTCATGACCATGCGACCACGCGCCAGCCTTTTCTACCGGCTGCACTAAATTTTGAGATGCGGTGTCCAAATAGTGTGGTGTATGACTTTTTATTGGGTCACCCTTCGGAAACGCAATTTTTCAATCCCAAGAGTGCGGGCAGCTGATACCATCTGATACCTTGATACTGCGAAGGCTCAGTGGGGTGCCACTGGGGTGCTGCTGCAGAACCTGCCTCGACCGGCTGGAAGTTCTTGTCTTGCGCCTGTCTCGAGCAGGTCACCGTCGGTGCAAATCTTCAAGGTCATCGGATGTCATCGGGCACTCCTTCTCAAATGGACATCTGTCGATTTATCTACACATCCACGGCACCATGATACAGAAATACAGCAATGTGAATCTCTATATATCTATATATGTATACAGATATAGATATCTGTGTTGTGTCTCAGCATGTATCCTTCATCTAGGATCCAGACCACTACCGGCTTGGGTGGTTTGCTGGACATTAGCGCACCTCAGGCCATTTAACAACGGTTGACCCTGCAAATGAAACCTTCAAGTTGAGAATCAGGAAGTGGTGCAATAGCGACATAAGGGCCAAGACGGGCCAAGAAGCGTCAATGGATGGACATGATTTTGAAGCAACCAGCTTGGGATCGGTACCCACGGCTAGGTCATCCAGTAGTCACTTGAAGCAACCTCCCTAGCTCCCCGGTACTAATAAGCGACACCTAGGCTTTTCAGCTAAATAGCTGGTGATCTACCACCATTGTTTTGGGAGGAGGATTCTTAAAACTGGATCTCTCCTTGCTGGCAGCTCGGTGCACACTTCGAATGTGGCAGGGGCGTACATTCTCCGAGAGATCTAGGGGGATTCGAGCCCGCCACGAGCTACAAGACCGCGCCGAGGAGTCTTGCAGGGAGGAGTTGATTAAATCACTGGATGGCCATGCTTTTTTTTTATAATTATATAAATCACTGGATTAGGTTCAGACCTGGCCGATAGGCTGATTCTAAGAATAGTTTGAGCTACCGCTTGCTTTCTGAACAGAAATGCGGCACCAGTTCGTTGAAAACGCTCTATGGCTCACATCCCCTGCAAACAGCCTCCCCTCAAATTGCTCATCTGAGGCCACCACCAGCTTCCTGCCCCTGAGCATGCTGCATAACTGAGAGATGATGAGTAACTGATGTTCTAGCATTGGTAAATATTGGTAATATGATATGTTACTATATATACTATACAATAATGATAATGACAACTGAGAATGATAGAAATTGTACCACTGATGTTGCCACTGAACCCACTCACCTGTGGCGTCCGCGATCTGAGAGTTGGGAGTGCCCTCTGCTGTTCCGCCCACTAAACATGAAGTCCCAGGCATCGTCAACGCCGCGATCCCATCCCGGTGTCCACTTGACCCACTGAGCCCAGACCTTCAAGAGCAAGGCGCACGCCACCTCGGATGGCGACTGGGTCTACACTTACGCGGCACGTCTGTTGCATGTTGTGCCCTGCCCCAGCCACTGAGAACGGCAAAGGTGGGATTTTCTGCGAAAGTGTGGCTTCAGGCTGAAGAACTTGTTGTTGTGTACATGTGGGGGTTGTCAAAATAGGGAGGCCCAAAAATGGTTATATAAGTTATATAAGTATTAATATTGTATGATTCGGGGGTACCCACATTTTCAGAAAACACGGTATGACTTACCAATCTATCGTGGTTGGGCAAAACAGTTTGCGGTCTTCATGATTATCTGGAAGTATTGCTGCTGGCCCGCATGGATCTTTCTGACTGGTCATGCTATGCCATGCTCGTCTTCAACCCTTTGCCTGGTGAAACGAACTACGAAACACCAAGCTCCATCAAGCTCTATACGGTGACCACTGTTTTCACTTTCAAATCATCCTGGAGGGATGTGGCAATTTTTTGGCCCGTTCTGCTCAAACTTCTTACAAATAGTTTATGCCATAATCAAATGGTTTCCCGTCATTCACCCAGTTCTATAGCACTAATGTGCTGGAAATGAACCTACAAGTACTTTTGTGATATCACCCCACTGCCTCAAGGGCTGCCCTCAACTGCTTGAAAGATCTTGAAATAGCAGTCTGCACGCACTTCTTTCCCTCAGCTGTTACACCTTGCGTCGCAGCGGGGTCAAAGGGCCCCGCGACCAAAAGTACTCACTACCGGGAGCCGGGAAAGCCATGGAGCAAGGACACAGGTCTGGCGTCGGGGAAAGACACATCGAATTTATGACGATCGCAACTTGAACGCCAAGCCTTGGCTAAGCAAAGAAAGGATTGCAGAGAAAAGGACTCCCTTGGCTCGCCTCTCCACCAGCCAATTGGTATTCTCCGGTCCTTTGCCGAATTGCGGAGCATGGCAGTGAGAAGTCAATACGAGTCACCTTGGACTCAAGTGCGAAACTGTGGGTCTCCAAGCATTCCTAATAGTGACAAGTCCTGCATTTGATTGCATTTCCAACTGGCCGATTCGGCTAGCACAAGTCGAGCTGAACACATCTCTCAGGAAGACACCGCAGTCTCAACTCGGTCTACGCAAGAATAGAAACCATCTCGATCGCATTCACTGAAGGCTACGTCGGTTTCTCCTCAGCGAAGGGGCGACAGAAAAATATGGCATGCCTCGCTACAACGCCCCACTAGGTTGAATTCAAACCTGTGTTATGACATTCCTCAAGTTACTCCAATATCTCAACTCCCGAGATGCCCCACCTAGAGATTTGAGATTCTCTTGGAAGTTCTCGAAGCATTTGCGGGACTCCTTGTTCCCAAACCAGAATGCAGGTGCTTCATCCAGCAGCGTGCTGCGATGCAAAAACACAAAGCCTCTGTACGCCATGGCGTTGAATATCCAGGACCTGAGTGGAATTCCAACACCATCCTCCGGGACACACATGGGCGTGTAGATCGGATTGTTCACAAAGGCAGCTGCCGAATGACCCACATCCTCGTGGATCCATGACACCCAAACCATGATGGTGGTCAACACTCGAATGACTTGCGATCTGCTCACCTCACTTTCTTTGCCGGACCAGCTGGGATTCTTCTCCGTAGCACGTCGCAAAGATGGCAAATGAAAGATCAAGGATTGCCACCAGTCTTTGAAATAGGAATCAGATTGAATAAAATCCTGGACACTTCTGGACATCGTCCAGGTTTTTCACAAGGTACATTTCAGCCAACGTTGGAATAGGAGTTACAGTACTCTCTGCATGGTGCGACCAATAATGGATGCATTGACTACTACGTGCCTTCTTCTGTTTGATTCTTCCAACCATTGAACATGTCCTGTCCAAATTCGCTTTGCCATGGCCAGCAGTTTCCGGTTGTTCCAGTCAACTGAAGCTTTGGATCGCCGTTCAATTCCCTGTGGACGGTCAACAGACCTAGTTAAGTGAAGATCCATCTTTAACCCCCTCTTGATAGTAAATTGCCAACATTGATAGGGAAATTGACGGTGGCTTGTCAAGAGATGGGCCTACAGTACCAGCAATGACCACTTCGCTCAAATTTTGATCTCCCATACAATAATGGTTTGCCCTAAACTTGCCAGGTGGCGCCCCCGGTAAGCTAAGTTGCCTAAGCCATTTGACTACAGCATCTCGTAGCATCTCGTAGCTACCAGTTTCAACCGACCTTGGCCTGCGGGCCTCACCTTGTTCGAGATCAAATCACCTGAAACACAAAGAAGCAAACCCAATGGCACCAACCCAATGCCACCGCCCGGTCCTCGTCCACACCTTCCGCCTCAAAGAAGCAATCCACATACTTTGCGAGCAGCCTTTGCACCGTGACAGCTCGATAGTGCCACCGCCATCCCCAACGACTGGTGTTGGCGATGGCTTCCCGGGTGGACCATGCAGGGTCCATGTGGCGGATCTGCCCATAACGCTCCATGTCCATCTCGGCCAGGTTCAAGGGTTTCTTGCCCATGGAATCCTCAATGAGTTTCAGCTGCTCATCATGAGGCAACGGTGCCAGGGAGAAATCTGCTGCATGGAAATCAAAGAGGAGTCGCATGTTGTCGTTGGTGGCTTGCACGCTGCGGCTGATGAAGGCATCCAACAAGCGTCGCAAGGGATGCTTTGGCTGGTTAGCAAAGGCATCCACAGCCACTGCTTGAAAGGCCGCCGCGATCTCCAGGTGAAGATCCTTCACGTGCATCACTAGATTCGTCATGGAGAGCAGGGAAGCAATCAGGGCACCCTCGGCCATTCGCCAGCCGCTTCGGGTGTTCGATACCTCGTATGCCCGGTCAACCTCGCCGTCGCTGAAATTGAGATATCTGGTGCCATTGTACTCCAGCATCACCAGGCGGAGGCTGGAACCATCCATCTCAAAACTTGCCTTGCCACCCAAAGCCGCATAGCCAGGAATAGGTTTATACAAGGCCAGGTCACTCAAGTCCAAATGAAAACGTCCAGAGTCCTTTTCGTGGACCAAATGAGCGCCAAACACTGAATCGGTCATCAACATTCCAAGCATGTCTGACCTCCTTTGCAGGCGCCTTTCCACTAACGAGGCGCCATAAAAACCGTTGTTGGCATATCGAATCTCCATGGGTCCGAAGTATCGAAAGCCATCTGACGCCATCTTGGTCAAAGCCCTGTGGTCAAACGCCACTCTTGGCTCCATGGCATATGTCAAACTGATGGGGTCCAGGCCAGCGGCCCTAGAAGCCTTCACCATAGTGCTGAGCTTCCAAACCCCAAATTTGTGGCCCTGATTGTCTTCCCAGCTGGGCACCCTGCCACCAGTATAGTACTGATGCAAAAACTCCCCCGGAAGCTCATGATCGAAATTCTTCTGCGCAAAACTTTGGTATGTCTCGATGCCCATGGTCTCCCCCGAGACAGGTGGAAGCCACCGTGACTCAGTCCTGCCCAACAGCCGTGCAAAGAGCTCCTGCCAGGGTGAAACATGGCAGTGGGTCAAAACCATTAGTCCCCTTGGTTCCCATCTCTCTCCATTGTTTTCCCTACTATTGTCGCTTAATACTGATGGTTAATATTGACCGATAGCCACATTCGTAGCAGCCACCCGAAGCTCAGCTCGCAGCCCGCAGCCCTCGCGGCCCCTGGAACCCCCGCGTCCTCGACGACGCTCCAGCAGCCTGGGCGCTCAAATCCCTGGACGAAGTTCATGTCTTCGAAGTAAACGGAGCCTGAATTTGGGCAGCAAAAACGGCAAAAATCAATAGACTTAGTGGATATTGGTGCAAAAAAAAAATAGACTTAGTCTGACTTAGTCTGACTTAGTCTGACTTAGTCTGCTAATAGTGGTGAATGATGGCTAAAGATGCAAGAGACTTGAAGAACTACCTGCATAATCTGTGATTATGTCTAAACTTCAGGAGGCATCTCCAACAGCAAAGGATTCGAAATGTGAGATTTGCGGCGCCAGGGGGATGCACTCATATTTCTGCCACTTACAACACCCGCCGAAATGGAGTTACAAGGCTGTTCCCTCGTACTGCCACTAAGTAAGCCTACGCAAACAAAGGTTCCCGTAAAAAGCACTCTCAAAGAAGTTCCATGGCCCCGGAAAGAAGTCCCATCCCCCACATGGCGCGCTTCTGACAATACAGAGACGTTCCACGTTCGGGTCACCTGGTCGCCACATGGCCCACTCTCAGGCCCCCTGAGCGGACCGCGGACCTGTGGCAATGTTGGTCATCCAACCAAAGGCATTGGGCAAGTCCGCCTGAGCCATGCCGTGAGGAAAAGGTGAAGGGAAGGTCGCTGGCCACATCTGGCACAAGAAGATGGCATTGCCACTGGTTGAATCCCTGTCACTCAGAAATATGTGCTGCAAGAATTCCATGTTGCAAAGGCTCAGAGGAATCAGCAAATAACTCGTTCTTATCATCGCAAAGCTTCATGTGTTGCTAGTCGTTGTTGTGTAACCAACCGTGTTTTCGAAAGGGATGGTAAAGATATGCATTCAAGTATTTAGTTGGTAGTCAAGAGGTAGAAATGTTGGGGATCAATCAATTTTCTCCCCAAAAAACACGCACTAACCATCTTTGGCCATCACTAGCGATCATTGTCCATCATGATTAGCATTTGATCACCCATTGGTTAGCCATCAAACAACCATGAATTGACCACCTTTTACCATGCCAAACCACCAATCACTCTTCCACTACAGAACTGCTTCACCTGGCAGTGGGTCAAAGCCCTTAGTCCCCCTAGTTCCCATCATTAACCAGCTTGTTTTCCCTATGAGTTTGTTGCTTAATATTGATGGTCAACTGCTTGACCCAGCTCGCCACCTGCGTCAACAGATTTCTTGTGCTCGCAGCGTGTCTCCGTTTTGCTTCAGCATCAATGGCCCAGGGAGGTCGAAGCACGTCGACGTGATCATTGTGGAAGAGTGGACCGATGCACATGGCTTGCCTTGGCAGCCCCGGAAGCTGAGATAAGGGGATTATAGTGGATAATACTTGATAATTCTAGGGATGGGAATGAAAATGGATGAGACTGCTGGTATCATACCACTTGTATGGCCTAAATGTTGTGGCCCCCGCTGAGTGCTGGGATGTTGATGCTACTCATTGTTGGCATCGACCTGCACCAAAAGTGACATAGACAAGCATGATCCCATAATAGTCAGACCGGAGCGTGTCCCTCACAAGCATCCCTACTCGAAAGCAAAGCTCGCAGGCACATCTTGCCAGGATCTCTAAATAGATTGATGCAATGACCGCACCCCCCGCGAAGTAAGCCATTCAGGAGATGCAAGGTTGCCCCGATCTGTGCAGTGGCGCCATACCACGGATGAATGGCACTGAGACACAAGTGTAGGTGCTCCACCTATGGCACATATGGAACCTACTGCACCGGAAGCGCTCCAGACCAGCCAGCCTTCCTATAGGCTATCGGAAACCCGCAGTGGCTGCTATCTGGACAAAGGGATGGGCGTAATGATAGCTATCTCAAATGAGGAGTTATCAATCGTTGCTTTATATTGCTTCAATCAAAACGCATGGCTTCTCCAGAGGCTCTATCGAATCTTTTTCGTCCGTGTCCATCAGAACTCGCTCTAGCATGTTCTTGAACCTTTCAATTCTTCCGCGAGAAACACCCAAACCCATCTAGGATGAAGACTCCATAAGCTGTACTTTTTGTGGCAGGTGACGTGAATCGCAGGATAGAAGCAAAATGAAGCAAAGAAATTAGAAATGCTCCAAAACATTTGCCTTGATTGCCAGAAAAACCACACGACTGCTCTGCAATGTTTAGCAAAGCCAAGTCTCCAGTTCAAGTGCACGAGCGCAGAAAGAATAAAGACCGTCAAAGCACAGGCGCAACATATTGGACAGCCCTTTGCTTTGAAGCAGGGACAGCAGGAACACTTCGGATCCGGTGGTTTTGCCAGAAGCGACTCCTCTTCCTCGTTCTTGACCGAAGGAAGCATCGAAACGAGGCTCGTTGCGGGTTTCTTTGACCCTTCTTGAACCAACGCTGCGGACATAAACCTGTGCCTCGCAGAGTCACTCATACACAACATGACAACTGGGTACAGTAACAACATCACAAGGCCATGTCTGCCGGGTCCCAAGGGCGGCCATCAAAACATGCATCCCATGAAGACAAAAAGTGTGGGTCGTGTTCGGGACATCGCTTTCTCGGCCGGCGTGCGGGTCTAGCACTGCTGAAGGTCACATGGTTTGCAACAACCGCTGATAGATTTTCGCCGCCGAATGGATCCGGAACTTAGTGACTTGAGTTTGAGGTGAAGCTGAAAATCCTGGATCCAAAGAGTTTGAATAAACTCTGGAGAAAAATTCTTCTTGACATGATCCGGACATCAGTTCACACCTTCCAGGCACAGATCTGAACTTTTGATAACGTTTGATTCGGCTCTTCCCCTGACCCAATCCAATGCCAGCCAGGATGCTGCTGCTGCAGCTGCTAACGGGCGGCGCCCTTCGCTGGACACATCTTCCTTCGGCCGGAGTTCAGGCCTGACAGCGGCTTCGTTGGTCAGTCCGTCACCGTGGTAGCGGCTTCCAATGGGGTGACCTTGCCTCATCATGGGTCGTGTCCATGGGTGCTGAGATATACATTTCTACATGCATATATCTACTGATATATTTATTGATCATTGTTTGCACATCTATACATGTACATCTATCTGCTTCATTGTCTGAATTATCTGTAAATTTATTTGATAACAAATGAATATATTTTTCAATAGATATGTACATATAGATATATATATATATATACATATATATTTACATATATCAACATCAGGTACGTTCAGCTAAGAAGCATTCACTTGCCCATAAGGCCCCTTACAACCTGATCCGTGTGTAGTACGGAACAAATGCCGACAAAAACCAATAGCCACCCAGGAGGAATGATGATATCTAACTCCAACCCCTTGCGCGTTCTCAGCTTGCCCTTGCAATCAGACCTAACTAAAGCAGCACATGCAACACATGCGGTTCGACAAAAACCGGCCACGGCCCTGACCGACTCAGGTTTTGCAGCCAGCCTGGCCTTCTCATTTTGTTTGGCCCTGCTGACTGAACCTGCCAAGATTTATTTCAATGCCGACATTTCCGCCAGCAACAAGTGGATTTCAATCTTGTCCTACAATGCCACCATGCACACACTGCGGATTTGGTTTGCCGGGGACTTGTGTAAAGATGTCATCGAGACAGATCCAATCGACATGCAGTTTCTGAAGCCAGCTCTTTGTACAAGTAACCCTGGAAATTCTGGCCACTGCTTCAAGCGAGCACTAACGATCGTCAAGCGCCAAGAAACAACTCTCAACGGCTGGGATACAAATCCTGGCAACCATGATCCTTGGAACAACGATCTGTTCGACGACTGTCACTTAAATTTCTGTTGTCAGCTGGCTATTCGTGCTGACCATTCTTTTGAGTTATTATGACCCCCCCGTTTGAAACCCAAGTTTCAAAATCATTTTTGAATAGCTTTAAAGCAAACAACCATAGTTTTGAAACATGCGGATTGGCACCCGGATCCAGGGCGCGTGGCTGGGGGAACCAACTAAGTATGGAAAACATGGTTTCCTCCCCACACACCGCAAAAAAGAGCCTTAAACTAGGCTTCCACCTCGAAAAACACATTTGCTCAGAGGTGAAAACCAAGGCTTTGAACTAGAGTTTGAAGCCTGGAATGGGAATCAAATACTTTTCAAACTACAGTATCACAGCTTGGAAACTAACGTTTTGGGCCAGCGTGTTGAAGTCAGTTTGTTATCGGGGGGCTAGGGGTCAAGTATGTATGCATTCTCAGGTGAGAAACACATAACCTTTCCATTTGCACAGGGAAGATGTTTATCGAAAAGGAAACTAATAACCGTCATGTGCAACAGGGATGCGCTAGGCAACGAAAACAAATGCAGCAGTGGACAAGAGGAGAAGACAGGTTAGGTAAGAAAGAGAAATCAAAAGTGGTATGATGTTGGGCCAGGCGGGGAGGAAGTTTAGAGATGGAAAAGAAATAAATACCTGTGTGACAATTGGCCAGGGAAAAAAGTTGGAATTAAAGACAAGCAAAGTGCAGTTAAAGAAGAAGAAGAAGAAGAAGAAGAAGAAAAAGAAGAAAAAGAAGAAGAAGAAGAAGAAGAAGAAGAAAAGGAAGAAGAAGAATTGAACCGTGATGTCGGATCCGGCGGCATGGAAATTATGCAACGCAGGGGGATGATAACCAGAGAAAACAAACGTTTCTGAACGGGGAAAGAAACGCCTCGGAGCTTCAGTGTCCGGATGGAAAACAATAGTTTTCCGCCTATTCGGGACGGTCAGAAACCAAACGAAAAACTAAATTTTACAGGAAGATTTGTTTTTGGAAACAATCGTTTCCTGAAAGGGTCTGTTGGTTTCCACTCTGGAAAGAAACTTTGCATGCACTAGCTTCAAGCAATCGGTTTGGGGGAATCAAGGAAACAAACAAAACAAAACAAAAATACATGATTACTGTCTGGTGGAGTAGCCCTCTTGACAGAAACTCCGTGGAAAAAGGGTTGTTTCCACGGTTTCCAAGCCCTGACCCGCCCTGTGTGTTTTGAGTTTTGAGTGTTCAAAACGAACTTTTGCCAAAAAGGTTAGTTTCGGGTTGCGAAGCTTTTAGTCTTATACTCTCTCTCTCTCTCCATCGCCTTCTCTGTGAGTCTAGCCAAGGGCTAAAAGCGAACCTTCGGCTCAATGCCCGGAACTAATGCATCAGTCAACTGAAAACCTTTGTTTTCTCTGGATATGTTTGTGTCCTTCATGCAGCGGCTCCAATATTGAAATATCTTGAAAGCAACTGTGCTTGCAAGCTACGATCTCACTGGACAACGTTCCGCTGGCTAGGTTCCATACTGCAAGCCCAGCAGCCAAGGCAACAAGCCAAAGATAGGCAGAGCCTCACCGCCGACATGCTGCTATGGCACCCACGGTTGGCCCCGGGTGAAAGAGAGGGGAGGGTCCCCAGCCCGTGGTATTTTCACGTGAAACACTGGTTTCTGAAAAGTCACCTCACGTGACTTGTTGGCTGTATGCAGTACACAGGTTTCATACACAAATTGTGGGTCGTGGAAACTATTTGGATCGAGGTCATATTTACATTAATTAGTCTGGAAAACATGGTCTTTTGGATCCCAGGATTAATCCAGATTAATCTTAAAAGAGAAAAGTGTCGAGAAAACAAAAAAAATGTTCTAGAGACCAGTCTGAAAGTAGCCCTGATCCAAGTAGTTTCCAAAACATTGTTTTTTTTTCTTTTGTTTTTTGTGGGGGGTTCCAGGATTAAGTCCAGATTACTAGTAAATTTTTTTGGTAGAGATTAGCTGGCATTTGGTGAACATTGAAGACCTTGTCGTTTTCAGAGCCTCAACCTTGATACTACTACAATTGACTGCTGGAGGTAAGTAGGAGCCCCATAAGAGTGAAATTGAAGTGGCCACAACAGTTCTTCGTGGGCAAGGGATGAGTTTGAACTTACTTATTTGCCTTTTTGACACCAAGTACTTGTATGTATTCAGTTTCTAAGATTGAAAGGTGTTGAGTAAGAAAATATGCGTAGTAGGGTGGTCATAGAGAGGAGAAGAAAAGCAACCTCTCAGCTGCCTAAGTATATGGAATTAATGGGCCCGTGTGCAGCAGTTGTATTTCTACTTTATGGATATTCTACTTGTGCATGGGTTCTATTGGGCTGATTATGTTATCAATGGAGTCATGAAATGTTCAAGTAAGCTAGGATGAGAGTATTACTATGTACTAGCCAGTATCTACTAGGTAATGCTATACACTGTTTTTGTAGTATTAGTCAGTGGGGGATAAGTGGATGGGTTCTGTTGGGACTAGGGTTATTCAAGTAAATTGAGGCAGTTCTATTAGTTTCCCCTTACTTGAGGCAGATAGTATTCAGACTTTGATTTTTGATAATGAGTTGAAAGCTGGGGCAGTTGAGGTAGTAGCTACTATGTAGACTATGATTTCTGCATATTGAGTTGAAAGCCATGGGCTTGACATTGTCTAATTATTGTCCATTTTAGTTAACGAGTCAACAACTATTTAGGAGGATAATATTTTGCTATTATATACAAAGTACTGACATTTATCATGACACATTGTTTAACGTACATACTAAGGGTGGCTATAGCAACCACAGTAGCAGTAACTCCCAAAACAGATTTGAACCAAACCTGTTCTAATGCCACTACAATTGCCAAAGCATTAAGCCTTATGCAAAAAGACCAGCTTGGCATTGATGCATGACTGTGGTTGCAGCTAAGTATGTTTGCTACGTTTTCTTGACTATGGTTTTGATGTGTACTATGCCTAGTGCTGATTACAAATATGATTAGTGCCATGGCAAGACAATTTGGGGCAATTTTGGCGCTATGTTGGGACCAAGTTGGTCCATGACAGGACTCCAAATTGCCACAAGACCCAAACACCTGAAAAAGCCACAAGAAACAAAAAAACTAGGATATAAATCCCAACTTCCTTCAAGATCTTTGGTTTTTAGCTCTTTTTATATCTTTTTTCATGTTTTTTGTTTTTTGTTCTTTTTTGGTTTTTCGGGTCAACATCAAAGACTTGGAGGATGCGTTTGGTGAGAAAGGGCCCTGCAAACCTGTTCTCCATATTCTTTTGAGATTTGAGGATGAATATAAAACACCCAAAAGCGCGCGGGCTCACAACACGCCTTTCTGGGGTGAAAATGCTTCAATTCCAACATGGGAGTACCCCATTGCCAGCTCGGCTCACCCTTTGTCCACATCATCTTATTGACCCCTAAGCGTGGAAATGCTACACAAACACTTGCGAATGAAACATATCAGAAGATGGGATGTTATTGCTGCAACCCTGCATGAGTGCCCATTTTATCCATGGATGACTTCACTTCCTTGAAACTATGGGCCTTCAAAACTCTGAATCAATGGTACCAAATTCAAGAGCATGCAAATGGTGGAAGCGCCACCATAGTCAAATGGATGTTGTGCTCACTAAAGGACTTTTAATTTGTTTGGAAGTGCCACAGTAAGTGTCAAGCAAGTGCGAACCATTTCTAATCCAGATCCTTTCATTGAAAAAAGCTGCACTTCATATTTTTGCTTGCGAGGAGGCAAGCATAGAACTGCCTAGCGACCTCGTTCAGATTGCCAAATCGCTTTGTTCGATTTGCTGCGACCAGAAAGATCTCGTTTGCAAGCCAGTTTGCACCTGCAACCTGCAACTTGGAAGGGCATTGCTTAAGTGCCACCAAGCCGCAACAGGACGGCGCATGACTTGGCCATAGCACGGTCAATGACAAAGTTGGGCTGTTGACAAGTTTGGGGTCTGTGTTTGCTACGGCCATCACGCCTCCTTTGGGATCCTTTGCCAAACCGTATCTGCGGAAGCTCTGATCGCATCTCAGTTGTGCATCCGAGAAATAAAAGCTATGGTAGGCAACGGTACTTCGGCAAAACCTCTTCATCTTCAACACTCCCTGGCCCTAGCCCCACGATGCCAGAAAGCTCTGTTCTTTTATCTCATCCAAACGCAGGCCGCGTCAGTGTCGTAACGTGGGACAACACGTCCAAGCGCTTCTCATGAAGAGAATTGTTGCTCTTTGAGAGAATGAAGCACACTCCACGTGATAATTATCCTCAAACCAAGCAAAGATACTTTTCAATGCCAACTCCGCGTACAATCCTCCTCCAGTCTTGTTTCTCTTGGTGATTGTGAACTGCACTGGCAGCAATTGCCAGTACAGAGCAGCTGCCCTAGATTCTTGCAGCATGCACCGAGATTAGGTGCTGTGTTCGAGCATCAATATACTGAAAGGTGGGATGTGGTGGGATCTTGAAACTGCAAATCCTAGATACCCAAAGGCAGGTTTTTTCATCGCCATCAACCATGAAAATGGTGCTTTATTGATATTGATCCCATGTTGCTGCATACTCACTTGTCTTTGGCGGCAGGCAGTTATGACATCAAAAATGGTTCTACTAGCTCCGCATTCTTCCGCTGCGCTGACCCTACGCCCGTAGAACAGTTGATGCTCAACCCCATCGAGAACCCAGAACCACGACCTACCAACCTTTGACGCTACAATCTGTCCCTGGAATCCAAGCTCTGCAGTGCCAATTTTCGCCTAGGCAATCAATGGGCTGGCTGAATTGAATTGGGGTCAGTGGAGCTACTGCAACAGAGCCGTTGAGGGACCGATCTCAATCCACCTAAACCCTCTCAGTACTTCTGGTGGCTTGGAGCCATTTTGTTGCTGATTTGACTGGCCCCCGGGATGGTCAAAATCAACGTGTCCGAACATAGCACAACATGATACAATTTGCAACTCCTCAAGTATTTGAATTGCATGGCAGCTGTAGCCATGTCGATGGCAAGCGGCGCGAAAGACGGGGCTCGCGGCTCGGCCATGCCCAACTGAGAACTGATCAGTGAGCCTTCTCTCAATTCCCGCGCGCCAAAGGGAAGAAGATCTTCGTCACAGCGGCACCGCAGTCAAAACAATCACCAGTCACATGGCACCCAAGAAATTACTCAACTGCTGTATTTTATTAGGCAACCCCTGCTGTCTCCACAGGATCATTAAATTGGCAGGTTTCTGTGATCTTCCTCACCTTTCTGGTACCAATTCCCTTGCGCGCAATTTTGCACGGAAGGCATTCGATTTCATCTGCCTGCACAGCAGTTCAAATTGGCCTGGAAAAGAAATCAATTTACGTCGGCGCAGCGATGCCCAACGTACTGGATTTACGATTTTAGATCATTCTGGCAGGGCCAATGCCTCTGATAGTGTGAAAGCAGGCGCAAGCTGCTTTTGCAGCATGCTTGGCAGACTTGAAATGGAGAATCGAGAGTACCACGGATAAACAGTTTCACACAATGCGAACAGGAACGTAAAAAATGGAACGGGCAGCAAGTGCCACAGTCATCCCAAAGGCTTGGAGGACTCTCGGGTGCCTCGAATGTGGTACTCTGCCCTCTCTGTTCTTGGTCAACGCATGCAGGGCTGTCAGGCTCAGCCACTTCGCTTAGATCATTGGAAGTAGTGGAACTGCTGAATTACTGAAATGTTGGCCATCCAGAAAACAAGAAACTCTATGAATCTCCACATGTGTGCAGGTGCAGGTGCTGCCAACACTACAATGATTCCAGCTTTTCCCTCACTGGCTGTTCGAAGATTGAGTCGACTTCTCAAAAGTGGAGTAACCAACCCAAGCTAATCATTCCAGGATCAACCTGACAACGTATTGTGAAGGACACCAAGAGGAGCTCCCCATGTACTTCTTCTGTTCAAGAAGTGTCAACAAGGAGCTCCTGATGTACTTCCCCCGGCTTTTGAGAAGTCTTGGACTACTATTAACTTCGCACTGAGCAGGAAAACGCTCATGAAAATGCCAAATAGCAGCCCAACTAAAATTAGAATCACTGGTTGAAGGATGGAAACGTGAAACGAAGGCCGCCCGCTTGCTGAAGTGAACGTTCTCATCAGTGATCCACGCTCCCATTCTTCGGGGACATCAAATGTTGAAATGCACTGGCAAACACTTCTGGCGCAAGGACTTGCTCGCCGCCAACACGACTTCCTTGTGGAATTTGCCCATGACATGACAGGCAACCCCTATCTGCGTCTTATTGTTGAATGATAGCTCCTCGCAGGTCAGTGCCAAAGCATTGCAAAAGCTCTGGAAAAGCGGGATGGTAGTCATGGAGAGGCTGTCAATTGTGGACAAGTTGGCGAGTGAGACAAGTGCTGAGACAAGAATAGGGGTTCTTGTCTGAACCAGTTGATTGTGCTGAAAATAGAGCACGACTCCATGCATCAGCTTGTGCAATGGCTCGGAGACTTCCAGCAAAAGGCCTCGAGCTTTGGAGTGCTCGCGGGCAAAGCCTCCTCTGTCGAATGCTTTCACGAACTGCGAACATGCCCATAGGACGTTTGTGATTTCAAAGTCTTTGCACGCCATCAGTTCGCTCTGCCCAAGGACTTGAATGAGAGAGGAGAACAAAGCTGGGCGAAACACCTGTGCCGATCAGATGAGGTGACAAAAAACTTTGGGCGGTTGATCACGTGAAGAGCAACATGACCGTTGACCTGCTATCAACCTACTTGTTGTATCCAATCTACTTATCCCCTGTAATCCTTCATCAACCATCCGCTAACAAGTATTGACCGGCTAACAGTAAATCACCATGGGTAAGCATGGTCCAGCAAGGTTGACCATGAACACCAGGGGTGCCACAGCTACTCTGCAGGTGAGCATCGCCGCGGACAACGAAAGATGTACTGAGACACACACACACACATACACAATATGCGCGTCTACATGCATTTGCATTTTCTACATGTTGCAATTGGGTTTTCAATTTCTCAGAAATCCAACATGTTTTTTCAATAGGTATATATTTCTTGCATTGAAACATTTACATATGTGTGTGTGGGTGTACGTAGACTTCTGCAAGTGTATGTGTTCAAATGTGAATGTAAACATATGAGCATCCATATATTTACACACGCGTGTGGGTGTACCTTCTGCACTTGTCAGTAAAGTAAAGACAAACAAACAATATGGAACACTCTTCAACAGGACACAACCCCTGTCACCCTTTTGGAGAATGGGAAACAATTGGTCAACAACTCGTCAACCACTCGCAGCAAAGAAAGCCTGGAGGCCTGGAACGGGGTCCCAGAGAAACCATGGACACGACTGAGAGACAAGTGGCCAAGAGATGGAGCACCAATGGAAAAGCACCAATCTGCACGCAAAAGAAATATGCATCCTGTCATCAAATGTCATCGAAATTTCATCCAATGTCATCCTGTAAGAATGTTCTTTCAGATGGGACATGGCAAGACAAACAGACAGACACGTGATCAAGAATGCAAATAAAGCAGATATAGGATAAACTATCTTTTTTTTGCCAGGGCTTCCCACGGTTTGCCCTCACCGTCTGAAAACTGAAAAAAATTGACAAACCCATCAGCTGACTGAAGCTTCTCTGAATTAGACCATGAACAAATGCACCACAAAGCACCTGCAAGCTTGCACATGACCAAATGCAAATGGTGGCAACCTTTGCTGGCATCATGCCATTTCGGAATTCCAACTCACACTGAGCTTGCTTCTCAATGGCACTGAGCAAAGCATTACTCACGTCCATTTCATATTGACCATGAGGACCTCCGATTCGAGCGATTCGGTGAATAGAAGTAGATAGATTCACTGCATTCATTCGATGCAGCTGTTTCCGAATCACTGTAAAAAGGTCCGGCTTGCTGCACCTGCTTGCTGCAACCAAGTCCTTATTCATGTTCATCTGCATCGCGAGAATACTTTTGCTCCTTCGGCCGTTGCCCTCTCCGCTGCCTGTCATGTCATCTACTTTTTGGGCCGGACCACCAAGGCATTCTGTCAGGTCCCTTCCACCACTTCTGTCTCCCGGAATGCGTCCTTTCAGAGCTGTGAGTACATCACAGTCCGTCGATGCCGAACTTGAAAATTCGGGTAGTGACTCTGAGGTGCATGTCTTTGCCTCAGATAGACTCTCCAGGGCGGGCTTCTCTTTCAAAGTCAGGCACGGGCAAGACAAAGTTTGGCGCAGGCACGGCCCAAATGAGTCAATTGGAGTGAACTCCAAGAAGGTATTCTGCACAGCGATGTGATAAATGACTGTTGGTGGCATTAAACCTGCACAGTCCCGAAACTGTCCCCAGCTGAACCGGGACAAACCATTCAATTCACTGACAGCCATTCAAACGCAAACTTGTATGTCCTTCAAAACTGCCACAGTATGAGTGAAATTGTGAGCTTTTTGCTGCATGGACTCGGCCCGGGCCCCCCATGTACAAACATCAACATTGGAAGTTTCACTGCAAAGTTAGCTTAGAAGAATAAGCAATTAAAAACAAATGGTTCCAGGGCGATTTCGGCACCATTGTGTCTCGAAAATTTCATGGGAACATTGTTTTGCTCAGGCATTTGGCACAAGTTTGAACTGCTTAGCCTTTTCCTCGCTGCCATCTCCCCTTCAACCATATACTTACACCGGGTTGAGAATAGATGGCTCAACCGCAACCCCCCGAGAATTGGGTAGATGGCACCGTCAGGCGTGCGATTTGATGGTTTTTTTTTTGTGGCCGCCCTAAAAAAATTTGGTGTTTTCATTGATTTCTCAAACCCTAAAGTAGATGGCTCAACCCGTGGCAACAATGAGCAAATGAACGTAATTCAATTGATTGGTAACTGATTGATTGGCTGATTGGCTGATTGATTGATTGATTGATTGATTGATTAATTGATTGATTGATTGGTTGATTGATTGATTAGTTGATTGATGGGCTAATTGATTGATTGGCTAATTGTTTGAATTAATGAATATATAGATTCCAGGATTACGATGCCAGCACAAATGCTGGAACTGTACCTCCACCGTCCTGTTCCTAAACAAGTTGCGACATCTATTCAACTAATTTGGTTGATTCTGGATCCCAATCACCACTATCATCATCACATCCCAAATCCTGCAAATCTGTTCCTGCCGTGGGTTGCGCCATCTATTTTGCTGTTCGTTGGCCCTCCCAGCTATCCCACCGCGTGTTTTTCTTGGTTGGTTTTGTTGATTTTTGGTCCCATGGCAAGCATTACCATCCCATCACATGCAAAAATTTTGCCTCTGCCAGCTTCTCCCCCCTGCCAGCTATACCATCATGCACGCTTTCTTTGGTTGTTTTCGCTGATTTTTGGTCCCTGGCATTGCTTTCCCCTGCTCGTTGGCTTCCTCCCCTCCCAGCTATCCCACCGTGCGCTTTTCTGAGTTGATTTTGTTGATTTTTAGTCCCATGGCAAGCTACCATCCCATCACATCCACAAATTTTGCCTCCGCCAACCATTCCTCAGTCCGTTGCGCCATCTACATATCCTGACATTTTGTTTTTGCATCGGGTTGCGCCATCTATTTTGCCGATCGTTGGCTTCTCCCCCCTGCCAGCTATCCCATCACGCACGCTTTCTTTGGTTGGCTTCGCTGATTTTTGGTCCCTGGCATTGCCTTTCCCCAGTCACTTGCGCCATCCATTAAACTCATCACATCCCAAATCCTGCAAATCTGTTCCTGCCGTGGGTTGCGCCATCTATTTTGCTGTTCGTTGGCCCTCCCAGCTATCCCACCGCGTGTTTTTCTTGGTTGGTTTTGTTGATTTTTGGTCCCATGGCAAGCATTACCATCCCATCACATGCTAAAATTTTGCCTCTGCCAACCTTTCTTCAGTCAGTTGAGCCATCTACTTAGCTAAGTTGCTCCTGGGCCGCCACCACCGCCGCAATCATCATCACATCCCAAATCCTGACATTCTGTTTTTGCACCGGGTTGCGCCATCTATTTTGCCGATCGTTGGCTTCTCCCCCCCTGCCAGCTAAACCATCACGCACGCTTTCTTTGGCTGTTTTCGCTGATTTTTGGTCCTTGGCATTGCCTTTCCCTAGTCACTTGCGCCATCCATCAAGCTCATCACATCTCACATTCTGTTTTTGCACCGGGTTGCGCCATCTATTTTGCCGATCGTTGGCTTCTCCCCCCCATGCCAGCTATACCATCACGCACGCTTTCTTTGGTTGTTTTCGCTGATTTTTGGTCCCTGGCATTGCTTTCCCCTGCTCGTTGGCTTCCTCCCCTCCCAGCTATCCCACCGTGCGCTTTTCTGAGTTGATTTTGTTGATTTTTAGTCCCATGGCAAGCTACCATCCCATCACATCCACAAATTTTGCCTCCGCCAACCATTCCTCAGTCCTTTGCGCCATCTACTTAACTGAGTTGTCTCTGGGCCCCACCACCGCCGCAATCATCATCACATCCCAAATCCTGAAATTCCGCTTTTCCATCGGGTTGCGCCATCTATTTTGCCGATCGTTGGCTTCTCCCCCCCTGCCAGCTATACCATCACGCACGCTTTCTTTGGTTGACTTCGCTGATTCTTGGTCCCTGGCATTGCCTTTCCCACCCCAGTCACTTGCGCCATCCATTAAACTCATCACGTCCCAAATCCTGAATTCTGCCTGCGGTGTGTTGGGCCATGTGTTTTACTGCCAAATTGTTTCCTCCCCTGCCCGCTATCCCATTGCTTTCTTTTCTTAATTGATTTTGTTGATCTTTGGTCCCATGGCAAGCATTGCCATCCCATCACATCCTCAAGTTTTGCCTCCACCAACCATTCCTTAGTCAATTGCGCCATCTACTCAAGGAAGTTATTTCATTGCCGCTACTGCCGCCACAATCATCATCACATCTCAAATCCTGAAATTCTGCTTTTCCATCGGGTTGCGCCATCTATTTTGCCGATCGTTGGCTTCCTCCCCTCCCAGCTATCCCACTGCATGCTTTTCTTGGTTGACTTTGTTGATTTTTAGCCCCAACATGACCAGCCCATCGCACAAGTTTAAATTGTGACCCCCCACCGCAACCTTTCCCCTTTAGTGATACAAAGCTGGATTACAATACCAAGGACTGATAAATTTCAGAATCAAGTTTTGGTTCTAAGAATCTAGAACTGACATTTGCTCCCATTTCAAGACATGGGAATGCGCCATCTACTATCAACAGCCCGAAACACCGCTAGCGGTGTAGCGCACATCGGGAGGTGATCCCAAAAAAAATCAAGATGCCCAAAGTTTGGGTCCTTCTCCATTAAATCAAATTGAAAAGCAGGTAGTTGGCACCAAATGGATCCAAATGGGACATATGTGTTGCGCCATCTACTGTGGTGTCTCGCAGTCTGCGTCCAGCCAGATAGTAGATGGCACATCTCAATTTTCAGTGCCGTCTATTCTCAGGGGGGAGTATATCTATAAACCCTTATGATGCTTATACCTGAGCCATGGCCGAGAACTCCACGACCAAGTTGTAAACTCCAGAGCTTTTTCATGAAGCAATCTCTCCTTGTGCATCTGGACATTTTTCTCCATTGACTTGGTCATATACCAGCATTTTGCTTATAGAGCTGGAAACTCCAATACCTTTTCAGGAAGCAACCTTTTCTGGAAGCAGCCTTTTCTGGTTCAACGTGACACTTTTCTCCCTTGACTCTGTGATATACATACACCTATTTGCATATATTAGCACTTGCTTATACAGAACTCAACACTTATGGAACTCCAGAAATTCGACCTCTCCAAGACGCAGTTCCTTTCACCCAGATGCATTTCGAGTTGGTCTCCTTTTTCAGTCCTGCATTTCTGTCTTGGCATTTCCTCCTTCAATGGAACATTTTGATTTCCGTGCACATGCGGAATCCTATTGCAACAAAAATAATTGAAAATTGTCTCTGGCGCCCCGGCACGGGCTCCGGAACAGAAGTCCCGGAGTGAAAATTTCCTGCGTTATGTCCTTCAAAAAGTAAAAGTGCTAAAAAAAAATGACGTAAGATACAGTCAGTCACCTACCAGCGTTCGCAGGCACAAGGTCCTTGACCGCTACCCTCCACTTGCCCACACTGACCGGGGAACCAACTGAAACATACAAATCAACTTGTAATGACGCAATCGTTTTGGAAACGCCACCGAAATGTTCGCAGACATCCGACTATGTTGCATTTCAACCATCCGTTGGTCCACAACAGTTTCGTTTTCTGATGTCTTGCAATTTGTACGAAAAAGCAATGGGAGAGCCGGTCGCATCAATGGTTTTTATACGTGCATGCCGATGTCAATCCTGTTTTGATTTATTACATTTTTCGTGTTTGCGCACCAAACACTGATAGTCCAAAATATCGGCGGAATTCTGAAAACACAAAGCGCAACATGCCGAAAAAAAATGCAAAACAACACGAACCGTATTGTTTGTAACAATGAAAATTCAGGAATGTCCCCATTTTTTTGTACCAATATATGCGCAGTAGTTAGTGACCCGTGGATTTTTTACATTATTACAAACATGTGTGTAAAAAATATGGAGCCAAATGGAACCACAAATTCATGACAGAGGACCGACACCAAGTGACCAAACCAGCAAAGTACATTGGTGAGGATTTCGGGCACACGGCGGAATCAGCCAAAAAACCAGCTGGCGGAATCAGCCAGCTACGCGGCGGAATCAGCCAGCCACGGGGCGGAATCCAGCCACGCGGCGAAATCAGCCAGCCGGCTGGCGGAATCGACTGCTACGACTATGAATACGATTACGAGTATTATTGCTAGTATCATGGCTAGTACTATCACTAGTATTTTTTCTATATTTTTTACTATTATCATTTCCTTTTTTATTAGTGATTTTTTGTTATTATTATTGATGCTACTATTAATATTCTTATTGCGACTAGTGCTACGACTACTACTGCCAGCTATGCGGCGGAATGGCTGGCGGAATTCGAGTTGTCCCCTGTTTCCCCCGCCTATATTTTTTAACAACCAAAACACAAACCAGCTAACCAACCCACCAACCAACCAACCACCCACCCACCCATCCATTAAGCCGGACAACCAACCACCCAACCACCCACCCAGCCCACCAACCACCCAACCACCCAACCACCCAACCACCCAACCACCCAACCACCCAACCACCCAACCTACCAACCAACTAATCAACCAATCAGCGACCAACCAAACAGTGAACACCCAAACAGTGACCACCAGCGCCACCACAAAAGTAAGACCTTTTGGCCATCGTTGCAAGAGGTTCGATGTTTTCTTACTTCTGATCTGTTTTTGTGTATCAAGTCACCAAGGCAATTTTTTTTCGGTCGTTTTTTTGGGGGTCCGTTTTTAAGACGGGCCGCCCAAAAAAAATGCCCTTTACATGAGCCATAGCCCCAAGGAAAGTGCAACCTGTTGGTCCACAACTGCTGCAAGGTTGAGATCAATACATTGGCAAACGGCGGCAAGCCGCAAAAAAATGCACTGGATTTTCTTCAACTTTCCCAGAAATAAATCAACGCACTTTACCGGGGTGAGTTCGTTGCGCATCCATCACATGGAAACAAAAGGTTGGGGATTACTTTTGATGTCACCATGTAACGGTCGAGCCAAGCCAAAACCTTGTCAAAGCGTTCTCTCCGGTAAAGTGCGCGGACTGTTATTTCGAAAATCATGTCGGAAGTCAACACGCCACTTGGTCTGCCCGGAGGAACTTGAACAAACGCAACGCACTCTACAAAGTACACTGGGTCGGCCTTGAGGTGGGGCAGGCCTCAGGTGCAAAGATTTTGAAATTGAGTTTTTCTTTATCGTTTCGGTTTGGATGCTCGAGCAAAAAAAAATTACTCACGTCTTCTTCAATGAGGCCGAGGTCAAGGTCCAGGTCCAGGCTTGTGTGCCGAAATGGCAGCGCTTGTGGAGGGCACATGCAAGTGAAAAGAGACCATACCAATCTACAACTTCAGATCAGCGCTCACAAAAAGCGAATAAATTTTTAACGTTGTCCCTCCAGAACTGGTCGTCGCTACCAATACCCAACCAACGCCCCAAATTTTTCCAATGGAAAAAAATATCAATTTTGTCAGCCCAAAAAGCAACGTGTCTGCCCGAAGAGCCACGACCGGGGGGTTCCCACTGCAAATTTCGAAACACCCGGCGTTCCGAAGACAAGCCACCGGCATATTATGCCAATTTCGATGAAAACATTTTCACCCTGCGAGACCAACATTTCACATTGGAGTAATTTAAAATTTAAAACAGTATCGACCCGGGCATTCCAATCACGAAGGATTTCATGCGATGGACAGTTCCAACCCAAAGCTGCAGGAGGTCCATCCAGTTTTCATAATAATTTTCGCAATTTGACGTCCATAAGCTGCAGGTCACGAGTCACGAGTCACAACGATGTAGTTTCCAGTGCCCGGCTGCGAAGCAAGCAGCCGGAGTGACCAACGCATCAAAATAATTCAACGTCAAATGGGTCGAAACATGTTTGTCCAGCTGACACCGTTTCACACTCTGACCCGGGCTGTGCTGTCGGTGGGCATGGGTTTGATTTGGGCGATGGTATGGAGCGCTTGTTGCATTTGAGATTTGCAGATGACATTTTGTTGTTCGCTGCGTCAGCGAGTGAGACCGAGTTGATTTTGGAAGAATTGATCGAGGCGCAGGCCGGGGTTGGCTTGGTATTGAATCCTGATAAAACCGTGGTCTTGACCAATGAAGCACGACCTCCTCAACAGTTCATTTTGCGAACTAGCCCCTCCTTTCAATCATTCAGCCGGAAGGAGGCCACAAATGGCTGGGGCGGATGCTGACAGCACGCGGTTCTGCAGGTCAAGATGCGGATTTGGAGTATCATTTACAACAAGCAACGAAAGCTTTCTGGGCCAACAAACACATTTTACTGGATCGTGGGGCTACGTTTGGTGACCGATTGAAATATTTTGACGCATGTGTTTCCAGTGTTGCATGCCTTGCTTCGGGGCACCGAACGATCCATAAAAAACAGTTGCAAACCGTGGACGCTGTGTTCAGAAAACTTTGCCGAGACATCGTGTTACCACCTTCAAGTACAAATTGGTCACTGGAGTGGCACGAAGTTCTTCATGTTTGGAATGAAAGGGTGCGTATGTTCATCGCACGGTCACAAATCCAAACTTGGGCCGCCCGGTGGTGCAACCAATACTAGGCCCTTGCACGACATATCTCCCTCGTGTCTCCAAACCGTTGGGTTCGACGAATTTTAATTTGGAACCCGGTTGGACGACGTAGAGTTGGATGACCGAAAGAACTCTGGCACAGTAAATTGGAATTTTTTTGCCGATACAAAAGCTTGGGAGATTGGAAGTCCATGGATGTCTTAAAATGGGACAGTTACAGGGATGAGTTTGTCGATTTCTGCTTGGCCTAACGGCCGGAAATATTTTTTGCATCCGTTGGTTTCACTGGAAGCGCTTGCACCCAAAACGGGCCCGCCAGACGGCATTTTCGCATTTCGCATTTCGCCCCATCCGAGCCTTGCAGACTACGATCCTAGTAGGACATGGGGAATGGAAAAACAAAATCATCTTTGGCAACAGAAATTTAAAAAAGGAATGCTCTTCGGCAATCCATTCTGTTCGCCTCTTGGCCGCTTCGGGCCATGATGATCCAAATTTTAACATTGCAACAGAAGCTAGCCTGTCATCCCACCTCTGGCATGGACGACCAGGCAACCGTTGAGGCATGATGTCGAAGTTTTACCACCAATGGTCCAAAAAGTTCCAGGATGATGCCAAAATTTTCCATTTGTTTTTTTTGCACTGGAAAGATGACCCCATCCGATATTGCCGTTTGTGACGTCGCTCAGTCCATAACGATATTGGGTAAATCATCATTGCATGATCCAATTTGTCCCTCATTCTCCGCATTGTCAATTGCCAGTCTTCGTTTCCAAGTCGCACCCAACCAACAATCGAACGCAACATGCGTTTTTGAGCACTGTCCAGCTTTGATAACTGAGTTTGGGTGATGGGCAAGGTAGCCAAACCAAAAACCGCAGTGGGACTCACGACTGCATCAAACAATTTCAGCCGCAATTTCAAAGACACATCTTTGTTTAGCAGACTATTTTTGTGTTTGTGAAAACGCCCCCACGCCGCTTGAAGACGATGTCCCAGATCCACCGTACTGCGTTGGGAAATTTCACCGCAAAGTTTCCGTCCCAGATATTTGTGGACGGCGTCCCCCAGCAGAATTTCAACAGAAGCATCACCAACAACAATATGTCGCAACGTTTGATCAGGATCAGTAGTGAACAATTTCGTTTTTGCGGCATTCAAGTGTAAGCCGACCAAGGCGAGTTCCGACTGCAGCATCTCCATCATTTCAATCATTTCCGGCAAAGATTTTGGATACAGCATCAAACCATCTGCGTACCGGATGTTGGTCAACAGTTCTCTGTCACCAATTGCCAGGCCATGTTCATGCAAACGACGTTTCCATGAAGCAATTGCTTGTTCGAGACCTGCATTAAAGAGAAGGGGGGTAAGAACATCGCCCTGTCTGACACCTCGGTCTATGTTGAATGTATGACTGCCTCTGACTGAACTTGTTTGACCGCGGTACAGACACGGTAGAACCTCAATGTATCCTTCATCCACGTCCTGACTGGCGAGGGCGCGGCATAATGCATCGTACTCAATTCTGTCGAAGGCCTTCTGTAAGTCCAAGCTTGCAAACCAAAGACCCAATTTCCATTCAGAGGATTTTCCCCGAACTGTTTCGAAAACAGTCAACGCATCATCCACGCCAGTGCCAGGTCGGAAACCCGTTTGATCATCAGACTGGCATCGCTCCAGTGTCGGCCGCAAACGTAAAAAAAAACAAACGGGTGAAAATCTTGAAAGTAATCTTCAGTATGGCAATGTGCCTCCAATTGTTTGGCGAACACATGTCCCCATTTTTAGGAAACATTTTGAAAACTGTATGTTGCCAATTTCGGTCACACGTCCCAGTTGCAACCATGCCATGGTAAATGTCCAGCAGCGAACGCAATAGCTCTCCATTTCCGAATTTGAACATTTCAGCCACCAGACCGTCACCATCAGCACACTTGCGATTTTTCATCTTTGTCATCACACTGCGAAAGTTCCATCATGGTAAATGGCGGGATGCCCAAGCAGCACTAGTTCTTCAGTGACCTCAGCACGGATTGTAAGTATGTTGTGTTCCAACCAACATCAAAATGAAAAATGTGTTCCATAGTTTCCGCGAAAGTATTTGGTTCAGGCATTTCGGCATTGTTCCGGTTGTTTGCCCGGAGCGAATCAGGATGTAACCTGTCCAAGCGCCCAAGGTCCGAAAATTCCTGCAAAACCCTTTCGATTTTCATTTTTTTTGGTATTACGGGATTGTTTTCGTAATATTTTTCGAATTGTCTTAGATAAGGATGCCCTTTCGGCCTTGCATCGACTGTCCCTCCGCTGTTGGACCAAAAATTGCAAATCATCTGCAAGCCATAAACGGGAAGAATCATCAGGACAATGTGGTTGGTGACAGTTCTTGTTCACAATTCCGCACTGCCTCCAATATAATGTGCTCGAGGTCGACCAGTGTTTGCGGTCGTCCGTGCTGCATTTGTTCTGCCAATGTTTCATGGTATCTTTTTGGGATACCGAAACCGTCCAATACAGGAATCCAACCTCGCCGGACGTTAAGCCTCACACGTTTTTTTGGGGCCCTCACCCGTATCTCCACAGCTGCGAAAACAGAGCGGTGATCAGAACCCAAATCGATAGCACCACACGCTCCTGCAGCAACAACATGCAAGAAGGAAAGCTAGAAAATGAAGTCAATGCGCCGTGTCACGCCCATCGAATTGCAGAAAGTCCAATCCTCATTGTTAACATTGGCCAACTTTAATCAAAAAACCTCGCACATTTCACAAAGCAATTCCCCTCTGCGACCGATATTCCGTTGGGTGTTGCAAGCACCGCCAATGATTGGAAAGCAACGTTTGGCCTGTCCGTTGTTCAATGCCACATAAATCATGCGATAAAAAGATTCCAATTCTTCACTTGGATAACCAGCATGTGGCGCATACACCGCAATGAGCCGCAGCAAACCCTGATCCGGCAGCACGTCCAAATACATCACCCGATCAGAAATGTAGACAATTGATCTCACATTGTCTTTGTGGCGTTCATGCACTAAAATGGCGACTCCAGCACACGCTGTGGGTTCAGAAGCGGCAACCCATTAAATCCGAGCATCTATTCCCAGACCGGGTTTCACTGAAAAGAATGATATCCCAGTGTAGACCGTGAAATTCCGACATCAATTCGGCCGACCGACCCTCTTGTGTCAGCCTAACATTTTTTGCGAAAACATGAAACCTTGCATTGCCCCCACGCACTCTTGAATTCGAATCTGCACATGCACCACTTGGAGAAATGGGTCCCCTCGGATCCCTTTGCGACAACGAGGTCGGCAACTGTGGCTTTGGTGAAATTGAACTCGGACGGCGGTTTCCCTAATCAACGGCCCTTGCCGTTTAACTTTTTGTGAAAACTGGCAGCAACACTTTTGGACCACAAAGGGCTAGCGGTGTGCACAGTGATTTGTGCGTGTCATCCTTGCAGTGAAACAGCTTCAGCAGGCTAGACTAAGCTACCTAGTTACACAGCCTATCCTAGGGGTAGGGGCTACTCGAAACCCTTAACACCCCGCCTCGGCTAGTGCTTACAGTCTTTGCTGTGCACTGGCTGCCCGGTCGCCGCTGACTGTTTCCAGCCTCACACTCAGTACTGCTTCTTCACCATGTAGTCCTATGGTATTCCACGATACCAACTTCTTCAGAGCTTTCTGTTTCCTCTGAATCTTCGTTTCCTTCGTCGATTTCCAGCACGATTCCTCGAGCTGTTGCTTGTCTGATGATTTCCTCTCTGAATTCCTCGTTGGTGGTTTCAATCACCACTGCAACTCCTGCAGCCTCATCTTCCTGGCTGCTTGGCTCATATGGGATTGGGCTGTCCTCAGCGTTCCCAATTCCCAAGAACCTGTTCTCAGCTCGTCTCCACTCTTCCATTTCTTCTCTGGAGTGGTTTTCAAACGGATCTCTCGCTTCCGTTGCTTGTAGAGTTCCATGGAGCATCCGCTCCAAGTCGTTCAGCCTTTCTTCCAACCGCGTATGGTTGGCCGCTGCGTCGATGTAACCGACGTCAACCATTTCAGTCAACTCGGCTGTCGCTCTCAACAGTCGATCCTGGTTTTCTTCCAAAACTTGGATGCTAGCAAGCACTTTCCTCACGAAGCTTCTAGCCATCCATGCCAAAATGGCAATAATGAAACTGATCACCAGTATGGCGATCTTCCAGCTGTCGTCCGCTGGTCTCCCGGCGTCGCACGTAGCGTACGCTCTGTTCTTTGCAAATGCCGTGCCTGGTGACTCAAGCCCTTGAAATGCTGCCATGCTCTCAGCCACGAGAGCTTGCACCATCAGTACTCTGAAGGCCTGATGGAATCCTTGGATGTTTGCTTTCTGGATTCTTCGTACTGCCTTCTTTTCGAGCATCTTTTGCTCTTCTTCCAGCCGTTCGTTTTCTCCAACTGGCGCGTAGTCATCGCAGATGTCCACAAAGCCCATGAGGTTGAGTAGTACCCTCAGCCTCTTTCTCGTTTGGATCTTTGTGCTGATGTCTGCGGTATTGCGCCATGTGCCCACCGGCTTCACTGCCACTTCACTCTTTTGTACCAGGTCTTGCAACCATAAAAGACCGCAAGAGATGTGGCGAACTCTTCCAACTCCCTGTCGATGGCACGGTGATCTGGCGCTTGAACTGTCGCACCTGAGCACCAACCGGCAAGTCCTGCCAGTCATGTGTTCCACGCAGTGTTTGAGGAACACTCCTTCCGATGCTCCTGTCGTCATAGCTACGTACTCTGACTCGCAGCTTGACAGAGCAATGGATTTCTGTGTCCTTGTCAACGTGTGAACAAGGATGCCATTCAGGTAGAAATGGCACACCGTCACCGATTTCCTGGTGACCTTGTTTCCAGCCCAGTCTGCGTCCGTGAACACCTCCAGAAGATCTGTAGCTGACTCTACTTCGGGATCTCCACGGTGCTCTTCAGGTTGCAGAGAGCTTGCTCCAACCGTGGTAGGCTTCATTCCACTTGAATAGCCTAGTAGCAGACCAGGTGTTCCAACTGCAGGTACTTCTGCCTCGTTGGTTTTGTGAGGCAGGTTGCCAGCTCTCTGACGGCGTGCTGGGCGTCTGGCCTATCACTGCTTAGGTAAAGCAGGATGCCCACAGCCGTTGCGTACTTGACCTTTTGTTCACCCTGGAGTTCCGGGGTGTTGTCAACCTCAAACGTAGGTTCTGGGGTTGATCTGCTTTTCTTCTTTTCCAAGCCCAACAGGCTTATCAGTTTCTCGATGTACTTTGGGCTCATGACCACTGTCAGGCCATTTTCGTGGTACTCGTACCTTCTCTTTAGAAAGTACACGGCCTCTTCTTCTGTTCCTGGGCCACAAGGTCCTTGCGCAGTGAGCTTGAATTTTCTTTCCAAGCTTTCTTTCAACATATGTCCTTCCGCTTTGGTTGCGGCCATCTGGATGCCGTCCACGTGTACGAGGATCGCTCCAGCTGTTTTGCCCTCTTTGTCCAGCTTGGCAAACAGGTTTGGGCTCAGTGGTAGGTCTTTGTATCCTTCCACTTCCAACTCTTTCTTGAAGTACAAGTTCCACTCACGGGTTCCTGCTCGTTGTCCTGGGAGCATCCTTTCAAGGATCCAAACCTCGTCTCGGTTCAGCAAACCTTCACTTCCCCTTGGAGGTTTGACGTAAGTCTTGGTAGGTTGTGGCACCTGAAGGAATGCGTCCTTGATGTCCAAGGACCAAAGCTGTAAGCTTGGGTCTGCCATGGCCAGTGCGGCCAACAGCTTCACTTGGCTACAGGATGTAGCTGCAGAGAAAAGGTCCTGCCTCGTAGGATTTAAATTCTCTGGCCACCAGTCGTGCCCTTCTCCTCCACGCTTGTTCCCTGTGTCTCCAGTCGTAGACAACCGTCGTGGAGAGCTCGCTGTAGCTTTCGTCTAGGCTAGAGCGTTTGGCACGTTTCAAGACTCCCATTTCTTCAAGCCTTGTTACCTCCTCGTTGAAGGCTTCGTTGTCCAGCTGTGCTAGCACGTCGGCTGTCACCACTGGTGAATGTTCCAGGTCTTCGTCGTCCCAGCTGAGTTGGATCAGCTCGTCTTGGTTTTCGTCGTAGTGCCTGGAATATTCTTCCTCTTCAGTTGTTGCACCAAACAGAAACTCGTCACCACATTCGTAGATGGTGGCTACACAGTAACCTTCTTCCACTTCAACTCTAGTCACGTTCCCAGCAAAAGTTGGTGGGTAGAGTTGATTCGTAGGACTCATTGACGGGTCCCTTGCTGCACTGCTTGGTGAGCCTCTTGGTTCTTTGGCTCTTCCAGATTCAGCTTCTTCTTCACTTGCCCTCTTTCTGGTCTCTGTAGTGTCCATGGCCATTCCCATAGACCCCGCCTCAACTGGCGGTTCCAGCTGCCTCTCAGCTTGTCTCTTTTGACCTCTGTCTTCCACCATTGGCGCCTTCAGCCTTTCTTGAGGGCTGCTTGGTGGAGTTGGTGGATTCACTGGAGTTCGTGGTACCTCCAGGTTTTCTTGCTCTTGCAATTCCTTTTCAGTTTTCTCGTCCACCTCATCTTCGTCATCACTTCCCAATTCTCTGGCTGCCTTCTTGACAGCTTCAGCTTCTTCGTCGAAGAAAGGTGCGTTCACAGGTAGTGGCGCAGTCCTGTCAAACTTGAGTTTGACTGCCAGTGCTTCCTGGCTGAAGTCCCAGGGCACTCCCTTCACTTGAAGCAGGCCATCTGCTTTGAAGGGCTCAACTGCTCTTCTGATTGTCTTGGCCACTTTTGTTCCAGAAATGGTTCCAACCAGATTCACATCTGATTCATCAGATTTTCCAAGGAACACTGATTTCTGGAATTGAGCAATTCCTTTGGGCTTGGCAGGTAAGGTGCGTGCAAACACCATTGACCCAAAAGGTATTATCCTGCCCTGATAACGCCTTTCAAACCTCAACTCGTATGGAGTCATGCCACCTTGGCTACTTGCTGCCTGAAATCTATTCAGCAGCCATCCAGCATGGCGAACTGCCCATGTGCAAAGAATGGACCCTGGTTCCACGAGAACACCGGTCTTGTTCTCCAGGTCCTTCAACAAACACAAAGCTTGCCTTCTGATGGTCTGAATGTAGCGTTCTGCCAGTAGGCCTTGGTGCTGGCCCACAGCTACAAGCTGAACTTCTGATTTCAACTTCAAGGCTGCTCTTGAAGATTGCCAAGTCCTGGCAATTTGCTTGAGCGCTGGCTCTTGATCAGTTCTAATGATCAAGCAGGCGTTTCCAAATCCAGCAGTTGCATTCACCAACTGTCTAACCACGTAGGTCAGATTTACTCGGTCTTTGTTTTGTAGGGGCACTGCTGTGACCCACTTTGTTTGGCTATCTACAGCACACAGGAACGTGGTGCTGGGTGCCTTCTGGCCATCTTTGGCTTCTCCAGTGATATAGCCAAAGTCCATGTGGATCAAGGTTCTGGTGTCTGCTTCCTTGAACCCTGCCCCTTTATGGGCGTCTTCACGGCTCTTGGTGGCTGCGCAAGCCTCACACCAGTCGGCACGAGGTAGGTGAGTTAGCTCGTGTCTCTCCTTTTCTGCTGGAGTGACGTCTTTGGGCAATGGCAATGGATTACCATGCCTCACCAGATCGTCTTGGTACCTTCGAGCAACTTCCAGAGCCGTTTCAATTTCTGCATTGGCCAGAAAATGAGTCAACCTTCTCCAGCAAGTGTCCTTGCTGCCGCTCTGTGCTAAACCGTAGAATGCACAGGCTCTTCTCATGGCTCTCAGCGTTGAGTCTTTGGTGATGCTGTTCTCACCAAACTTGATCTCTTCAAACTCTCTTGGCTGTTGGACCAGTTGTCTTTCTGGCTCCACTGCTACAGCCTGTCCTGGCTGCCCATCAGCCTGTTGTGGCTGCTCACCAGCCTGTTGCGCAGGTAGCGCAGGCTGTGCCTGAACCTGTTCCGGCTCATCTGGCTCATCAGCTTCAGCTCCTAGAGCCTTCTTCCCAACCAGCTGGATCACCTCCTGCTCGTTCACAGGGATGAGGTGCAGTAGAGTCAACGTCGTAGCCGTTGCTCCTCTCAACTCCGGGATCGGTGCTCCTGGTTCCAGAAGTTCACCTTCTGCACTGTACTGGTTTCCACACTCTATGATGTCCCAGATTTCGTCTTCTGGTTTCCAACGTGGGTTGTTGAACTTCGCCTTCTCTTCAGGCGGTAGAAGTACCATTGTTGTCCGGTAGGGGTACTCCTCTGCTGAGTAATCAGCACGGGCATCCACGTAGGCTCCCGTTTGTTTCCTGATGGCTGGCACTCCGTTGATTTGATGCCAGACTCCTTCTGCCACCTTTTCTGCTTTCGGCACTTTGCAGATTTCTCTCACCTGCAGGCTTTCGTCGATCCTGCGGATTTCAACGTCCACTGCGAGACTGTTCCCCGAGTAGTGTAAGGGGATCGCATAACCGTCTCGGTCATGCCGCAATTCCAGATTGCCTTGGTGGTTTCTTACTGGCGTCCAACCACTTTTGAAAAACTTTCCGGCGCTCAGCAACGGTTGTCGAACCGACTCAGCTACAGTTGCGAGCTGCCTCACTTTGATTTTCTCGCCAGCTTTCGCCTGGAAGATGAGCTCCACCTTCCTCTGAGCTCGTACGCTCAGCCGATTGCCTTGTGCGTCCTTCAGCACAGGCGCTTGACCTTGAACCACTCCAAGGTCCTGACACGTGACAGGCAACACTGTCATGTCGCTTCCGGAGTCCAAAATGGCCTCCACAGCCAATGGTCCCTTCTGGAGGGCTCTTACATGGCTGGTGAAACTTGTTGTGGCCACCTCAGTAGTGGGCGGTGGACCACTCTCCTCTGGACTGACCGTTGTCCAGTTGCCATCATCATCCGTGCTGTCCATGGGGTACACAGGACACGGAACTTCCATCACCGTGATGGCTCTGGAGAACTGCACGCTTAACGCGCGGTCTTCCAACTCGTCTTCTTCTCCAATGTGATATACCACACAGTTGGGTTCTCCAAGGTCTAAGTCCAGTCGTCGGACCTGTGACGCTGATGGTCCCAGCGTTGTCGTTGTCACAGTGCTGGCTGCACTGTTCTCAGGTTGCTCCACAAACCTGACTCCTTTAGCAGCTTCATCCTGCTGCTTCTTCCAGCAGGCGTCCTGCCGGTGGCCTGGTTTGCCACAGTAGTAGCAGGTATCTTTTGTTTGCTGCTGCTTTCCTTTTCCTTTCGACTTCCCTTTGGAGTCGTCTCCTTTGCCTTTACTCTTGGCTTTTCCTTTACCTTTTCCTTTCTCGGATGTGTAACCCGTAGGGTTACTCCACTTGCCCTTGCCTTTTCCTTTTGCGTCTTTGCCCTTTCCTTTTCCTTTAGGCTTTCCGTCTTTTCCTTTTCCTTTGGTGACTCTGTCCACCTCCATGGGCGTAGCTTCGGAAGCGGTAGCTTCCTGGTATCGCTGGTAGTAGCTGATACTGTCGGCCCATTTGTACGTCTGCATGTCCCAACTCCTCATTGCTTCTCTGACCACACCGTAAGATGTGTTCTCTTTGGGGTTCACCAACATCCAGTTGCGGAGTTGGTCCGGGGCATTCTTCAACAGGATCCCCACAAGGATGTCATCGTGGATGACCTTCCCGTTGCTTGCTCTTTCGTACTCCTGCGTCAGGTCGTCGAGCCGCTGCAAGTTCTCTGTCAGCGTGGCTTGCTTGCTAAACGTGTACTGGAGTACGCTTTGCAGCAAGGCCAATGCCCTTGCTCGAAGCTGCGGAGTGGCTTGGTCAGCCAAAATCCGGTACGCTTCAAAGCCATGACCAGCTGGCACTGACTTCAGTACCTTCTGTGGTCTCCCAGCCACTAGGCTGGACAGCAGTGCATACAGCACCACTCCTCTTTTCCTTGCTTCTTCCGTCATGTCACCCATTTCCAGGTGCTCTCCGAGATTGCCGTCAATCTCCCTGAAGTCTCTCTCAAACTCCTCGTCCAGAGCTTGGAGATACGCTTTGAGTCCAAAGCTGAACTCCTGCCAGGTCGCATGTTCCTGCTCCCTGGTCTCAGGCTTCCACACGTCTGGAGCCTTGAGCACTTTGCGCAGCGCTCCTGCCAGGTTCTTGCTGCTTTGTCCTTGGCTGGCCACCTGGCTCTTGACCAGCTTCTCGACAGCCTCAGCTGTCCGAGCTGCAGCTTGAACTTGGGCCTGGACGATGGTCCCTAACTCTTGGAGTTCCGTCGTCGCCATCGCTTCTTTCTTTGGGTGCAGGCGTAGGCACCGCCCTCACTGCACTCGTATGCTTTCTCCACGGGGCTTCCTTCTTAGCTCCTGCTCTTCCCTTTGCCTTTGGGTTTTCCTTTACCCTTCTTTGATCCTTTCTTGCCGTAGCTTTTGGATCTGCTGTAGCTGGGCTGTTCCCAGTCACTCCAGTGGTACCTGTCGCTGTACCAACCTGACCAGCTCTGGTGTTCCCAGTCTTGCTGATCTTCTCCTTGCCAGGATTCTTCCTGACTCGCTTCTGCTTTGTCCTCTTCTTCAGGATAAGGGGTGTTTGACTCCCTTTCCCCGTTGGGTTCGTCCTCTACCGGGACTTCCTCCTCTTCTTCCTTTACCTCTTCCTTAGGCTCCGTAGGCCTAGGTCCTTCTTTAGGCTCTTCTGGCCTCTCTACCTCAGGCACGTCTCGCCTGGGTGTTTCCTCAAGTTTCGTACGCTTGGGTTCTCTTGGTGGCTCCTTCCGTCCACTCTCACTAGGGCTCTTTCTTGCCCTTCTGACTCCTGAGCTCGTAGCTCGAGTCCTGCCTTCCGTAGAGGCTCTTTTTTTCTCCTCGTAGGAGATCTTTGCCCTTCTGGGCTTTTGTCTGCCCTTGCAGACCGGCGCTTCCTTCTTCTGGAGCGCTCTCTTGTAGCTGGCCCTTCCGTACGGGCTCTGTCACCAAGTGCTTGTTCCTTAAGCTTCTTGGTCTCCACTTCCAGCTCCTTGACTCTGTCTTCAAGAAGCTCTACTTTCTGCTTGAGCGCTTCTACCTCAAGCTCTTGGGCAGTTGCTTTCAGCCTGCCTTCTGGGTCCTCAGCCGTCTTTGCTGAGACCAGTGGGTGGTACGTACACCACCACTCACAGTTCGAGCGTCAGCTCCTTTCCAAGTGAACCCACACAGCAGCTTAGGAAAACAGCTGTGCAGCTCACTAACCCAACGGCCCCCGAAGCACACTACAGGAGGCTCCGCGCTACCATGAAAACTGGCAGCAACACTTTTGGACCACAAAGGGCTAGCGGTGTGCACAGTGATTTGTGCGTGTCATCCTTGCAGTGAAACAGCTTCAGCAGGCTAGACTAAGCTACCTAGTTACACAGCCTATCCTAGGGGTAGGGGCTACTCGAAACCCTTAACATTTTTCGACCTCCTCTGCCCTGTTTTTGGAGCACGGCCCGGCTTTTCTCACACAACTCCCGGAGTTCGTCACATTGTTGGAACTCCTCCCAATGAACCCATTCATCCGCCCATTGCATGCGAAGATCGCCATCCACCGATTCAACCTTCACCACCACCTTCTCCGCAATGATGAAGTGTTGGTAAGTATCATCGACGGCCATCTCCTGCTTGGAAAATCCCTATTGCGACAGTTGCCACCGAAGACTGAGAAGGAACAACTTTCTCGCACGCACATGAACAGGCAGGTCCTGTGTAGCCCACACTGTGTGGTCACCAAGTTTCACACGCAAACTTCTGAGAAGAGCCATAGCTGTGTCCCTGTCTTCTGCCGACCGAAACTTGGCAAACAACAAACCTTCAAATGATTTCGGTTTCATGTATGTTTCAATGTGCCTTGGTCCGGCCAACTCCAATAATTTTTTGGAAAGCCATGTCGTCGCTTCATGTAAGGATTGCAAATTGTGAAGTCCGCCAGTCACCATGGTCTTGGAAATGTCATGAACTGTCTCAACGGATGCGATTTTCAACTGATCCACCTTGGCTTTCAAATCAGCCAATTGCTTTTCGTGTTCCTGCAGCTGATCCAGGCCAGGTGCTGACCTGGGAATGCTAGCATTGGAGGCCTGGTTTTCGATCGACCTTTCCAATTTGACAATTCTCACAGCCTGCTCCCTCACACATCCTTCCGTGGCATCCCAGCGGAAGGACACACTTGAACTCAAACTGGCCATTTGTTGTTGCAAAGGGGTCAATCCGTTTTCAAGTTCATTTCGGATGATCTGGGCTAATGTGTTGGTGGTCAGGGCAGTCATTTTCGGTGCGGGCACTGGCTCAAGCTCGTCTGATCCCGCAGGGGTGACCGGCACAGGTTCCTCCACGGCATCATCCATTTCGTGAAGGGGCGACGTCAACCGACGTCCTTGAGGAGCTCGATCTGGAGTCATCGAAGCCATCAGGAAGGAAGAGCCAAACTTGAGCCAAACTTGAGCCAAAATGGCTACAAAGTCAAAAATCAAATGACTTGTTCGCTTGTTGGGCATGGTACTGCACATCCATGCTGCGGCCACCAGAACCCTTTGCCGACAACATGCATCCAAGCCATTTGGGTCCTTCATCATGATGTAAATTGGATTTGCAAACCTTCCTCAGTGCAAAGGTGAAATGGCCGTTGGGTTTGGTTTGTCAAAGTGACTGCTTTGTCGGGATTGAGGATCAATCCCACTGTCTCGAGGTTTTCCATCAAAAAGTCGACCAGAATACAAGCTGCCTTGGCCGAAGCAGCAAACAAGAAGATACTATCTGCAAATCGAAGATCCAACAAACGTGCCAACCCATCGCCTAAGTCAAATCCATGTGCGCCTGAAACTTCCAGCCTCCAACAACCCATGGGGTCTTGCAGAATTGCTGTGAATAAACGTGGGCTCAACACACACCCCGGTCTGACTCCTGCACTAATTGGAAACGGATTGCTGGAAGTAATTTTTCCCTTGACTTGCCCACATTGATTTTCATACACTTTCTGTACAATCGTTGGCCTGACATTTTGGATGAGTTTGTTCCACTTTTTTCCTAACCCCCCAAAACCATTTACGAGGAAAATTTACGCAAGATGGATGTTGCAATGAAACAATTGCTTCGTCAAGTTGACGGGCCCCCGAGAGACATGAATTGGGACCGGCCGCGCCATGAACGTCTTCACACTTGGAATGCACGCGTTCTTCAAACGATGGAACGTTCTTCACTGAAATTGTGGTCGCATCATTGTTTGGCGCAATATTGGAAATTTGCCGCATATTCTTTTGGACTGCCTGCTTCACGTTGGCTGGTTCGTGTCCTGCGTTGGGATCCTGGGGGCCGAAGATCGTGTGGTCGCAATCTCTTGGCATGGACTGAAAATATTTTTTTTTTCCGTTGGAAGCATTGAGGCGCCTGGGTGGTTTGTTGTGCTGATCAACAATGTTGGACACGGCATGAGACGGATTTTTACTTTCTGCAAACTGTGGCAGGTCTATTTCCAACACGATTTGAATTGCCTTCTTGGACCACCCATCCTATCCTTTCTAGGTGAATAAGGCGAGTGGTTGCCGCTCAAAACTTCCACCGCTTCATCCTTGATGTGGAACATGTCGCGAACAGTCATGCTGAACGCATTGACAAAACATGTTTCGACATCGAAACATTCATTGCAATTTGCTAGCCGGTTTTGCCTAAATTTGTCGTTGGATATGGACAAGAATCACAAACAATGTTCGTTTGTTGTGTTGCAAGCGTGCCTTCTCATCAACATCCAACAAGTCAATGTCAAAAACTCAAACGGATGACCTCAAATGGGACATACGAACACCAGAAAAAAAATCAAACAACGCAAACAAAAACACGGGCCAAAGTAATCGTGTTCCATGTTTTTGTGTGTGAAGACTTTGCGCCTGGGAAAAAGAATGAATGCTGCCACCATTGCTTCCATGCATGGCATGATGCCCCATGGATTCAAAATAGCGCGCTGGAGGTGGCGGGGCCCTTACGGTGATGGCATTGACAATGTGCAAGGTCAAGTTCGTGCCGGACAGGGCGCCCGCTGGATCCCAATCCTGCAGGACAGACTCCGTGCCTCGAAAAAAAAGGGGCGCCCATGAAGAAAATGGGGAATTCAAAAGCGAGGACGTGGACAAACCCATCGCGTCTTGAAGTGTCGGGCAACAAAGCGTCATGGAACATGTACAAAAAATCACCACGGACGTGTTGATTCAACGTAGTCGTGGTTTCCATGGTGGACCCACAGCGTTGCAAATTCACAGTGCCGGCACCAGCCATGAATTGCGTAAGAAATTCGCCACACAACCACTGTGATTGCAAGAACGATAAAATCAGGGCAGCCGGAAAAACAAATCATGCTGAACCCACCCAACTTTTTGACTTTGCGCCCGCGCATCCGAAGACAACCCAATTTAGGGCGCCGGCTAGTGAAACATGTGGCTCATCAAGAACGTCATTGATTGCTCGTGCAAAAACAGCTACAAACTCATCACTACATGGTAGCCATGCGCGAGGATCTGCCGCTGCGACATTCCAAGGTCCCAGCTCTGTGCCTGCAAAACGCTTCGCGCTGCGAAGTCCACGTGCAGCAAGGCCTTCCAATACGTGAGCTGCCACGAGGACACCAATCCAAAATACGGCGTACCCAACGACAAGTAGGTAATGACATGATGTACGAAGCAAGTTGCCAATGTTGCCGCAAGCAACAAGATGACCAAAAGCGAATGCCAACTTGTTCAACAAACATCGGTAGGCGTTCATTCCACGCATGCAAGATTCCGTGCCACGGAGATGACCAGTCTACATCCGGCGGGGGTCCAACCACAGTACGCAACAATTTGCGACATTGCAACATATTGTTGTTGGTGATGCTTCTGTTGAAATTCTGCTGGGGGACGCCGTCCACAAATATCTGGGACGGAAACTTTGCGGTGAAATTTCCCAACGCAGTGCGGTGGATCTGGCACGTCGTCTTCAAGCGGCGTGGGGGCGTTTTCACAAACACAAAAATACTCTGCTAAACAAAGATGTGTCATTGAAATTGCGGCTGAAATTGTTTGATGCAGTCGTGAGTCCCACTGCGGTTTTTGGTTTGGCTACCTTGCCCCTCACCCAAACTCAGTTATCAAAGCTGGACAGTGCTCATAAACGCATGTTGCGTTCGATTGTTGGTTGGGTGCGACTTGGAAACGAAGACTGGCAATTGACAATGCGGAGAATGAGGGGCAAATTGGATCATGCAATGATGATTTACCCAATATCTTCATGGACTGAGCGACGACAGGCTAGCTTCTGTTGCAATGTCAAAATTTGGATCATCGTGGCCCGAAGCGGCCAAGAGGCGAACAGAATGGATTGCCGAAGAGCATTCCTTTTTTTAAATTTCTGTTGCCAAAGATGATTTTGTTTTTCCATTCCCCATGTCCTACTAGGACCGTAGTCTGCAAGGCTCGGATGGGGCGAAATGCGAAAAAAACGCACGTCTAACCGCAATAGATCACATTTGTCGATTGTCCCATGTCCTGCGGCAAAACATGCGACAGGGGTCACAATTGCTAACGTAACAAAGCCGTTTGCAAATTGATACTTTATGATCGCACAAAACCTCCTTGTTTGCAAAAAATGTCTTAGTCGCTGCTTGCAAGTGGAAGTCCACGTCGGCAGATGAAGATGTAGCGCCGGGTCCGCCACAACAAAACATACAACCCAACCATTTGTGTGGCGATGTTTTCTCCAAAATTTGCAAGCGCCCACCATGAGGAGTTGTGAGGAACCGCGGTGGTTGAGCTTCAGCTGTGAGTACTACAGTTTTTGAAGCGTTCAGTATGAGACCAACTTCGCCCAGGCATTGCATCAAAAAATCAATCAATACAGATTTGGCAAAAATGGGAACATCATCTGCGAATCGCATATCTAATAAGTGCCGGTAACCATCAGGCAAGTTTATGCCCAAATGATCCACGTGCTCACGCCATTTGCCCATAGCATCTTGCAAAACGGCACAGCACAACCGAGGGCTCAGTACACAGCTTTGTCGCACACCCGCCCTGATGTCGAAGAATAAAGTACTGTCGCCGGAGCGTGATACGACTCGACCCGTTTGACCGCGGTACAATTTTTCCAGGATCCAAACCAAGTGATCAGAGACACCTTGGCGGCGCAGCGCCGTCCACAAAGCAGGCCAACTTACCGTGTCGAATGCTTTGGATAGATCAATACTTGCCCATTCACAAAGGGGTGTTGCATTGAAATGTCTTATTTATGATCAAGTTTGCTGTGAAAACCGTGTTGTTCTTCAGCTTGGTGGATGTCAAGTGTCCCCTCAATGCGGTTAAGTACCATGCTGGCAAAAACTTTGTAGAAGAGGCGATCATTTGTTCGTTCATCCATTCGTTTTTCACTTCGTTTCACTTCAGTTTCACGTCAGGCGATGAGGACGCATGGGAAGACAATGTGCCCCGAATTTTCTCACATCAGAAGCGCCGCTGCCACTGCACATGTTCACAGCAGCTAATAAAAAACAATACGTCTGTGGAATGTGTGTTCTGGCATTTGATCCATGGAAGGCAAAACATATGATAGGATTGAAAAGTTCTTTTGCATTGCTGATTCACAACCACGGATCCCGCAAAAATGCATAGTACATAGTTTGCTCAGTGGGGATTCCCACCATCGTCGAATTGCAACGGACAGACGGTTTGGATTCTGGAAGTTTCATGCTGCGTGCTGGTGAGTCACGCAGCCGCATTTCCACGGTAGATTTTCATTTGCCATTCGCGTCCCGGGCATTGCTTGAGGACAAACAACAATGGCAGTTTGGATCCTACATGGCCAATTTGTTCTATCCACACGGGGTTTGCGGATTCTACTTTTGAACTCATCTGGCAATCATCCACCGCCCGTCCGCACAACAATTGGAATCTAAATTTCTGAATTTTGCATAATTTTGCACGGCGGAAAGGGCAGCATCATTGGAAGCAAATGGCCCGTGAGTGCACCACGTGGGATACCGTGGTAGGTTTGTAGTTTTCGTTTCAAACAAATGATTAGTCTGCGATGTTTGCGTCCTGAATGGACCATGCGGCATGCAGTTTTAACCTTGACCTTCGTATCATGTTTCCTTGCTAAGGTTCACCATCAACACGCCAGGCCACCAACGAACGTTGCATCCGCAACCGTGTGCACACGTCACATTTACTCTATTGGAGACGCAACGCCTGAATGAAATAACTGCACGTTCACTGAGTTCACTTTCAATCGCCCTTGTTCGTGATTTTTTTTAATTGTTTTTTTTTCATTTTTGAGCAGATGGGGGGCCGCCCAGCATGTTTTATCATTGGGCAACAACATCCGCCAAAACGGCAATGCAGAATGCAAAACACCATTACCTTTGGTACGATGAAGAAACCCAGGTTTCGACAGCTGATTGTGCAACCACATCATCCACGAGTTTGTTCCAAACCTGGTGGCGGAGGGCGGACCGCCTCCTCCTGGCACAACCACTTAGCAAAATTCCACGGCCAGCAATCACTGCAACGATCGCACAAACAGTCCTGCTAGCAAACCCGAAAAGAATTTTTGGTAGCCGGTCTGCATTTGAAAGTGGGCGTTTTTCAATTGTCAAACATGCGACTACATGTAACGTTACCAGGGGCTTTGCACCCATCCTGCAAGAGTCGATGAAGCGACATGTTTTGTGATGCAAAGTGGGAAGCCAATTGCTCCAAGCATTTTCCACGTGTTTTGTCATTTTACAGTTCAATTTGTTTGATGTTTTTCATGCACCTTTTGCTCTCCAACTTATGACGCACTACAGCTTCAACGACAATCAGGGACCCAGCACCTCATGCGAAATGTTGAAGTGCCATTCTTACGATCACTACTGGCGAGCGCTTATTGTCACGTGCCAACCTCACCCCATTCCAGCGATGGAATGAATGGCACTTTTGGCAGGTAATTTTTGAAGCACCCAGATTTTCCTGCAACAATCAACGCGGAACCAAACTACAACATAAGGCAGTCGTAGCTGTGGCAAAGCACGACACACACTTTGCCAGCAAAACAAAGTGTGTTGCGAAAGGAGCAGGGGCACTGCAGGTTCTCAGGTGTTCCATGCTTATGTCCAACATGTTTTCAATGTTCAACCCCCTTTCTTTCACTCAATCGACTTTGCGTAACCGGCATGCCCTTTGTCTTGCCCTCATCAGGCTCCATGTCCACACAGCTTCGTTCATTTTCAAGCAGGGAAAGAAAGCAGTCAGAAAGGAACACCTTTGAATGACAGAAAGCAAAAGAAACGTATTGGTGGGATTATGCGCGGTGTAAAAATACATACATGAGAGATTGTTTAAAATCGTCAAACTTAAGATACACCGTTACCAAAACGAGAAGTGTCTACATTTTTCTTGCGTATAGTACAAATTGTCCACTCAGTTTGTTGCATTTTTTATTTTTTCAAATTTGTTGGACTAGAGGCTTGGCAACGAAGCAACTTGAGATCAAAGTATGCAGCGCTTGATTCTGTGACCGTTTGCAGTGGTGGTTTTGATACAACGCCGTGATGTCGTGGTGGTGTGAATTGCAAGTAGGCGCTCAAGTGATGGTTGTGTTGTTCTTTGTTTCCATGGGCGACTTGATGGGATCACGCCAGAACATGAGGAGCAGGTGGTTGTGAAACTAATCAAGTTTGGTCAGAGAAGCATGTTTGTGTAGAGGCGTTTAATGTTTGTCTCATTTATGGAGAGGATTTCTACGGAGAGTTGCTGCTATCAAGACAGCAAGGTGATGTTTTTTTGTGAAACATCAAGCATGCGTTTTTGATCATTCGTGTATCTTGCAACGATAATGAACTCGTTCGGTCATCATGAAAGGAGCACCAATCACTGGTTCGATTTGAACGGTCATTAATTCATACTGGGCTTGTATATATATATATATACCACTGTTGTTGAAATGGATATGAACGGTATACCAAGCATGGCTTATTCTTTGGGATATGGGTTTGTCCAGGTCTATGGTGGTACTAACCAGGCAAAATGTTTCCATAATTCCCTATCTTCACCTGCCAAAATGAAGAAGAACACGTATTTGGCAAGTTGTTTTGCACCAATTTAACGTACTGGTGGACGGAGATTGTTTAAACTCAACAATGGTGAAGTCTAGTAAGGGTGAAGCAACCCCCCAAGATTGCTGGGAGTGGTTCTGTAGATGCAAAGTTTGTTCGCGGTTTCGGCCCATGCGATTCGGGCCAGTGAACCCTTGGCGCACCTCGACCAGGGAATCAATTGTAGGAAAGGTCCTAAAAGGATGAAAACTAGTGATGGACTTGGTGGAACTATGGTGCCTAAGGGGTTGGGGGATGAACAGAATATTGATCTGGACATGAGCGATCTGTGCAGAGTAGATAGTGAACTAGTGAAAGGAGATGCGGAAATATCAGGGCGGAAAGGAAGATTGAAAGTTTTGAAGATGGGAATTTGGTACGAAAAGTTATCTTCAGCGGACATAAAATCCCTTTTTGGGATGGGTTTGTTGGCGGTCTGGTGGAGGTAGTAAGGTCGCTGGACCGTAGTTTGTTGGTAAAGCCGTCTCACAACCAAGGGAAGCAAACATTTGTAAGTGAAGCAATAAAATGAAACTAAATTTGTTGACAAATTTGCATGGTATGTAGTCAAGAACGGAATATCTGCCAGTGGTTGGACAGGAAAGAGGAAGGGGGTCGTGAATACTATCGTGGAATGTAGCAAATTTATAGAACGGTCGAGGTCTCAGAATGGACGCACTGCAAACCTTGTTGGCTTGCAGGAATTCTGTGAGGTACCGAAAAAACTGTGTTTCCAGGGAAAAAAACCACATATTCAACGGAAAATGGTGATATAACTGATGTGGCCCGACAGGCCAGCTGTGAGGTTGGAATGGAATCCTGGAGTAAAATCCCTTGAAATGATGGGGATATATCATATTGAATTTTCCGATTTGTACTGGTTGAATAGGATGTCATTGGTCCCAAAATTGGACTTTTTGTTGTTCATCTCCTGACGGGTCTTGTGAAGATAAAGGAATGTAAACAGGAAAGAAGACTATACTGGAGGGCGTCAAGAAATGAAACAGGGAGTCTGGAATTTCCAAGGATAGAAGTCATAAACTATGGGTAAGAAAAGAATATGAAAAGCAAAGCCTACTCCTGCTTGTGGGTACTGTGGAGATTTGCCCAAAAAAAATCAACGTTCGGCTATTTGACCACATCGGACGGGGCTGATTTAACTGTTTGAAGAACATAAATCCCGAGCCGAAAGGACGAAATTAAATCTTTAACTTGTTTGTATTTCTCAACTCCGATTAGAATCTCCATCTTCCGGGAAAACAAAATAAGTTTACGTTTGGGAAGGGAAAGCTGTCAAGTCTTGCCAGGAGGGTTGTCCAAACAGTTTCAAATGAAATATGTGTGACAAAAATTAGCACAAAAGTACGCCATGCGTTTTTTCTAAGGGAGGGATAACGCTGTTTTTGGGAGTTGCCGCTCAAAGCCTTAAGGCTCAAAGGGGGACCTGAAGGTTTAAGGGGTGGGGGCTACGTCTGGAGGCTTCAGGGTTTCAATTTTTTTGGCTTAAGGGAAGGGAGATCTTGAGCAAGGGGGCCCCAAGGCTTGAGGCGGGGACTTAAGCCTCAAAGTGTGAAGGTTAAAGGGTTTAAGGGCTTCAGACATTGAAGCTTGAGGGGTTTTGGAGGAAGGCTTCAGGGCTTCAGACTGTAAGGCTTTTGGGGGCAAAGAAGGAATACAAAACAAAAACGAAAGCCAAACCAAAGCAAATCAAACAACAGGGCGGCCGCAGCTCAACATCGGCTATTTTGCGGAAAGTTTTAGGGGGGAAGGCGCAACTCCCCTGCAGCGCTGCTTCTGCCACAGGACGTCTGCATATAAAGGCACAAATGCTGGACCCGGCATTATGTTTAGAATTTGAATGAATAATGGACAAATAGATAAACAAATGAGTATATAGTGTATATAGTCCCAAAATAAAGATTCAGTTCATACAGAAATGAATAATAACATAGATGCACACATAAAATGTGATCGAAACAAAAAACAAAACAGAACAAAATAAAACAAACGGGAAAAAAAAAAACATGTCAAAGAGTCCAATATCAAACGGATAGGTATAGCAATTTGCAAAAGAGAGAGAGAGAGAGAGAAAAAAAAAAGAGACAAGGTGTGGGCGATGAGAGAATATAGAACTTAACAAATAGGTATGATGCACGCAAGGATGGAATGATAAAAACAGGACGCGAAGGATGATGAAAGTAATCCTTTCCCTTGGGTGTGATAAGATATACGAATTCAAAAGTAGCACAAAAACGCACCAGCACGGCAAGCCTACCAGCACATCACACATACCAGCACTGCAACCTTGCAAACACAAAAGTACCAGCACAGCAAACGTACCAACACAGCAAACTTACCAGCACAGCAAGCATACCATCAAAAAAAACGTAATTGCCAGCACTGCAAGTCTACAAGCACAACAAATGTACTAGAGCAAAAATGTATCCTCACAGCAAACCTATGAGCACAGGAAACGTGCCAGCACAGCAAACAAACAAGTAATACCCCCACGAGGCTGGGGCAGAAGTTTCCCAAGTTTGAAAGAAAACTTTATGTGGCGGGAGAAAAAAATACGTTCCAAGGTATTACAAAATATCACTGCTGCGACCATGCACTGCAGAGTACAGCACAGCAATACGAGGTACTGCAACGTACTACAATGTTTCACAAATTGAGACAAAGTTTACAGCTGACTACAATTTATTACCAATACTACAGGGTACTACACGGTACCAAAAACTACCACAAGGTACTACGAGGTAGCACAAGGTACTACCAGGTACTTCGAAATAATACAAGGCACTACAAAATGTTCGAGGGTACTACAAGGTACCATTGCTGCATACTACAACGTATTGCGAAATATTTTTATATCTTTTATACATGTGTACAAGGTGCCACAAAATATTGCAAAGTACTAGGACGTACCACAAAATATTACAACACATGACAATGTACCACAAAGTACTACACGGTATTACATCGTAGTACGACATACTACCAAATACCACAAGGTACTGCCAGATACCACCAAATACTACAAAGTATTGCAACACAGTACTAAAACAACAAGGTACAAAAGACCAGAAGGCACCAAAACGACATAAAAACACACCAGAACCACAGCACAATTCACACATCAGAACGTCACCGCAACACATCAGAACAACACCAGATCGCATCAGAGCGACATCGAAACGTAAACAAAACAAAAGTCAAAAAAAAAACGGCACCCCTGACCGGACTAGCTGCAATCGCGATTCCCTTCCCACGCAAAATTCAACCTATGTGCACCGAATGCTACACCTGCAAAACAACATGCAACCTACGACACGGAATTCAACACGTGGCACGTAGAATCCGATCTACGTGCACCGAAACCAAATATGATATTTCACATGCCCCATATAACCGCAACCAACGCGCAACTAACTCTACACTGGCCACGGTCAATCTAACCTACGGGCACCGAAGCCACGCGTGCCACACAAAATGTAACGCACACGCACCAAATGCCACACCAAATCAAAAAGCAAACCAGCGCGGAGCACGAGCAGACTCGCCAAACCTACATAAGCCATTATAACGCTACATCTGCGACTCGGCATTAACCAATAGCGAAAATGTGACGTACGCGCACCCAATGCCATGTTTGCCACATAAAATGCAATGCATGACCAACAAACGCGCACAAAATGCCACCCTATTTGGCCCCAAACAAAATAAAACAATAAAAAAATGGTGATGATAATACTCATGATGACTATGACCATGACGATGACGATGACGATGACGATGACGATGGCGATGGCGATGGCGATGGCGATGACGATGACGATGGCGATGGCGATGGCGATGGCGATGACGATGACGATGACAATGATGATGATGATGATGATGATGATGATGATGATGATGATGATGATGATGATGATGATGATTATGATGATGATGATGAGGATCATGATGATGATGATGGTGATGATGATGATGATGATGACGATGATGATGATGATGATGATGATGATGATCATGTTCATGATCATGCTGAGAATGATGATGATGACGATGATGATGATGATGATGATCATAATCATGATCATGCTGATGATGATGATGATGATGACCACGACGACGACGAACATGATGATGATGATGATGATGATGATGACCACGACGACGACGAACATGATGATGATGATGATGATGATGATGATGACCACGACGACGACGAACATCATGATGATGATGATGATGATGATGATGATGATGATGATATCATGAACATGGAACAAAGAACCCCGCGCGAGCACTTTAATGGACAAAAATCTTATATCCTGAAATACATTTGGTTGCCACAGAGTTTCAATTCGAATGAAATTATTAACATGTTGAAACGAAAATGTTGAAGTGCGGCTTCTTGGAAAGTGTGCACAAAGTCTGGGTTTTCCCGAAGTTCTCATTCACTCTTTGGAAATCAAGAGTCCAGCACAGACTTGCAATTGTTCAAAAAGACCAGGCGAAAGACAAATCAAATTTTGATTTCTTGTATAGATGAAAAGCTCCATTCCAATTTCGCTTTCTCACATTTTTGGCATCAAAAAGATCGTAGGAGACACTGACTCCAGCAGTTTTCAAGAAAATCATCAGGATGCTTCACGTGAACACTTGAATAGACGTGTGGTGGTGGAATGGAAACATGTGTTTTGTTTCAAGCGGCGCCTTACATACACTAAAGATAAGTTGTTGAATGGCAAATCGATTACAAGAGGAACCAGGCAAACCAACCAGCAACGAAGAACTAGCCACCAACAAACTCCAACCAAGAACCAAGACAACCAATTTTTTTTTTTGCGTGTGGTTGTGCCGTTGTGGCGCGGTTTTTTTTGCTCGCATACATCGCCTCGGTAGCACTAAGCTAAGGTCGATAAGAAGCAGGTGAAACAGGTGAAACCATTGAAACAAGTGAAACAGCGAAGCTTCGAAGCAGTGAAGACAAAAAGCAAACGAAGCTAAGGCAGTGACCTGCGAAAATCATGTACATGCAATGAATTCCCCACCTCACTTCTCTGCCATTGTGTGTACGTCATCATATCGATCGCAGAGTGTAGGTGATGGCTGTCAAGCCATCACATATTCGCATCACTGTCACTCACTGTTCATCAGAAGTGGGGTGTTGTAACCACCATGCAATTTCCTGGCAGTGATGCACGTCTTTATCAATTGAAGGTTTATAGAAACTCGGCAGGCAGTAAAAGGAGTGTTCGTAGATCGTCACTGCTGCCAAGCAATGGTAAACCAGTGAAGTGGAAGTGCCATCAAAGATGGCAGCGAGAGGAACCCACTCATTTAGTGGGTTCGGTGGCCTTACAAAAAGGCCAGGATTGTAGGCTTGCATTGTCCAGTATGGGGAGACACCGTCAAGGGGCGAACCAATCCGGCAACGCACCCAGGCCAAACGGTCAGTTTCACCTAAGTTACTACTTACTGGTGAGGCCAGGGTGCGAAACCAGATCGGTTCAGCGTCTTGTCAAGGTATCTCAACCCTTGTGAGCACGCTGCATTAGGACACCATCCCGTGTTCTTTTCTGCTCTTGACCGTGATGGGCACTTTGTGCGGCAGTGGTACGGTGCAAGGTAAGCTTGGATCTCGAAAGGTATCCCCCAGCTGTTCATCCCACATGAAAGGCACGTGGTTCAGCGGACCACAACATGCAGAAGATCATTTCCTACGGCCAGAAGCACGGGCTCAGACAGAGTCCCGTCCTTTATGTTATGGAAGGCACATGGGACTGTGGCCATGCCCTTGCAAGTGTCGATTCGAACCTGGTGAACGTGCGCCAGTGGGTGAAGCCAGGCACCCAGAAGCAAGTGCACAGATCTTAGGATGTGCACGTGAGTATTTGATCAAGTGGCATCCAGTCCGGTCCGTTGCCACTGCACTCGAGGAGGTCAGACCTGCAAGCTATGCACGATTCCCAATTTTGAGACATACCGAACAAAGTGCTTGGTATTTGAAGGGACGGTGGCCACAAATCACCTAAGTAGGTAAGAGATGGCCACACACATTGGCAAGTGTAAAAAGCAGGTGTTTGTTTAATGCTGTTCAAATTGGGTTGTGGGACCGATTGCTCATCCATTGTGGAAAAGTCAGAAAGGACAGAGGTGAAGAGCACTTCGTCTCTCCCCGAAGGTGCATAGAACCAGAGCTCTTCACCTCCGTCCTTTCAATGACTTTGCCACAGCCTAATCAGCTGCCATCTGACTGCCGAGGGAAGGCAGACAGCTTCCATGCGCGGCCGAGCCCGTAGGGCTAAGGTAAACAGCTGCAGTAAAAACAGCTGCGGAAAAGGAAAGGAAAAGGAAGGAAGGGAAGGGAGGGAGGACAGAGAAGAGGAAAAGAAGGAGAAGGAAACGAGAAAGGGGGGGAAAGGGCAGGGGAGGGCAGAGTGTATACCAGTTGCTGGCGGGGCTGTCACCGCCGTTTTCTTGCCTCCATTCGACGAAGACTGTGATGGATGACATGTTTTTCCACCTGATACAGCTCTTGGTCCGCAGGAAAAGTTTACTTGTGCAAAATGTTCCTGTTGGAGCTGCAGAAAGCGATTGACAAAATTGTGTCGCTCCTCCTTGGGCATATGGGTTCGTGGAATGGCTGCGATCCCTTCCGTAAGTGGGCATTTCCGCTCTCCTTGCGCCCACTCTTGCAACTGTGGCTTCGGGACAGTGGGAACTTTGAAGTCCGAAGCAAAAATCGGGCCAAACAAGCCCCGAGATGAGGTAGAGGCTATCTTGGGGTGAGAGAGATATCGCCGAATGCTCCGTAGGAGTTGGTCATCCTGCAGACCAACCGCACTTGCCCATCTCAGAATTCATTTAGCCAGATGTTATCTTCTTGTTCGTCGATTGCAATTCGCAAAGTCTGCCAAGTTTCCATGGTTGCATTTGAAAGAGGTCAATGAAAAATGACTTCCACATCTGCAGCTTCGTCCAGGGAAATGGAAGGGACCTGTGAACGTGCTTGCAGCAAGAGTCCAAAAATAAAGCAGCAAAAGAGCCAAAACAGAAATTCACCGAGTAAGAGGCAACTCCAGTTCCACCCTTCCAAAATTGCAAAGCAAATCACTCATTAAAAGCACAGGACAGAGTCCAAACTAGGCACACAAGAGCACTATTTTCTCCAGCCAAGATCAGTCCAGTCGAAAGTGAAGGAAACAGCAACAAAGAATGGAAGAGGCAAACACAAACCAAACGTAAGAAAGCAGCAAACACACAAACTGCATCTTAAAGTAGCAAAACCACGAACAATCCATAAGCAGCTACCACCCAAACCAAGAAAACTTTACTTCATCTCTCTTACATTCGTTCCGCGGCAACAGCACGACACCGAAGCTAAACTTGCCTGGAAAAGAAGAAACAGGCCTGGAAGGTGCAGAAAGAATGGCGAATCCTTGACGGAAAAGGAGCTGGAGAGAGTGGGAAGCAAAGGAAGACCGCCTTCAAAAACATTACACCTTCCAACCTTGCTGTTTCTGTTTCTTCACAGGCAGTGCTTTTGCACTGATGGCCGCGGTTCCGAATCGATAATAATGACGGTGATGACGATAACGATGATCTGAAAATGATTTTGTCGAGATTAGCAAAATAGAAAATTGCACTTGCTTTGCTCGATTGACAAGACGCTGATTTTAGGTCTCTTTCGCATACCTCAGTCAATGGTTGGTTGTTTTTCTTTGCTGGTTTGCCAGTAATCTAACTTAAAATGTTTAGGTCTCTGTTGCAGTCTTTCTGGAACCTGCATCTTCGTGTGCACTATCCGAAAAACATTTTTTGCAGGTTCGAAGAGCTGCAACAACTCAGATGCTTTGGCTCTAGTGCATTCAAAGTATTTGCTGCCTTTTTGTTAATTCCCTTTGATCTTCTCTGGACCATTAACTTATTTTGCTGGCTTTAACTTAAAGTTTGTAATCGCTCTCTAACTTCGTTGGCGGAACTTGTACAGTTTTTTCTTTGTCTTACTGTTGGCTTCTCAACACTCTTATTGATTAGGATCTTTTGAGTTCCTTTTGTTTTGACTTTACTGACCGCTGCCACCAGTGCACATGCGGCATTCTTGCAGAAAAAAAACTTTTGCAGCCAGATTCCGGAGTTTTGTTTGTGCTATGGTCATTTTATTTCCAATTGATCTTTGCTTTTCAGCATCTTTGTGGACATATAATGATTTGCATTTCGTGTGCAATAGGCACTACCGGGAAAAAAAAGAAGATGCTAAGATGCTGCCTGGTCGTTATGGCACTTGATTGACTGTAACTTTGTTGTGCTGGTCGTGGTTCGGTTTGTTGGTCCTTGCTGTTTTTTTTTTTTTTGTGGGTTGGTCCTTTAGTGCTTGCCTTTCCACCAGTCATCGTCGCAGCCTTTTTTTAATTAAAAGGGGATTCCACTGCTTTTCTATTGCAGTCTGCTCAGACATTCAGCGATTTGTGTTTGATGCGCGTGAGGCGGTGCCGGAGAAAAAAAAAAGGTAAGCGCAGGTACAATTTAATTTGTGATGTTGTCTGACATCTGCTTCGCTCGAACCACCAAAGAGGCCAGCTGGGCTCCGCCAAGCACGATCTCAGATGTCGGTAACCAATAAAATTATCAGATAATCCTGAGGGAGAACAATGACAAGTAATATCGACGGGCCAAGCGCAAACACTCACGCAGCATCATGTTCTTCTTCATCATCATCATCAGCATCATCATCATCATCATCATCATCACCATCATCATCATCATCATCATCATCATCATCATCATCATGTTCGTCGTCGTCGTGGTCATCATCATCATCATCATCATCATCATCATCATCATCATCATTGCTGCCATCATCATCATCATTATCATCATCATCATCAGCATGATCATGATTATGATGATGATCATCATCATCATCATTCTCAGCATGATCATGAGCATGATCATCATCATCATCATCATCACCATGATCATCATCATGATCCTCATCATCATCATCATCATCATCATCGTCACCATCACCATCATCATCATCATCATCATACATCAACAGGACAAAAGTTTTTTCCCGTAAAAACTTGCAGGCCCCCATGCATCATCATGCTGCGGATCAGATTTCAAGTCCGTTTCGTATGGCCTGCGTGGCGGATCAAATTATCACGGCGTTTCAAATTAATAGACTATTAAAGCTCATGGACTGGTCCGTGGTCCGTTAGAACCCATGCAACTCTGTTGTAGGAGTCTAGGGAGAAAGGGCTGCACGCCCCGCAAGAGGAAAAACTTTTGTCCTGGTGCAGCGGCATTTTCAAGGTCCGGCCTTGCGCCTACAGCAGGACGATCCGTCCAAAAATTTTCAATGGACCCAACCGCAGGAAGGAACACCCAAAAAAAATGAAGTAAAGTTTTTCAACTGCTCATCAACAGGACAAAAGTTTTTTCCCGTAAAGACTTGCAGGCCCCCATGCATCATCATGCTGCGGATCAGATTTCAAGTCCGTTTCGTATGGCCTGCGTGGCGGATCAAATTATCACGGCGTTTTAAATTAATAGACTATTAAAGCTCATGGACTGGTCCGTGGTCCGTTAGAACCCATGCAACTCTGTTGTAGGAGTCTAGGGAGAAAGGGCTGCACGCCCCGCAAGAGGAAAAACTTTTGTCCTGGTGGAGCGGCATTTTCAAGGTCCGGCCTTGCGCCTACAGCAGGACGATCCGTCCAAAAATTTTCAATGGACCCAACCGCAGGAAGGAACACCCCAAAAAAATGAAGTAAAGTCTTTCAACTGCTCAGCGGCATTTTCAAGGTCCGGCCTTGCGCCTACAGCAGGACGATCCGTCCAAAAATTTTCAATGG
>VSDK01017752.1:105057-137311 GCA_009767595.1 Symbiodinium kawagutii | reverse complement strand
GTCGTCGTCGTCGTCGTCGTCGTCGTCATTGTCATCGTCATCGTCATTGTTATCGTTATCGTCATCACCGTCCTCATCATCAGCAACACCTAGGCAATTGTCATCGCCATCGTCATCGCCATCATCATCATTACCCTCACCATCGCCATCATGACCATCCTTGTCATCTGCATCATCGTCATCCGCCTGGCTTTCACCAAACTATGACCATCAGCGTCAATCAGCGTCATCAACACCATCATTAACACCATCACTACCATCACCGTCGCCGTCATCATTTTTAGCCTTCATTTGCATGAGTAACATGACCATCATGGTCATCATCATTGCATGATCATCATAAACGTCATGATGCTCATGAAACATCATGATCATTTGCGTCAATCAGCGTCATGAAAACCATCGTCATCACCGTCAATACCATCACCGTCGCGGTCATCATTTTTAGCCTGCATTTGCATGAGTAGCGTGACCAGCATGGTCATCATTGCATGATCATCATCAACGTCATGAGGATCATAGACATCATGATCATCATTACCATCATCATCACCATTATCATCACCATTATCATCACCATTATCATCACCACTATCATCACATTCATCACAATCATCACAATCATCATAATCATCACAGTCATCACAATCATCACAATCATCACAACCACCATCATCATCAGCATCGTCATCATCATCATCACCATCATCATCATCAGCGCAATCATTACCATCACCATCGTCATTATCATCATCATCATCGTCGTCATCATCATCATCATCATCATCATCATCATCGCAATCATCACCATCACCATCATCATCATCAGCGCAATCATTACCATCACCATCGTCATTATCATCATCATCATCGTCATCATCATCATCATCATCATCATCATCACTGCGAACAACAACACGATTTGTCCCAGTCATCAATTGCATTTTCGTACTCAACTGCGTGAATATTTTCCAATTGCCGTCAGATACGTCATGATCATGATTATCATTAATATCATTATCATCAACATCTCGTTCACCATCATTATCATCATCATCATCATCATGATCATCGTCATCATCATCATCATCATCATCATCATCATTGTCATCGCCGCCATGGTCGTTGGTCTTGTCGTTGTTGTTTTGGAAACCATTGTGTCATGTTGTGGCTTCCCGGTACCCATTCACGTGCTAAGTTGTTGTTTTGACCTCCGTTTTGTCGTTTCGTTTGTTAGCGGTCGATATTTTTGGGATTTGTTGTTAGCAAAACCATTGGTTTTGTGAATTGTGTGTGGCTCAAGAGGGGTGTAGCAGGCATTGTTGCCAGCCATTAGGTTTAATTTCAAACATGAAATTTTTCAATCGCGCAAAAATTGACTCACCTTCCCCAAAGCCAAACAATGCTAACGATGTATATTTCAAAAAATGAAAACGTTGCTTCAGCAAATGGTAATTTGGCAGTCAAGAGATATCCGCTGTTTTTGGTGCCCGTACGTATCAGTCTTTGCTTGATGGCTTGTCCTCACTGGTCCAATATGGCGCTTTGATTGACTAGCAGCAACCTTAGTGTCTATATGTTCTGTGACAATTTTTTGGCAGTAGGGCCTGCAAATCAGAAAAAACAGTGTTGCCACATTTGTCTGGTTTTCAAAAATATTGACTCAATAGCCCTGGCAGGTCTTGGCATGGCCTTGGTGGGGGTGAACATCTCAGATCCAGATCCGTGATGGTTCGATTGCTGATGGTTCGTGATTTTGACCCATACATTTCATACCCCAGCAATGAGTTGATTGTGATCCTGCTTGCAGGCAAGACTTCTGAACCACACTTTGGTGGCCTTGGTCCTTTTTGGCAGCACAGTGCTGGCGTCCGGTGCTGAGGGCTATTTGTCAAACTTTGAAACGTCATGCTTAAACTCTGCAACCATGCCACCACTGAGATACCGACAGTTGAAGTAATTCCATGTGCACTGATATTCCAAACCACATTGATGAACTAACTGGCAGGTTGAAGATTCGGGTGATTTGACCACTTGTTGAATTTTTAACTTTTCAACCACGGCTGGCTTTGACAAAGGACGAAGTGCGATCAAACATGTGTCCTGAGGCCATGCTTGCTGCTCTTACGTGAAAAGTGTGGAGAAGGTTGTGTCGTTGCTGCTTTAGCGCTTTTGACTGCAGTGCTGGCATGTTTTCTGCAAGAAACGTTGCTTCTCAGCTCAAAATTGTTGTGCGAACTGCAAACAATAATTATTTGAACCAGAACAACTTGTTGGGCGTTCGCTTTAAGTGTACAAAAACAGTGTGAATGCGACTTGAACATCAAATGTAGGGCCCTTAGAGGCATTGTCTTCAGATTTCACAGGTCCAACATGGTGTAACTCGGTCGCCACAGGTCGGGAGTGCCTCGTTGCTGGGGGCTGCAGTGTGCCGCCGATTTGACCGAGGCAAAGAGTTGCCCGGCAATGCATGGAAGTCCACGGATGGTTCGTGGTGAGATTTTTGAGGATGCAGTTCATATCAGTTCATATCAGTTCATCATTTTCATTTGGTTCATCAGTTACTGCAGTTCATCATTTTCATCTCTTTCATTAGTCTTTCATCTCATTTCACCACTTCGCATTTCTCAAAAAAAGGCTGATCCGAATCATCCTGAAGTAATTCTACAGAGACTTCTGAACATTTTGTATTCCGACGCCATTCTATGAAGTTCCTTCTGAAGTTGTTTGAAACGTGACCCTGCGGCTGGGCCGAAGGCACTCTGTTTGCAAGGAAGTGGCGATTTCTGGTAGTCTGATCCTGAGACGTGAGATCTTCTAACAAAATGCAGCAGGGTTCTGCCAAAGCTTCAGTGATTCATTGGATTGGATTTGCATCTTGGGATTTGTTGAACTCCACTAATCGTGAGATGGGAAGCTCCCCGGCTCGGGCATGTGTATTTGTGAGTTTTGGACTCTGTTGAAGTCACGAGCCAGTAGTAATCACGGAGGCCCAATGAATACCTTTTACTTCTTTCCCAGAAACTACCGGACAATTTTCAGGAGCGGGGCATTCCTTGAAGAACCATGAACTAAACCAGTGATTGATTGTGACTTGTCAATCTCTAAGGCTTCAGTGTGGATCTTCAACCCGGTACTTCTCACGGCCCGCACTGGCTTTGGGGCGAGATATCTCCAGAGTTTGGTGTGGGCTCTTGGGTTTGACTGCTCAAATATTTATATATATATATAGATATATAGATATAGATATATAGATATATATATATATATATATATATATATTATTTTTTTTTAAATTGCTGGTGCATCAAAATCTCAGTTTTTCTCAAGCTCTTGGGGTGCTCTCGAGCCCACGGACTTGCCGAGCGTAAACACTTGGCGGTTCGAGCATCAACTGTCGCTGCGCGGTGTTCTAGTTGGTTCCCCATCTTCTGTACGAATAATGACTAACACCGACTAATACCTATGTCACCAATTTTGTTTGTAAAGTTTGTATTCTCGTTTTTATGAAACAGTCTGCCTGCCCTGTACCCCCTCGCTCTTGAGACTAGAGACCAGCAAGCAGCACATTTCGGAAACATATCAATTCTCTATTTGACCACATGTTTATGTACACATCAAACATGTATCCACCATTTCCCCTTGTCTGCCTCAAATATCACAAGCTCAGGGAAGGATTTCGGATTAATGGCTTTGCAACTATGTTCTGGATTGCGAACAAACAGCTAGCAACTTGCAACTCGCTTGCCCAACTTATAAAACTGCTGTGCATGTGGAGCACATGTGGAACATGCCAAAGTCCGGTTGTTGTTGGATTGTCCATTTCTTGCCATTGGTAAACACAATTAGACTTTAACGATTATTGCAAACCATTATCAACCATTATAAACTATCAGCAAATATCGCAAACGCAAAACCATTCTATCGTAATTTATTAACATCTTTTGATATCATTGTCCTTTATTTTCCATGATTTTCCATGATTTTCCATGATTTTCCAATATTTTCCATGATTTTCCATTATTGAAATTCATTAACCATGTGGCAGACCACGTGGAACATTTGACCACCGTGTCAGATTCTTGGCTTCCAGCTGGCTCTCCACCAGGCGCCGACCCCGGGTCGGGTTCACAACACTTTGTGGTTGCACCGTTGGTTGGATTTGTTGCTAACAATGGCTAGCATTGTATCTAGTAATATTGACTAACAAATAGTAGACTAACAATTACTAACAATGGCTAGCCATGATTGTCAATTGATGCCATTGATTGGTTTGTTGCTAGTAACAATGGTTGGTATCAATGGCAGTAATCAATGGTTCGATTTGTGACTAACAATGGCTAGTAACCGGCTAGTAATCTTGGATGATGATTAATCACGTGCGGGAATTCTGAGAAACAGTGGTCAAGAATGGTTGGTAATGTTTAGCAAGGCTTTAATAGAATGGTGATAGATAGTTTCTAGTTTCTAGGCATTGTCCGTAATCAACAGTGACCAACAAGACGCAAGTTGGTGAAAAAGCCATTTGTCCATAGTGACCCGTACCAGAATGTGTAGTCACCTATCAACTTACCAGTCCCTTGTCAATGGTTTTCTTGCAAGCATCCGGAGAGCTTGCTTGTTCAAAGACCAGATGAGTTTGGTTCGCTTGACATCTGCATCATCTAACTATCATGATTTTTGTCTTACCGTCACTAGGAAGCGTTCCTTTGAAGTGGTTGCATTTATGCTTCCAAGCCATAGGGTTGCGTAGCTGCCGTAGCCTTTTCCTGATGCAGTCCATTGTGATCAACGTTCCTCAACAACCACCAGTCCGACCGGCTGTTTGCTATTGTTCGTTCGTTAGTTAGTTAGTTGGTTAGTTAGTTAGTTCGTTAGTTCGTTAGTTAGTTAGTTGTGAGTACAACTGAATTGTTCCCTTAGTTGGCTCTTGTTGGGTCAGATTCATCAGTTGTTCTCAGACTGCTTGCAGATGGCTTGGTGGAGCGGCATGCCTTTGGCTGTTGCCTTGTGCGGTTGCCCAGATCTGTTGCGTCATGTTTCCCCCGGCGGCGGATGAAATTCTTGGCTGCCCTGAGATGTATCACTGTGATATCATCAATAGATTTTCACAGTGAATGAATGCTTAGATTTTCACGAATAGATTTTCATCATTAGATGTATCAGTCATCGGATTTCTTGCTGAATGCTTCGGTCCGAGCTATGTGTGGGCTCTCCGGGCGAAGGGATGGCTGTCAGAGTGAGGACCTTGCTGTCAGGGCGGACCAGCTTGGCCAGCAATGACCGTGACTGGGCTCTTGAGGCGATCGCTGTCGGTGTTGATGTTTCTTGTGAATGGTAAACTGCTTGCGAAAAACTGTGCATTGTGAAAGAGACAAGCTTGCTGGAGCTGCTGGAAGTTGGAGGCTGTTTTTCTTCACGCCTTTGGCTCAAGGGGTGCATGTCTAGGCCTTCTTCGTTGTTCATTTGCATTTCCAGCTCAAAAACTCAAGCACGGCTTCTGAAAAGAGAAGTCAAACCACTTAGACGCTTGAGCTGTGTGTTCAGTAAAGCTAACAATAAACCAAGACTGCGCCATGGTTCCTTCAGCAGAACAGCGCGCGTTGGTGGAGGCAGTTGCGGAGGCAACTTAGCGGAAGAGTCTGCTGTCAATTTTCTGTGTCCGTAAACGGTCTACCCTCCGAATTTTGTGGTTTCCCTTTCAGAATGACAGCTTTGGGGATAGTTGGGGCCATGCCGTACCCAAAATTCAACCATCAAATGATGAAAGCTTCTTCATCAGAAATCACAAATTGGAGTCTGTGAATTTCAGCACCTATTGTTGGTCTGTTGAGGGTTGCTGAATCTTTTCCCTGGTGCCCTATGTGTCCGCAGATGTGAAAAAAGCCTTTCATACCTGGGCTGAGATGTTGAACAAGTTGCTGTTTCGGTTTTGGCCACAATCTGCTTTGACGTTTCGTAGTTTGCCAAATGTCGAACTCTCAACTGGGATGGCACTAACTGGGCCAGATGAAGATGGTGATTTCCCTGCCCAGAACAATGGTTGGTTACTTCAACCCTCCCAACAGTTTGCGGTGCCCAGGATCCTGAGCGTCAAGACATCGACAACGAAGGTGCCCTCAGTAGGGAACTTTGTTCGTGTTTGCCTCTGAGGGGACCAGTTCTCATGGAGAGCTAGGATCAAAAACATTAAGATCGTCGTGATCAAAATTAACATCAACATTAACATTGTTGGATTTGATTGACCGTTGTCTAGCATTAGCAAATTATTGAACCATTGTCAAACATCGTGAGAGCCAAAATGAAGGATTATTTGCCAGTATTGATAGGCATCAAGCATTAGGATGTTGGCTAATAATCCTAATGCTTAATAATTAGCCAATATCCTGCTAATCACGCCCCGTTTCATGAGCTGAGTCGGGCTTCTTTGATTGCAGGGGTGGCCTCCAGTTCTACCTGGCTCTCTCCACATGTGAAGATGGCTGCAGCCCTCCTCGCAGATCCTTGGATGCAGCCTTTGCAGCGGGCAGTTCTTCTCCTCTGGGGCATTGGTTCTTCGCTTGGGTGAAACGTTTGGTGAAACCTTGGGAAGGTACCGAAACATGGTGAAACCTTTGGGAAGGTACAATTTTCAGACTATAGTATACTATAGGTCTTGTAAGACAGAAATCGATCGAAAATCTATAGGTTCTGTGGTGTCAGTGTTGTTGAACGCTCAGCTGAAGGTGGGAGCAATTGGGTGCTCGCAGCCTGGATGCAGAAATTTCACAGCTTGACTCAGCTTGACTGAACCTGCAATTTGTTGCATCGTGATTCTTCGTTTTTTTGGGCTTGAAATATCTTGCTCATTCCAGTCATTCCTTCCCCATGAGCAGCAAAGTCCTGATATCTCAAAATGATTGAGAAGCTTCGTCTATCTGCATTGTTTCCTTTGTCCTTCTGTGCGAGGATCTGGGCGAGTCGAAGTCTGCTTTCCAGCGCTCTCAGTGTGGGAATACTCAGACTTGAGGAGGTGTGTATGCTGATGGTTGATCTCATCCACATCATTTGACTGCGGAGTTTGGTTGCTTTTGGCGCAGTGCAAAGCTATCTCCCTGTCATGAAATATATTTCCACAAAATGCCACTGGAATATGCAAGGGTGACTTCAAGCAGGAGTTGTGTTGTCAATATTTTGTGACAAGATATCAGAATTGGCACCTGGTGGCACTCCATCCTCAGATATCGAAGCTCCAGAGCGTACAGCTTGCACAGCAGGCAACGGCACCATGCCAGAGCATACTACTTTGGATACCACCCACGGCATCCGGTGTTAAGACCGCCCTCTGCACAGCACCCTGCCTCCAGGGGAAGTGGTCCGGTAAAGATGAAAAGTCACAAGAACCCCACAGAATCCGGCTCCGCTGGAAGAACAGATTCCAAGAACCATAATCCAACACACAGCTTCACTGGGAAAGCAAACTCCCAGAGAAGCTCTGCCTTTTTTCTGCCTATCTGCGCTAAGGCACAGAGTGATGAGACTTCAGGCCCAAAGTTTTTCACGATGCGGTTGGTTTGAGCACATGCTCAGGCTTGAATCAATAATCAGTGTATGACCATTACGACATCCAACTTTTTTTGGTTCGTAAGTTGTTAAGGAGTTAAGGTGAGCTTGCACAACGCTTGGCTTATAGGTGACTATCACAATCTTCGGAAATTCTCAGCAGTCCTGCAATATTTGTAATGAGGGAATTGCACCAGCCACATTTTTCAGCACTGTTTGTGAAGAGAATCTCTGTGCGAAGTTCACAACTGCCAGGTTCCGAAGAAGCGTGGGAAAAGCGTGGATGCCCTGATGCTCCACTCCTGGACTTCTACATGTACCGTGCCCAGACTGATGAGAACTACTCTCCAGTGAACCAGGACATGGCCAACATAGGTGAGCCGGCGCAGCAAAGTGGGTTGCACTTTCAGGGTTCATAAATGGTGGACCCCTCGCAATGGATGGTTTCTTGAGCCTTAAAAATGCAGATTTTCGGGATCACTGGGGTATCAGGATTTCCAGGTGTATGCATACCATTTGATCAAAGTCTCCTACCCTGCGTATTCTAGCCATCCATCCGTTTTGAAATTCACCAGAAATGAAACTCGGAAGATTGCCAACATGCTTGGTCTGCGCTCCAGGTGGAATGCTTTGGTATTTGCACAACGAAATCATTTGGCATCACTGGATTCGGGCGCCTCGGAAGGGTGATCTTTGATGGTCAGCCGTCAACAGTTGAACCTGACCACCATGAGACTACAAGCAGGGCCAAGCGGGGACCCCGCTTGGAAACCGCTTGGAATCCTGGACCAAGCAGTGGAACCAATGAGGTGGGGAGCTTCTCCAGCACGCCCAAGACGCGCTTGGAGCAGTGGCGGGTCAAGATGCGGCCCACCTGTCAGTCGGCCAACTCAGCTCTGGGACAGGTTGAACTAATATGGTGGTTTCTGAAGCCATAGAAGACCCTCCAAAGGTCCCAAATCATCCCATATTCACCACAGATAGTAATATACCAACCATTTTTTTGCTTGGGTCCCTTATTTTGAGAAACAACCATGTATAGCAGGAAAAAATCACACAGTTTTTTGTGTATTGGGCACAGCCTTGTCTCAAGGGTTTGCTGCGTGATGAGTGTTGGTGGGGCATTGCTCCAACAAATCATGCGTCACCTGTTGGCTGATGCTTAGTTCTGTACCAGATGGCGGGATGGGTTCCTTTTATTCTATTATGGCACTGATGTTGAAATAATGAAAAACATTTGAAGCTCCGCAGCCATTGGGAAGCAATTTTCACCGCAGGGTCTTGTTGTGAGGCTATGGAACAAGGGCCTCACCTTTGGAATTGTGAACACCTACGACCTGGGTGAATGCACTGGACCTTTCAAGTGCGAAAACATCAAGCACTATGGACCCACAGTGCAAATCTCAGATGCTTTTTTATGCCCGGACTGTTGCTGCATTTATTTTGGAAATCAACAAATAGCCTGGCCTTTCCCTGTCGCTCAAGAATGCTTCTGCACCACCCCCATGCTGCATCGGCTTCATTCAACTGCAGCTGTTGACAACATGAGCAGCTTGTTGACATGGCCAGGCGCCCATTTTTATTGATGTTCGGATTTATTCTCGATAATCGTCCTTAATCTTTGTCACACAATACCATCACCCTCCACACTCAACCATTATTACGCATTGAGCCAAGCAACATAAACCAACATGAAAACTTCCCACGACCACTAATCATCACTTCCTGTATTCATCATTATGACCATCACTAGCCAATACAAATGGCTATGGGTCAAAACCCTGTACCCCTGGTTCCCATCATTAACCATTGTTTTCCCTATCATAGTTGCTTAATATTGATGCTTAATATTGACCCATAGCCATATCATGATTCTGATCATTCTCCAGCCCAAAACGCCGAACCAGCCCAGCAGCGCCTAACCGTTCCCAGCTCCGCTAGCGAGGTGGGCTGTGAAACCTGGGACGAGGGCAAAATGAATCACTGGCCACACGAAGAATGGAGCCTTGGCGGTTGGGTTTCTGAGTTTTTTTTTTTCACGTTTGAACAAAGATCACAGGTTAGTCAATGATGGTACATCATTTGATGGTACATCATTTGATGGTACATCATTTGATGGTACATCATTGGTACTGACCAATGATGGTTGATACCCTGGTTGGCTCCTAGTGGCTGATGGTGAATCAATGATGGTTGATATCAGTTGGTTCGTAGCGGCTGATGGTGAATCAATGATGGTTGATATCAGTTGGTTAGTGGCTACTGGTGGTTAGTAATGAGGAATACTAGTTGATGATTAATGTTTGATGACGGTTAATCATGGTTTATGGTATGGTCAATACCAGTTGGCTGATAGTGGTTGACCAATGATAAATGTTGGTTGATATCAGTTGCTCACCAATGGTTTGCCATTGGTTAATGATGGTAGATATCAGTATCACTGGTTATTTTGCTGCTGACTCAATGGTTTGGATGGTCAGGCATTCTGAACTACGCAGCAGGATTTGGTAAATTGTTGATAGTGCTTCACTAATGGCTAATGGTTTTGGAAAGTGTCAGTAGTAAGCGTGAATTCATACGTTGATGAACTGATGGCTGATGGGAGCAGGAGATGATAAGCAAAAATGAGAGGCTTTCATGGAGCTCCATCCCCGTGACTGGATGGTACAATGGCCTCCAGTCACTGAAGCTTGAAGGTTGGATCTTCTTTTGAAATGTCACTTGAAGAATCGGCTCCCATGCCTGGTGGCATCTCAATAAAACATCACTTGATCTAAGCTTTCGCCATGCAGATTCCAAAGAGTAGAAGGAATGACCTCACCCATTGTGATGAAAGAGTCTGGTGCTGGTCAGGTTTGGCCGTGTCAAATACCCACGTCAGGGAATCTCAGAAGTGTTCGGCACTTTCCGCGAGTTGTGCTTTGCGGGTGATAAATGATGAAGTGATACTTCATGGAGTATCATGATGCAGGACTATTTTACCATCGCAGGTGTATTACTGTAGGACGCAGGACCTTTGCAAAGGCCTGCGAAGGGCCAAGGTGATCATGTTCGGTTTTCGATCTTCCGAGTCAACGGTTTACCATTGCAGCCGTATGGCGACAGCCAGGGCAGAGCAGTGATGTAGATCGTTTTCTTCACAGATTTTGGTCAGCAAATTGCACGGTTCAGACCTCCCAACGCATGGCCTGAGACGCTGCCTGGTACAGCCTGCCGGGGGCATGTCCATCCAAGAAGCCTGGGAGCTCAGGGGTGAGTTCATCATCTCCGTGGCATAAACAAATCACATAAGTTGAGATTTATCTATAAGTTTTGATCACTTGTGGAGACTTATCTATAAGTGTTAATCACTTGTGGAGACTCGTCTACCAGGTTGAATCGCTTGTGGAGACTACAATATTTCTGGAAGTAAAATATGACATAACGAAGTTGCGTGTGTAACTGCAACTTGTTTGCACAACGAGAACTTGGGTCTAGAACTGACCATGGAAGAGCATGCTTTGGAGTACTGACCATGACCCCATTCGGTTGGTGGAAACTTCCGAGGTTCTGGGGCAAGGACAAGAGCTGCGCTTTGAAGGAACCCAGTGGTGCCTGCCCAGAGGGTGCCGGAGCGGCACTGGTGGGAAGCCGTTGGGCTCTTTGGGCCAGGCTTTTTGTCACCATGACATGGCTATCCAGAACGATTGGGGTATTGGGTGTTTCTCAAGTCCACATGGGGTACCCCCCAGTTATCATCCTGTATATCAATCATTTATCGAAATAAACCAACCGTAGAATTGGGTTGTTGAGATTTCCCATTTATAGTAATAAACAAAGCAATTTTTGAGGTTTCCTATGGCTTGAGAAACATAGCCGGACATAGTCTAAGGTGAACATTTTGCCCACAGCTCCAAGGCAGACCACAGCTCCATCAGGACAAGAGGAAAAGCTTATTGTTTGTCATGAATCAACAAAGCCCTGACATGCAACTTTTTTGTCAAGAAAGCACTGGTTTCTAAACAATTTGCTTTCTTTATTTATGAAGTTATGAATGTTTAGATGGCTTGTTAGGGGTAAATCATTGAGATCATACCATACCCCATGATGTGGCACATGAAACAGGCAGTTATTTGTGCTGATTCTTAGCACATGGTTGGTTCACCAAGCAGGTTCGCCCAGCGGCTTGTGTCCAACTGATGGTGTCCAACTGTTGATGTCCAACTGATGGTGTCCAACTGTTAGTGTTCAACTGATGGTGTTCCTCAGGAATTGATGAACCCACGGGAGAGATGGACTGCACCTACACCTACGAGAAGGTTGGAGAGATCAGCATCGACGAGCTGGAAGGCCCAGCAGCAGCTGTTGGTCCGTGGTGGAGATGACTCCATGGTGAATTGCAAATGGTTTCATGGATCTTTTTGTGATTCATGTACTATGATTTGGATTGATTTGGATTGATTTGATTTGATTTGATTTGATTTGATTTGATTTGAATCGATTTATTGATTTGACTTGACTTGATTTGATTTGATTTGAATCGATTTATTGATTTGATTGATGGATGGATGGATGTATGGATGGATGATGGATGATGGATGGGATTTGATGGGATTTGATTTTTTGATTGATTGATAGATTGATTGCAATGGTTGAAAACTCATGATTGTTGATCCTGGTAGCGTCAAAATATAACATGAAACATTGTCAATATTTGTGAATCCCTGTTGATGATGATCAACTGTATATATCACAATATATGTATACATATTGATACATACATAGTAATGCTTGATGATTCTAGTGGTTGATGACGGTTTAGATCATTGATCTTGGTGATAATCGATGCTTCATGGTTAGCTGACAGCAACCTACCGTGGCTGTGTGTCCATGGTGTCGCTAGAAGCGGATCCCATACCCTTCGCAGGAATCAGCAGCTTCGATGACCTCATGAAGAAAGGCGGTTACGAGTACAGCCGCAGTCTTGACAAGGTGACCGGCTGCCGGTGCTGCGGGTCACACGCTGTAGCTACACATATATATATGTAGATGATCACCCATATCATATATATATATATATACACATTTGTACATAATTTATACAAATAAACAATCTTACGTACATGTGTATACAACTGAGATCTGTGTGCCTCCGCATGTCCATCTACATTGTACAGAAATCATACATGGATGGGGTTGTTACATACGGAGATTTTGCAATCAAGTGACTGAGTTGGGAAGCCAAAAGGCTTTCGATCCCTTCCATCCTACGTGACAGTTGGTCTCGTCTCACTTGAAGCTACTTCTGTTTTCATACAAGCAGACATTTGACAAGTGTAAGAGTATCATTCTCTTCGATGCGGCACCTGGTGATATATTTCCCAGTGATTCTTTCGAAATCTGGCTATTTTGATGGACATTCACAAGGATTTCCCCAGATTCGCCCCTGCACCGGTCACTGCCGCATCACTACCGCGTTACGGAAAAACGACCGCTGGACACCGCTGAAAAATCCGGTCGCAATCCCTGTGCTGTGCGGCAGGGGAAGATGTTGCACTTCTGGGATCACATCAACTCCACGGAGGCCAACCAGAGGTGCAGGGGATGCTGCAGGGCGGGGCTCGATGGTGTCGATTGCTTACGGGTGATCTTCGACAGTCCATTGGTTTGAGAGCGCCGCAAGCTCGGGCGGCTAGGGCTGGTTTGCGTATTTTCGTTCCGTTGGTCATTTGGAACTCTGCCTGCTGGAGGATCTTTTGCAAGAGACAGCAGCAGCTTGTTGACAATGGGATATACTGGGTAGACTACCCTTCAGACTTCAGACTAGGCAAATATCATTGTGAGTTACGGCATTGCAGGATGCACATCGGTTGGTCAGAAGTCACAGGAATCAACAAAAGGATGGAGTGATGTTGGAGCATTTTTGGGAGTCATTTGGAACAACAATCTGCTTTCTTGTGATTTGCTCCGCTGGGGAAGCGTTACACTTGCCATCAATCTCCAGAGATGATTGCATAAGAAAAGTGCGGATTCCCAGGTCCTGCTCCCCCAAGGTAGCCCCTTGAAAGCCTGGGGCGGCACTCGCTGGTTTTTGGAATTTGGGAGGACTGTAGGTCCAGGTCAGTGCTGAGGTTTCCATGATTCTGGAGAGCCATGCTCAAAGATTGTCATGAATGTGACAAGTAACAATAATCAATGGTGGTTTGACAATGAACCATTGATGTAAGTGAATGATCATAAACTAGAGAATGTAACATAAATCAGCAATCAGTGCAACAAGTAACAGGCATTGTCCTCAGTAGTGATAAGAATCCATACAATCAGAACTATCAACCACTGTCATCCATGATTCGTCATGGAAAACTTGTCAAGGCGCATTGACATCACCTTGCAGAAGTTCATGGAGAAATATCCGGATCATCCCAAGCTGGAGGATCCGACGCTCGGAGATGCACCGCACAGGATCACAGCAGTGACTTCCACAGAGATGCTGTGCTCAGATGGCGAGCTGGGTCAAGCAGTCAAGCAACCAATCATGGGAGATGATAACCAGCAATGATATGGAAAAAAACGGGTAATGATGGTACACCAGGGGTTCAGGGTTTTGACCCGTAGCCAGATGATGAAAACATGAGTTTCCAATGAAGAAAAATGACCTGAACAAAGATGTGGTGGATCTTCCACCTATCTTCTTTGTTCCGCAGAGCAGCCTGGTGCAGCTGAGGACATGTGATTTTGATCCAAGGGTCTTCTATCCCAACTGGCCCAACGGGGACTTCCATTGAGGCTCGGGTCCAAACAGCAAGCTGTGCAAGGCGACAGGTTACTACAGCTGTGCTGCAAACTTTCGTGAGGATCTGCTGACCTTTCAGTGAAGTGAGTCCGGGCGACCTGGTGGCATGGAGGTGTGGCATGAGGATTGATTGAGGCTGGTCATTTGATGAATGACAATCAAAAACTGGTGATTAGCATTATCCTTGATTCACTCGTGTTCTGACTTGTTACCTCGGACTTCCATGTCACCACATGTTTGATTGTTCAAAGAAACTTCATCTAGCGACGAGTCCAGAATGTGACTCGATCGAGCGTCGTAGCTACGTGTTCCGCCAATTGCCAAGTGGCTGGGAGCCAAGTGGCAGAGAAGGAAATACACCTGGATCTCTGCCATGATTGACCAAAGTGATTAGACAAGTCTCTTTTTGTTGCTTTTTGGAGCAATGCTTGGTTATCAGTGGAGGGTGAACTTGAGGGTTGACAAGGAACAAGGTTCAGTGGAGATTGAGACAGAAGTATCTTAGTTGTGAGCATCCTAAGACAGCTCTTTCTTTTTCTCTTTACTTTCGTTGTTGATTCTTTAGCTGTAAAAAGGGATTTATGAACCTCAAAATAAGCAATCCCTCTCGAGAAACTCTTCTGTAGAAATTTCCTTGCACCTTAGCTGCGGCTCGAAGAATCGGCAAGAATTGAGGGCACCAAATCGCCACTGCTCTGAGCCACAAGCCGCAAGCCGGTTGATGGTCGTAATTCTGCGCTTGAAAGAATTGAAGTACTGAAAGTAGAAGTGGATGCTGGTGCATCGTGGGCAATCCTGTTGACTCAGGGTACCAGCAAGCGCCACATCGATCCAAATGGTCATTTTTGCTTGGGAAAACAGCATTTTTGGGAGGCGACACCACTTTGGACAACTCCAAATAGTTGGCATATTCATGCATATTCTGATTACCTTTGGTGAATGTTGGTGATTATCATTTGTTGGCAACCAGTCAAAAATCATTAAATCAGGATTGTTGACCATTGTGAGCCAGCAGAACCTGTGTGCTGTTCGACAAACGCAGAATTTGACCCACCTCGCAGGCCAAAGAATCTGCAGAGGAACTAGCGCTGTGAAAAGATGATCTGCTAAGAATGGTGCTTTGCCATGGTGAACAGTTGATATGTAGCAGTTGATATGTTGACTATTGTTGAATGATCATTTTTATTATAGTTGACAGTTGACAGCGGGAATAACCATAGCAATTGATAGTTGGCCATCAATAATAAAGACAAGAGTTGGTTATTGATTGATGTGGGATGATTAAGATACATGGACACTACGATGTGTGATGATCCACTGGGAATGCATAGCTATGAACACACCTGGATTTCACGGGTTACTCTGACTTGAGGGTCGGGCTGGGAACCGGCAGTATCGTGGTTGATGTGTGATGGTTAGTGATGGTCAATAGCGACCAAGTGTCAGTGAACTTCCCAAAGCCAGCTGACTCACCGGTTCATGCGTGACATGTGTGAGTTTGCGCATTTCCACTGAAGTGCCACTGACCGCACTGCGAGCTACGATGGTACACCCAAATGATTGCTTTCCATTTCAAAATTGTTGATTTTTGGATCATCCTCCTTTGATGATCTTTGATGGATATACCGATATCTCTCTTCACTTCTTCTGAGTTGCTGGTCTGTGTTAGCAACAGAGCTTGCCATGATGCAACAGGGCCAGCGGATATTCTGCCCTCCTCTATTGGTCCACTGGCCTGATTCTCAGAAAATGGGATCAGCTCTGTCGGCACTCCTGTGGCCTAATATCCAGAAGTTTGTCTTGTAAGGTCAGGCTCCCCCACCACTGTGGAAATATAGTATATCCGTATACTGTCCTGTATTCGCCCATAGTGGATTTGTGGACTAGTCTTTTTAGCTCAGACCTGTGCTTATGGGTTGAAGTTTGTGACGGCACAGCTGTTCTGATCTCAGAACTTGACATCAGGCTGTGCAACCGTGCGATCTTCCTTGGTGTGCCCATGCTGTTAGTATCGATCCAGGCTGGAAAGTGGATGAGTTGACTGGACTATCAAAGTTGCTTGTCCCTGTACCTGGTGGGATTCATCCTGAAGATCACAGTTGCGAATCCCAGCATGTCAAAGAGGAAACCATGCCATGAATAGTGCAGCAAGAATGTTGGTTTCTCCCAAACAGCTTGTAGGCAACAGGGTCTACCATTTGAGCAGCCCAAACCTCACCACGGAGGTTGCAGCAGGGCAGTCTCACACGTGACTCCTCACCAAGAGAGCTCGTTTATGTTGCTGTTGCTTCCGCTGGCTGTTGGCTTGCACCATTGCAAGCCACTATCGGAAGCACTATGGGCCACCAAGCAGGAGCATTGGGAAACTATTCACTTGCCATCCCAAAACCAGTGGTTGCTGGTGCGCCGACCTGATCCAACGATGTTGGGGGTCGATGGACAGCTCGCAGGTGGACCTTTGCTTGCCCTACTACTGGATGTTCCCCCAGACTGCCATGATTGGCCTCTTGGTCTGTGGAGGCGCTTGGTCAGTGTGAAAGTTGGCCGAGAGGATGGAAGCTGAGTTCGAGTCTAGGCTGTCAGCAATCATTTTCTGTCCGGTACTCTGATGGTCAAAACTGGTCTTGAAATCGCGTCCAACTGGGTCTCAATTGAAGGAGCAAGTTTGCCTCGACCATTTGTAACTGCCTGACTTGTACAACATTTCCAAACAAATACCTGCGTGGTGTTAAACCTATTACTTCTGAGACTCAACTACCGAATCAGTCACTTGGATCGAACGTGTCCGAAGCCACCAAAGCTGAAGATGACAAAAACATGATTTTGTTTTGCCGGGTAAGAAGTAAAGAAGTGAGATATTTGATCGTATACACATTAAATACATATATACGTATCTCTATATGCATGTGCAATAGTTCATATCTACTAATGTACCCGTAGCATTGGTGCAAAAGACTGTATAGATGTAAGAAATACATAGAAATAAACTAATATTTCCCGCACTGACCGGTCCCCCTATCCCAATGCAACAGAATCGGGCTGCGCAGGCTGCGTGCTGATCAGCTTGAAATTTTGCATCATGTGCCATTGCTTGAGCAACCAAAGGTACACCCAGGTGGGTCGCCTCAGTTCCGACACCGGTGGAACCTGCAGTCGTTTGGGAAGTTGACTCAGCAAGAATTTCTTGTCGGAAAACCAATCATTCTTTGTGGTTGCAGGGTGGCTTAGTACTCGGGAAACAGACACTTGTACGGGAACAAAATCGGGCTATGACAAATCACCATGATGGCATGGGAGACGATTCGGGATTTTACACGCATTTTCAACTTCTGAACTTGGGACTCTACACAGCTCTTAACGGTGGTCCGTTTTTCTTTTGCTTTAAATAAGGAGGTAGCAGTTCCTCTTCTTATTGCTCTTGGTCAGCAGTGTAGTAGTAGTAGTAGTAGTAGTAGTAGTAGTAGTAGTAGTAGTGAAGTAGTAGTAGTCATAGAGGTAGTAGTAGTAGTAGAAGTAGTAGTAGTAAAAGTAGTAGTAGTAGAAGTAGTAGTAGTAGTAGAAGTAGTAGTAGTAAAAGTAGTAGTAGTAGAAGTAGTAGTAGTAGTATTAGTAATAATAGTAGTAGTAGTAGTAGTAGTAGAAGTAGTAGTAGTAATAGTAGTAGTAGTAGTAGTAGTAGTAGTAGTAGTAGTAGTAGTAGCAGGAGTAGTAGTAGTAGTAGTAGTAGTAGTAGTAGTAGTCGTAGTAGTAGTAGTAGTCGTCGTCGTCGTCGTCGTCGTCGTCGTCGTAGTAGTAGTAGTAGTAGTCGTAGTAGTAGTAGTAGTAGTAGTAGTAGTAGTAGAAGTAGTAACAGGTGTTGTTGTTCTTGTGCTTCTTCTTGTTGTTGTTGTTGATGATGATGATGTTATGGCTGCTCGAGTCTTTGCCTTGCCAAGGCTCTGGTACTTGTGCTTCTGTTGGCCTCGGATTGGCTCAGCTCGCTTCATTTGATGAATTTGGTCTCAGATGGCGTCAAGGCCTGTCCAAGCTGCACAGCTGAAAAGGTGCTGTGTGAAATTTCGATTTCCGCAGTAACCGAACCCGTCAATCCAATGGGAAAACTTGTTACCGTAAGCAGTTTTTGATGAGATGGGATTGGGATGGATGGAGCCGGGACTCAATGTTTGATGGCTAAGTTCATGGAAAACTATGGGCAGCAGTTCTGAACCTTGAGCGCTGGAGAGAACTGCACCACATGGTATATGACATTTGGCAGTCACGCACTGTTGTTTGCTTGAACGTTGGACACAAGTCTGAAAGAAGAAGGAAAGCAAAACCACGTAGCATGAATCCTGAAATCTCTGCTCCATTTTTCTTTGGTCAAGTTTATCACCACTAATTCCCACGTCTTAGTTGTCAAGTTTGATCTCTTTGGTGGCTGATCTGTCTGACTGTTCCCATGCTGCCCTAGAGGTCTCGATGCTTCTCTATTCGTGTTTGGTCGCAGGTGGGTGTTGTTTCAGCACTGAGCAGCTGTGATTCATCGGATTCATAAGGTTAGGCTAGGTTGCGGCAAAATTGCAGAAAGGCCAACATTTGGGGAATGTCGGTCAATAAATCAAACACTGATTGATGATCTTACTGCTGGTGACATGAAATATGCAGCAGGTGCTGAGAAAAGAGTCACCCTATCGAAGTTTACTTGGCTCAATTCTCGCCCATCAGCAATTCGGGAAAACCGATGATTTCAGGATACCCACAAGCTGGGAAGCACCAATTCTTGTTTGTAGCATTTGTCCTGAACTTAGCTTTTTTGGTCCGAGGAACTATAGACATTTCAGGGCATACCAGCTAGTGCGCAACGGTCCACGAAACGTCAGAGTCCGGCTAGAAAGCGTGACTGGCACACAGAAGGAAGGCACCAACAGATTATTGGGAAGGCAGCTAAGAAGCCTTGGAAGCATTGAACGAACGATTTCGGTCCTGAGGGACAGGTGATTTGTGAGAAACATGATTTGAGAGGGGGCTTGATCGACTCAAGACAAACCGTTTGGGGTAACTTCCATTGTTGCTTGCTTCCCCTCAGGCATGTTGTGAAAAGCTTCGTCCCTGCCGTAACAGCATGCATTTTGCACACGCGCAACGGCCGAATCTGTACTTGGCACATTTTTTACTACTTAGGAAAGACAGCAGAGATCTACAATGATTGGACATTTGATCCCAGGGGAAGGCAGAAGAGGAATAGAGATGAATTTCACACAGGTCGGAAAGGTGTGAAGTTTTTCTTCGAGTGGTATATCCAACAAGTGAGAAGAGCTACGTCCCAACACTTCTTTGTACAAGTGGCGTTTGTTCCACTTGCACATGGAGATTGGGCACAACGTCCCCGTGGAGCGTGAAAAGTCAACAAAAAGTTACAATCACGATACCCCCACATCAGTGTCAAGACGTTGAGAGGGCCACTGAAAAGAGTTTAGCTAAAGGCTGACCGAAGATACAAAATTGGAAGGGTGAGGGAAATGACAAAGTTCATGATCACAAAACGTATGCTCCCGTTGTAGGAGCTGAACCGCAGTGTCAACTTGCTTGGGCTTGCCCTGGTTCCATGACTTCTCCTTGTGCAGAAATTGCATGCATCAACACAGCATCGCAACCACGAAGGGAAATCAACGAGTTGGGGCCTGGCCCGCTCCTTGAGCGGCCCACCATAGCCACCCAGCCCCAATGTCTATCCCATTTAAGGTTGTTTCTGAAAATAGGGGTACGCCAAAAATGGTTGGTTTATTTCTGTAAATGGTAAATCAGGGATGAGTCAGGGGGTCCCCTATTTTGAGAAACCACCATTTGGACATATGGACTTGTCAGTCAGAAGCCAGCTACGGTAACCTACCGCAACCTACCTGTCCCATCCCCGTAGGAGTGTTGCAGCTGATGAGTGCTCTGAGGAGGCCAGCGGAGATACATGTGCTAGCAGGTTGTGCTAACTCAAAGCTGGCTGATGAACTATGGTTGATATGGTGAATGATGGTTGATAAGCTGGTGAATAGTGGTTAATAGTTAATAGTGGTTTAACAGATAGGCTCGACAATCAGTGTTGTTTTGAGTTTGATTGTCACAGGAAGCGATGTTAGTCACTAATGCCTAAAGATATGATTCTAGTTGCAATCATGCTTAACCTTGATTGATGATATTAACGATCATTTAATGGTAACTATATATAATGGGTATTGGTAGATCGAGTTTTCAGAGAACCACCGTGAGTTGTACCACAAATAGCTGGTGGTCTACCATCTCAAATATGGGGGGGCTCATGAATCTGTGCCTCCCATCAGCTATAACAATAGTATGTGCAGAGCTGATCGATTATCACACCTGTTACCCAGAGAGCTGACGGTGGTGTACGGTGTCATGAAGCCAAAATAGAAACAATCAAATCATATAGAATGGACGGGGCAATCTTTCCTTGAGCTTGTAAGGCTTTGAATGCCAAACTTCACTGAGAGAGTCAACACCTTCAAAAGGAAAACAACTCAAACACGAATCAACAAAACGAACAAAAAAGTTGGGGTGGGGAGGGTGGGGGGTGGGGGCAAGAGTCTGGAAATAGTAGTTTCTTGTTTTTGGTTTATTCGATTTTCTCAAGTCGTTTTTGTTTCCTTTTGGTGTCTCTGCAATATTGAGAACTTGGACTTCTCTTGAACAACGTTATTTTAAGCTTGTCCCCAACGAATTGGGCGTTGCGCGGGAGTATCCAAGGGCCCTCCGTGAAAAGATCAATTCACGATGTGCCATGGGTTCTGCGATGCTGCAGACTTTGCGTCAGCTTCGCATAGTGAGAAGTGCTCCGGAGTGCACGAGTACAAGAAATGAATCGCGTGGAGGAATGTGGAGGAACATTCCTTGTTCTGAGAAGAAAAATTGCCACGTTTTCTGAAGAAATACTTCCTCTTGCCACAGATAGTAGATGTTCAAAACCGAGCCCTGCTTGCTGAAGCGACTGTGGCACGTGTCCTGTAAGACCTGAAACCTCACTTTTATGACCTTTATGTACTGGCAAATTTTTCCGTAAAGGAAGATGGGGCAACACTTCTGCAACAGAAATGCTGGGGCTTTCAAGAGAAAGCGAAAGAATACTTTTATGACCAGTGCATTTTGTTTTGACCTGAATTCTGAACACTGTTTGGCTCAAGCCGTTGCGTTGGCTCCAGCCACCTCGTGCACTAGGTTGCTTACTTGTTTGTGACTGGTGCAAACAATGTTTTCCAGCTGCTCTCAGCCAACGTCGGTCTCGGCGAACGAGCTAGTCGTCTCTGCACCGGAGCTAGTCTCAATGGAAGTCTCAATGGAAGAGGTGAAAGCCGCCCAGAAAGCATGGGCGGATGCCATCAAGAAGATTTCCAAGACCTACCTGGATGGCGGAGACTATGTGGCTGCAGCTGCTAAAGCAGCTGGTGAACTGTACGGCTATGGTCATGGCAAGGTGCTCTTCAAGCCAACAAAAGCCAAGGATGTCCAGTTCCGCCCTGAGGCAAGCCAGGCCATGTCGTACTTTGTGGGTGCCAAAGCTGTGAAGGAAGCTGATGGAATTGCCGAAGATGGTGGCTTTGCAATCAATGGTGGCAAAGGTTGGAGCGATGTTGCTGGGTGGAGTACAGCTATGAACTTAGCTTTTTAGTTTTTTTGGGATATGATTGATTTGCGATATAGACTAAAAGTTAGACTTTTAGCAAAGGATCTAAAAGCCACCTGACCTAGGTTGTCTTCTCAAACCACCAGATAGAACTGAACGGCAACGTTGCCATTGCCATGGGAACCTACGACTTCACCAGCGCTGCTGATGGAAGCAAGACCACGGTGGAATACACGTTTGGGTACAAGAAATGCCAGGATGGAAAGGTTCGCATTTTCCTCCACCACTCATCGGTGCCCTTCAGCACTCAGCCAGAGTCAGTCTTAATGGAAGAGGTGAAAGCCGCCCAGAAAGCATGGGCGGATGCCATCAAGAAGATTTCCAAGACCTACCTGGATGGCGGAGACTATGTGGCTGCAGCTGCTAAAGCAGCTGGTGAACTGTACGGCTATGGTCATGGCAAGGTGCTCTTCAAGCCAACAAAAGCCAAGGATGTCCAGTTCCGCCCTGAGGCAAGCCAGGCCATGTCGTACTTTGTGGGTGCCAAAGCTGTGAAGGAAGCTGATGGAATTGCCGAAGATGGTGGCTTTGCAATCAATGGTGGCAAAGGTTGGAGCGATGTTGCTGGGTGGAGTACAGCTATGAACTTAGCTTTTTAGTTTTTTTGGGATATGATTGATTTGCGATATAGACTAAAAGTTAGACTTTTAGCAAAGGATCTAAAAGCCATCGATTTGTTGCGGCCTTGCGGTGAAGTGACCCCATCGGCTCCGGCCACTCCGAAGAAGATGACCAAAAAGGATGCAGAGCATTTGCTTCGTACAGTTTCATCTGTGTGCTCTGAGAATGAAGGTAAGTTGTGGAAGTGCCCTTTCTGCAAGTTTGAGATTCTCTCCACCAAGGACAACCGAAGCAAAGTTGCGCACAAGATCTCGGGGCATTTGAAGTCCATCCATTTTCAGAAGTGGTCTGATCAGCTCCAAACGAACAGAGCCACTGGAGCTGCTCAGGTGATTACTGGACTCGGTTTCAAGAAGCTCTTACAACCGTTGGAGATGGTCAAAGTGTCGGCATCGCAGGTCAAGAACTTTGATTTTGTGTGTCCATACTGTCGATATGGGATCAAGGATGGAGCTCACAGGTTCCTCATGCAGAAGACTAAGAAGCAACATCTCAAGGTTTGCAAGAAGAAGCCATGTGAAAAGACCCTCAAGCAGTACTACACCGATGCAAAGCGCCTCAGAACTCGAATCGAGATCAAAGTCAGAGACAACATGCCCTTTGTCGCTCGCACTTTGGCTCTCAAGAGAGCTAGAGATCGAGGCCATGACCCCATCTTTCTGCCATGGAAGTTCAAAGCCAGCAAGTATGGTTTCAAGAAGACCTGCATCTATCTCTGCACGAAGTGTAGGGCCCCATCACCCCCTGGTGGACCTACTTGGCAAAAGCCTTGCAAAGGACGACCTTGGCGCTCATTGCGCAAGTCCAGGGTGTCACCTGGTCCAGCGTGGTGGGCTTTGATGTCCAAAGGCGGTACATTGCAGAAGCTCATGGATGGTTTGAGCATTGATGGAAACGAGCAGAAGCGGATCAGAGCCGAGGTGTCGGCTTTCAAGAAAGGTTGAACCGATGGGCAAGCTGGCACCATCGCTCAAAGTGCCAGTGGAGCCTTCAGTGAGCAAATTTTTGGATCTGTTTCGCTTCGTGGGGGGCAGCACAGTTCCTCCATGAAGCCCTGTGCATGGACCATCAACTGCGGTGGGTACAGTGGATTTTGGCGAGTCCTAAACCTTTTGGAATCATGTGACTATGCTGAGAGGCCGCAAGCACTATGTCTTCAGGATGTGTCTTGCTCGCGCCATGATTGGAGAGGGGTGCAGAATGTCATCACTTGCCTGGGATATCGTAGCTACGACACGGAGCATGTAACTGCGGGGTTGAGACAGAAAGGTTGCGTCACCTTGATTGCGGCGACTCTCCCATCGAAGCAACTGGGCCAGCTGAGCACTCCTTCTGGTAGTGCGATTGCCATCGAAGTTGGAGGTATCATGCTTGTCAATACCTACATTTTGCCTCGTGAGTGTCAGCGCGCGGTTTTTTGTTCAGAACTGGATGAGTGGTGGATTCAGTTGCAGTGGCATCGCCCGAACAGTACCATTGTCTGTGGCGACTTCAATGAGCCGTTCTTTGAAGGGTGGATCACAGCCTTAATGTGTCCGAGAGGTTTCATCGACATCCCGGTCAACTCTTGTACAACTCGTTGGCAAGGGTCTCGGGTCATTGACTACTTCTTGAGTGACGGTGTTGATGTTTGTGATCATCAATCGATCGTTTTGCCTCACTGGGTAAGTGACCATATGATTGTGCAGCTCGGTGTTGACTTTGGTTGGACAGGGTCATCTGAAGCTGTCTTTGCTAAGCAGATGTCCTTTCTCCGCCCTTTGTGGGCCACTGAGCAGAACTGGAAAGAGTGGTTCGAAGAAGCTTATTCACATTGTAGTACGAGGAGATGGGATGAGGCTTGTTGGCACACTGAACGCATCATGCCTCACCTTCACACTTCTGACCAGCATGTTGTTGACTATACTTGGATGTTGGCTTGCGCCATGTTTCTGAGTGTCTTCAAGATGGCTTTCTACATCGCTTGGGTCAACACACCGGAGACCTTCTTTGACAGTGCTGAGTTAGCTAGGGTCAAACACTTGGCTACTGTTTTTCAGAAGAGCAGATTGGTGCCTCCCCGAATCGTCAATCGCGTCTACCCTCGAACAGGCAGACATGAGTGCATGAAGGTGCGAAAGCTTCGAAACAAACTGGCCATCGTTGATGAGCTCATTCTCCAATGGAAGTTGCGTGGGAAGCCCAAGGATTCTGATGGTTTGAAACTCAAAGTTCAACGACGTTTGAGTGTGACAGTCAATGAGCTTTTCCATGTGGAACAGATTTCTGACAAGCTACGAAGTGAGATCACTGCCCTGGAGACTCAATTCAGGTATGATAATCTTCGTCGCTGGAAAACAGACATGCAGACATCCATCAAGAAGCGCTCTACGTGGCTCAACAAGCGAAAGAGTTCTCATTATCCGGCAGTGGGAACTGACACAACTATTGCCATGACCAAGGATGATTCTCTCACCATCCTTCAAAATTTCTGGCAAGATCTTCATGCTGAAGCTCCTTGGCAAGAAGATGAAAGGCAGAGCAAGTCTACGGTCTTGGGTGCTTTTATCCAAGAGCAACTGCGTGACTACCATTGTGAGTTGGATCAACCTTCGGTCTCAGATTTGTTTTTGTCTTGCAAGGACACGTCTGGAGCCCCAGGTTTGGACCAGTGGACGGCAGATGATCTTCATATGATTGCTGACCACAAGGGAGCACTTGGACTGCTTCGAAAAACCATGGCCATATGGGAAGAGTTCAGCCTCACTCCACAGTGCTTGAAGCATGTGAAGTACTCTTTCATCCCCAAGCCGACCAAAATCAAGAACAACGTGATCAGTCCTCAGGGACTGAGGCCCATTGCGGTTTTCAGTGTTTTCTGGAGAGCATGGACAGGCAGTTGGATTAAGAGCTCTCTCTTTGCTCCAGTGAAACAGGCATTTCCGTTGTCAATGGGTGGCATTACTGGCGGTGGGCCGCTGGTTCAGGCGGCCATCATTGATTCTGCATTGCATCATCTGAGGTTTGGATGCAGCCTTGACTTCAGACAGTGTTTCGAAACGGTTGACCTCAAGTTTGTACAGCTTGTGCTTTCAAAAGGGCTTCCTTCTCAACTGCAACCATGGGTCCGTGTCCTTATGCACCAGTGGCTCAGTGTACAACGTTGGACTTGTTATGACAGGCATGTGGCATCTCAACCGTTCTCAGCGACGACTGGAATGCCGCAGGGTGACTCGGCTTCACCCATGGTACTGGCCTTGGTTCTTTCCCTTGGTGGCCACCTTGTACAGCAGCTTTCTTCACAAGGACGATTACTGCAATCGATCTATGTCGATGATCGAACGGTGATTGCTGACAGTGCAGAACTTGTTGACAAGGCCATCCAGGTTTGGGCGGACTATGCGAGGTATATCCACCTCTTGGAGAGTCCTGATAAGACTCAGAAGTGCAGCCTTGATGAACCTACTTGGCCTTCGTTCATGGAGGTCCTTGGAGTTGTGGTTGGCGATCCACCTCGACGTGTCTTTCATAAAGCCCCTAAGAACCTTTCTCGCATTGCTTCAGCTCAGGAGACTGCAAGGCGTGTTAGCATGTTGCCAATTGCACAGGTCTCAAAAATCAGCTCTATGGGCATCTTCGTGAAGTCGCAAGCTGCATATGGTTGGCTGGTTGGTGTCCCCAGTCACCTTGCTTTGAAGAGCTACAATTCTGTGGTTTGGAAATCGGTGGGGAGGCTTCAGATGGGGATTCCGCATCTGAAGTCTATACTCTCAGGTGCCCACATGGAGCTTGAGCAATCGGTCCTGGTTCAGCAGATTAACACATTGGCTCATCGAGACGAACGTCTTCGACTGACTGGTATCGGTAGACCGTGTAATCTCGATTTGATGATCATGGACTCCATGGAGAAGTATGGATGGTTCAGAACTCGTGATCGCTGGACTCACAGTGTCATGGATATGACCTTCAATATGGACGATGTACGTGACTCCAAAGTCTGGAAGAAGGTTTCCCACATGCTCAGGTCATCCTTTCGTTGGTGGTCGTATGAGCAATTGAAGCAGTCTCAACGGCGAGAATTCCGTGGCAGCTGCATCCCGGAGTTCTCTTTGGATCGCATCGAACTTGTTCGGAAGTGGGTCGGTAGGAACAAGAAAGCTTTTCCGGTGGCCACCGGCTCGGTGTTATCACCAAAGCTTCGAAGCTTGCTTTTTGAGGTTGACACGAAGTGCGGCATTTGCTCCATGATGAATCCCGGTTGGGATCACATATGGCGTTGTGGAGTACAATGTGAGCCTCCCAAAGATCCCCTACTCCGGCGCTTCTGCTGGCCCCGTCAGCAGTCTGACCTGACCCTGTGTCAGGATTTTCTGGATGGGCTCGCAAGAGTCCGAACTTGTTGAGTGACTCAAACCCATGTCAGTCGTCGTGGCTGCTGACATGTTCAAAAACGGCCGCCACCTGACCTAGGTTGTCTTCTCAAACCACCAGATAGAACTGAACGGCAACGTTGCCATTGCCATGGGAACCTACGACTTCACCAGCGCTGCTGATCGAAGCAAGACCACGGTGGAATACACGTTTGGGTACAAGAAATGCCAGGATGGAAAGGTTCGCATTTTCCTCCACCATTCATCGGTGCCCTTCAATGCTGCGGCATCTGAGGCCAAGACAGGTTTGAAGCAGGAGGTGAACAACACCTCAAGCCTACTTGGCACAATCGGCTCTCGCATCGCAGGGTCTTGAGCCACTCTTGGCACAAGGGACTGTAGATCGATTTGGACCACAGCGCCCAAATTTCGACTACTGTCCAAGCCCCAGTCACGTGGCCATATTTTTGTGCATTTTTCGTGTTCGACAGTTTTTGCCATTCGCTCTTCATTGGAGCAGTGCTGAGGAGGTATTTACCGAAGTAAGTACAGAAATTAATTGTCTTTGAAGGATTGTGCCAAGCAAGCGCCGATCCTGGGACATTCCCAAAACTCATCCTCCGTCTGCAGAGGCAGCAAAAAAGACTGTTTGGTTGAAGACATGGAAGAACATGATGCTGCACTAGTTTGAGTTTGCTAGAAAATACCTGTCAGTAATAAGGATGTCTTTCAGGAACATCTGTTTCTGTTCGAACACCAATCCTTTCCATCAAAGCTGCATCTGTGAAGATGCAAAATACCGTTCGCAGGACAGTTTCGTTGAGGACCTGATGTTTCTTGAAGGTAAACACGTGTTTTCTGGCGCAATGTTTGATTCTTGCCACATTTCCATTTGAACCAATACAGACACAGTAGCACAATCGAACCTACCCTACCCTACTATTGAAATTACTGAGATAAATCGATGAAGTGAAGAAAGTAAAGGAGCCGTCACCAGGCCACTGGACCGCCACGATTTTTTTAACACTTGTGAATGATTGGAAAGCCATGAATCCCTGAAACTGCTGGAGATTGGTATAGAGGCAACCAATTCTTGACCGAATGTAGATTCAGTCCAATGATGTCAGTGATCATTGTCGGTCACTTTCTGTTGTTTATCAAATGAATTTGATCAGTCAAAGCGTAAACTATTAGTCACAGCCAATGCCAGCATACCCATAAGGAACTCAACCATTGGTCCAACCATATTAGTAAGCAACCGCACTGCCACAGGTTGAGTCTTCGCTCGCGCTGGGTGCGCAGCTTGCGGATGTGGCGTCGCAGCAGGTGGCCATTCGCAGCTGGCCCGGCAAGTCCATCCTAATGTAATTACAGGCGGTGCAGAATGGTTTGAAATTATGGTTGAGACTCGTTCCAAATTATTTGTCTTGGTCATTGTTGGATGATGGTTGCTGATAGTTCATGATCATTGGCAATAGTCAAAAAATCAGTAGTGCTTGATGATGCATGACTGAGGCTTGATGGGTTGCGAGCTGTTGACGATTTATGTGCATATAGTTCATAATTAAGAGTAGGAAATCATTCGCAAGAAGGATAGAGAAAGTACTAAACATATGGGCTTATATGATTTATTTATAGCCATGGTGCTCATTCTGAGATATGTCCCAATTCTAATTGGTCGTCATCCACAACGGCGTAGCAAAATCAGGAATGAAGGCATATTGTTGAAACTTGTGTTTCTTAGTGCTCTTCAGGGGTTTCAAGGTGATCCATTTGGATCGCCCTTGATGCTGACGCTACCACTTCCCATTGATGCAAAAGGCATGGTTTGTGGCTGACTGTGTCAGGCAGGGTGATCTGGCCATGAACTTGCGCGGCTGCTTAGAATCTCCAGTCAATATCAGCTTGTGAGTAGCCTTTCGGGGGAGGACCCCAAATGAAAAAGCTTTCTGGAGTGGATAGGGGGTTAGGATGACTGATTAAGAACTAGTTTAGATTGACAGGTGACTGGTTGTTTCCTGTTCGTCTTGAGTGGCATCTTCCAGCAATCCGATCATCCGATCAACATGAGATGATTGTCCCTTCGCATTTCGGAATCTCTGAGATGAGTCGCAACAGCACCGGAAAGGAAGCAATTCTCGGATGTGCATGGTTGGATGTGTCAAAGCATAACTGGCCGACATTCATCCGCGAATTCTGTAGGGAAGTGGTTCATCATGGATTATCACCACCTGAGTTCATCATATCCACATGGTCAGCACCACCGGGGATCCGTGGGGGCAGCACCTTCCGCAGACTCAGGGAGTCCTCTGACAGCGACAACGATCAAGGGCTCTTTGGCAGAGATTGGCGGGTGGCCTTGTTACAGCTGCAATGAGGGCAAGGTTCACGTTGATCCTCCAGCGTAAGTCCAAGGAACTGATGTTGTACTTGCGTGGTGAACAAAATGATGGTCCACCCTTGTTATTATCAGCATATTAGCAGTTTTTAGGACAATCAGTTTCATTTTCACCATGCATTTCTTTATTACACTGCTCAAAATCTCGTGATTCCACGAATTTCAACCGGTTGTCCTGGTTGGCCCGACACGGGGGGACGGCGGTTTGTCTCGCGGCTCGTCTCAGGTATAGCAGCGTGCCCCAGAGCTTCCATGAGGTGCGACCATGATGCTGAACGTATCATGGGCATCGTTTCTGGAGGTCGAACTTGGTGGTTTCTCAAAATAGTGGACCCAAAAAATGGCTGGTTTATTACTATAAATGACTATTATTGGATGATTTAGGGGTACGCCTATTTTGAGAAACCACCATTTGTGTATAGTGGGCGAGCAAGAAATGATTCAAATGTATTGCTGTTGAGATTCGGAAATGAAATGTCAACTATGGTGATTTGCAACGATTTGCCTTGATTTGTGGCTGGGATCTGTGAATTCTTTTGGATTGTTGAATCATTAGTATATAACTGTTGCTGAGCTTGCTAGCCAGCTTTACACATTACTCACCAATTTAGATCAAAGCTAACCATTTAAGCTGTTAAGCGGTTGATGAATGATTTTTATGCCGTCATTAAATGACCAACAGTAATGATTCTTGATGGTCATTACCAAACAAATTTGTAGCCATTATCAACCATGACTGTTGATCATATTAGACTCATACCTAGTTATTAACCATAAATTTCTTTATTTGATGATGGCTCAACAATTTTAGCCATAGTTAACCATTCAAGCAGCTCATTTATGATCGTTAGCCATTCTCATATAAACATAGTTGACCATTGAAGCAGCCTTTATTTCGTCATCATCAAAGGCTATAACAAGACTACTGTTGGTCATCATCGACCCACATCAATAAAATTAGCTATAACCAACTATAAAAGACTACTGTTGGTCATTACTTTATTTAGCCACCATCAAGGACCATCATTAAGCATCAACCACTACACCGTTGGTCCACAAGTGGAAGTTTCACTGCTGGAGGCCTTGCTGGTGATCCTTGGTTTCGAAGTCACACAGCCCAACCAGACGCGCCAGTTCTTGCGTGGCGTCCGACTTGCAACCTGGCAGCGGGGCGGTGAGGTGGTCTGGCGAGTTGGGTCAGACGCAGTTCACCAAGCAACGAACAGTTGGTCAATGGTGAATAGATAGTAGCTGGTTGATGGTTAATAAGGGATGACAACCAACAATAGTAGGGGATAAGTCAATATTTACCCACCAATGGGGGATAATCTCCAACAATAATGGGGAAAACAATGGTAAAGGACGGGGAACCAGGGGGACTAAGGGTTTTGACCCATAGGCATGTGCTGGTTTCTCGCAATAGGGTCACCTTCCCCACTTATCATCCGTCATTGATCATTGTTAGAAATATGCCAACCATTTTTATATTTAGGTTCCCAATTTTGAGAACCCCGCATGTATTTGCAGATGTGAATCTAGTGGTATGTGCTTATGTATACCTATCAGAATACATTGTCGAGCTGATTGATTGAATATTGCATTCGAACCTCTCACAACTGTTGATGTTGCAGATTCTGACGGAGGGGTGGGGGCGATGATAATTCTCATGGATGACCGTGATGATGACGGAAAAAAACGATCTGTCAAAAACTTCCCATTCTTAGTTGGGATGTCTTAACCCCAGCCATGGTTTTGTTTTCATTCAACATCCAATACTTGCGGTCCCCAGCAAGTTCTCATATTTGATGGTCGTGCAACCTAATGCTTGTTTGGCTGGTTGGTTTGGCATCTTTCTTTTTGCTTACTGTAGGCAAGATGGATACCAGTTCGTGGCGAGACCACCACCACCACCACCACCATCATCATCATCATCATCATCATCATCATCATCATCATCATCATGATCGTCACCGTCATCGTCATCATCATCATCATCATCATCATCGTCATCATCATCGTCATCGTCATCATCGTCGTCAGCGTCATCATTGCCATCGTCATCATTGCCATCGTCATCATCATCATCATCATCATCATCATCGTCATCATCATCATCATCATCATCATCGTCATCGTCACCGTCGTCATCATCATCATCATGATCATCATCATCATCATCATCATCATCATCATCATCGTCATCATGATCGTCATCATCATCATCGTCGTCATCATCATCATCATCATCATGATCATCATCATCATCATCATCATCATCATGATCGTCATCATCATCATCATCATCATCATCATCATGATCGTCACCGTCATCGTCATCATCATCATCATCATCGTCATCATCATCGTCATCGTCATCATCGTCGTCAGCGTCATCATTGCCATCGTCATCATTGCCATCGTCATCATCATCATCATCATCATCATCATCGTCATCATCATCATCATCATCATCATCATCATCATCATCATCATCATCATCATCATCATCGTCATCGTCACCGTCGTCATCATCATCATCATCATCGTTGTCGTCATCATCATCATCATCACCATCATCATCGTCATCACCATCATCATGTGCCGTCATCAACCACGATGACTCAAATGGATTGCTTGCAACACCGCAGTTTATTGAGGCAGTGCCAGAGCAGCAAATTCAGCTGCCGCAGCCAGCGGCCACTACGGACGCTGAGGTGAAGGGGCCAGGGTGTGGAGAGGGGGTCCCAGGGACTACTAGCCCCAAAACCGTATGTTCGTTATTTTTGGTCGTTGATGGTGGTTGCGTTGTAGTTTTCGGTGTCGCTGTGGCTGTCGTTGTCGCTGTCGGTGGTGTTTTTGTTGTTGTCGCTGTTGTTGTCGCTGTTGTTGTCGCTGTTGTTGTC
>VSDK01017752.1:78550-96494 GCA_009767595.1 Symbiodinium kawagutii | reverse complement strand
TCATCGTCATCGTCATCGTCATCGTCATCGTCATCGTCATCGTCATCATCATCGTCATCGTCATCTCATCGTCATCATCATCATCATCATCATCATCATCATCATCATAATCATCATGATCATCATCATCTTCATCGTCATCGTCATCATCGTCATCATTGTCGTCATCACCACCGTTTATTTTGCTCTTCACCTGTTCCAATGCCTTTCCACCAATGTGCTTGTTTCCCTGAGTCACCAAAAAGGTTTGCCAAGCTCCTGAGTTCTTCTGCCAGATTGAAACTCTATCGAATCTTTGGCCCCTCCTGGCTTCCCCTAAGATCTTTCGCTCAACGCGGTTTCCAGGAAGAAAAACCCCAGCCGATCCATCCACCCTGGTCAGTACTCACCATTAAAGCACCATTCGCCACCACCAACCACCATCAACTATCACTGCAATCAATAGCCATCATTCAGACAGTTGGAATCTGAATCCAGCACAAGAAATGAGGCTATACCGGCTATACCGCGAAAAGCGCGTGTGGCCATGGGTCAATATCAACCAGCAATAGTGATAGATACTGACCCACTGCCATGTGGTGGTTTCTCAAAATAGGGGACCCCCAAAAATGGTTGGTTTATTACTATAAATGACTATCAATGGATGATTTAGGGGTACCCCTATTTGGAGAAACCACCATGTATGAACAAAATGGAGACCCAACCAATGGCCACGGTGCGACATCCCGCGGCTGACTTCACACCGCCGAGGGCCTGTGCCAAATGTTGCAGGTCTCTGACCGCTGGGCTCGAGCGGCTCTAGCGGTCAGTGGGGGAGGCAGTTGCAGGGCGTTGCACGGTTGGGTAACGCTTATTGGTCGGCTCAAACATGGCTGGTTGATAGCGGTGACAGTGGTTCAGGATGGTTTGGCACTGAGGTTGGGTCTACGAACTAATTAGCTGGATTTGCTTCGTCACTGGACACCCTGGATGTTCACATCTGGGACATGATGACAGCATCACAAGCTTCAGGTTCTGTTCAAGCCGTAGCAGCTGCAGCCAACCTGATTCTGGAGCAGGGCGCCCTGTGCAGCAGCAGCTGGAAGCTGTGGAAGTTGCTCATGGTTTCATGGTGATGAACGGTGAGCTGAGAACCACCAGCAGTTAACATAACCAACAACTCCGGGATCGGACGATGATGATGGCATTGATGGCAATGATGACGACGACGATGAAGAAGAGGATCATTTTGAGCACCATAATGATATTTTGTTTCTGATGATGCTGATACCCCTCATGAGAATAAGTATGAGGGTGGTCATCATTCTTACCATTTTGAGTATCATCATTGACACAGTATGTTGTTATCTTTGTTACTGTATTGCTACTTTCACAACATCATTGTGACGCTGATGGTTTCCATTATGGTTGTGGATTGGTGGTCACGATGTTTGTGTCAGTTTTCTCGTGAGATCCTGGGAGGGCGGGCTGGAGATGAGGCATAGCCAGATCTTGATGAGTGACTACTCCCGTGGTGGAGGCTGGTGGAAGGGTTGCTCCGCAAGTTCAGGGAGCTCCGAAACGCGTCACAGCAGTTCAGAAAGTTCTGGGATTGGACATAGATTCGATTTTCTTGGATTTGTGCTAGTTTCCATTAGACAATTCTGATGTACAATTCTGGAGATTCTGATGTTAAATCCCTTTTTACAATTCTGATGTACAATTCTGGAGATTCTGATGTTAAATCCCTTTTTACAATTCTGATGTACAATTCTGGAGATTCTGATGTTCAATTCCCTTTCTACAATTCTGGAGATTCTGATGTTCAATTCCCTTTTTACAATTCTGATCCGCAATTCTGGAGATTCTGATGTTCAATTCCCTTTTTACAATTCTGATGTGCAATTCTGGAGATTCTGATGTTCAATTCCCTCTTTACAATTCTGATGTACAATTCTGGAGATTCTGATGTTCAATTCCCTTTTTACAATTCTGATGTTCAATTCTGATGTGCTCAAAGAGAAAAGACTTAAATCTTCTTTTGGGCAAAGATATTTTCATTTTTTTCAAAGACAGACATCACTGCAACGCAGTTTCCCAGGATCATTCAATGGTTCATGTTGGTCAATCTTCCTTTGTGCAAGTGCATTTCCAAAGAGATGACTGTGCCACAGTTGCCCAAAACGGTGAGTGATTTTGAACATGGCAGTAGCTTGTTCCATACACATTGGATCTCCCCAACTCGCCCTTCTTGCTGTGAAACCAATGCAGTGTCCAATTTTGCAGCTGGCTTTCCAAGCTGCCAGACAGTGGCAGCTTTCAGGGCAGCTTGGTTGTGGCCAGAGGTTGGGGCGCTAGGTCGGGAAGTGGCACTGGAGGATGCGGCGCCCAGCATCGTTGCAGTGCGGAGGCCCAGGTGCCAAGGCAGGGGCCATTTGCCAGGTGGATGATTCGATGGTACATTTATGCCAGGTCATCATGATTTTGAATAATGTCTAGCCAGGATTATTAAACCCCAGGTTGATTAATAGGGGGTATCCCCAAAAGCTTTGGTTTCCTTGTAAAATGGTAACTCCCCAAATTCATCAACCAGGGGTTTCTTAATCCTGGGTTAACATGGTGTGTGTTTGACAATCAACCAGTGAATCAACGAGTTCATGGTCTTTTGTGTAACCACCAGGCATGTATAGATCTGGCTTAAAACATCGCGGCGTGAAGGTGGTGCTGAAAGTTGATGTGTTGCTGGTGGTCATTGGCTTGCAGAGAGGGTAACCCGGGGAGCATCAGGCGATACAACCAATAGTTGTACAACCGAATGCAATCGTTGTGATGATTGGTGTAATCATTCGTTCGCTCTACTTTTATATGCTTTGAAGTGAGAGGAAATGAAGAAAAAAATGTTGATGATTAGAATATATATATATATATACATATATACATATATACACACACATATATATATATATATACATATATATACACATATATATATATATACCCTCAGGAAAGCTAACATGGCAATGGAAAATCCACTAGAAATGGATGATTTCCGAGGGTTTCACTATAAAATATGGTGAAAATCCATTGCCAGGTTAGTTTACCGGAGGGTATATATATATATGAATATCAATATATGTGTATATATATATATACATGTTATATATAATCACCATCATTTTGAAGTCATGAAGAAGCTCACCAAAGTAATCAGTGGACATGGCTTATGACTTGGCACAACTGGTGCCTCCCTGAAGCCGATCCGTGCACCGAGGCAGCGAATCTGGCTGGATCGGAACAACAGCTCCGTCGACAGCTGCGGCAGATCGGCAGGCGGCGCGCACGGCGCAGGGGTTGACAGAAAGCGAGGGACGCTGCGTGGTCGAGTTTGTTGAGGATGCTACGAAGGCTTTGGAGATGATTTTCATTGATTTTTGCAAGAATTCGTGGCAACCAATGAGCACAAGGGTGTGTTTTTCTTTTTTATACCACTCTTTTCATGAACTTGAAACACACACACGCACACACACACACACAGACACACACACACACAGCTTGCAGTGCCCGGCAATTTCTCTTCAAGTTGTGTTCCCGACTTGCATCAAACATGATGGTGAATTTGAGCTTTTGGTGGACCCCCAACTTCTCATCTCCTTTTCGTTGGTACATGACTAAACAGGTGCAGGATGAAACATTTCCAGATTTTTGCACGCCAGAAGAATTAAAGAAACACCCCAGGGACGTGAGCATTTTGGAAAATTCTGCAGCTGCAACCCCGTTGTTGTTGTTGTTGTTGTTGTTGTTGTTGTTGTTGCTGCTGTCGCTGCTGCTGTACTTCTCAAGGGAACTCATTGATAATAAGATTCTCGGCATCCAAACATGGAATTCTTTGCTGACCAAACTTTATTGGGGTTTACATAGTCAGCTTCCGGTCACGATTCACATTTGGGGTGTGCACAGGCGCCAAAGAATGAAGCAACAGGTTTTGTTGAAGACCTGGGCTTTTTGCTGAGTCACAAGACCTGCCCAGAAGAGAATCTTTCCAAATGCTGAAATTCCTGCATGGGCCCGTTGTTTTTGCATATTTGCAAACACAAATCTCTCAGAGCATTAATCCCGAACCCTAAACTTTAAAGCGCAAGACCTAAACCTAGAATGCTAACCTCCGAGTCATCACTGTGTACAGCCAGTGTTTTCACAACTTTTATTTGAACCTGAAGTTCACAAGACTTTCACTGGCCCCACTCGCAATGCCTCAGCAAAGCTGAGCCAGGACTCATAGGGAGCTGAACCGTTCCTGGTCCTTGCTGACCACCCAGCAACAAGATGAGGCAAGTGAGCTGATCATGTCGGCGTCATGTCTAAGAGTGTACAGTCATGAACAAATACGGAATACGAGCTATACTTGATGTATGTATACATTTGCATTCAAATTGGCATATGTAGGCACATAAATGTATATACATATATGTATACCTATATGTACGTAGAGGAATAGCAGGTATGTAAATCTAACTCTTTCTTTCTTTCTTTCTCTCTCTCTCTCTCTCTCCCTCTCTCTGTGCACACGCATATATACACGCATGATCACGCATGCGTACACATATGCATGTCTGTACAGCTAGTGACGTACTGACGACTCTTTTTACCCGCGCCTGATGGCTTACCTGGCAGCAAGGGCTTCTCATGATTCACTGCAGAGGAATAAGACATTCTCCGTAGGCTTTGGAAACAGCTTTCTTAGGCTTGATCCAGGAGTGCTTGTAAAGCTTAAGCGGATGAGAACCAATGCTGGCAACAGCAATCTTGAAAGAATGAAAAGTGTTCCGAAGATGCGAAAGGAAGCGTACAAAGTTTGAAAGCTCAAAAAGGACAAATTTTCGAAGATTCTTTGGCTGTCACTTCTTGAAACAAGGCTTGTCAACTGTGTCATCCTGCAGGTCTTCCATTACCTGTTGCATGACGTTGTGATGCGAGCACAAGCCAGAGATCGGAGGTAGACACGGGCACAAGCCCAAGCCACGTGGTCGTGGTGAGTGAGCTGCCCATTGCTTGAGCCAAACTTATTCTGAGAAGCCTTGACGGTAGTTTCTGCAGGCCAGGGGCACGTATGACCACGTATGAATCCGTTGGACTTTCTCGGAAGTCACAAATTGGAGCACCGAATGATTCGTTGACTCCAAGCTTCTCACTAAAGAATTGCAATATCTCCCGCACTGCTGCACTGCTAAGGGTTTGAGCCAGCAAGGCTTTTGGATGTTTCGGGGTGATGTCCTTCGTGGTAACTCGTTCTGGGAACACGGTCAATTGAAAAGAGGTTACCAGGTCACTCAATCATCATGGTATCTGTTTCGAGAGAGAGTGAAACTGGTTCCTGTGATCACGACACATCACCACAACTTTGGTCACGGTGTTTGGGTCTCACTTGTCGACGAAGACTCTCAGAAATTAGAGAGTTCGAGGCGTTCTAAGGCTTTTGATGCTCCAGTGGTTTGAGGCTAAAGCATTTCGGCAGTACCAGCAATCCTTGTCTGTTGCAAAGGGTTCCAAGGTTGGCTTCGATTCGGGATCTCATGGAGGCTGATTTTCTTGTGCAGCCGAGTTTTTGAACAGCTCTGTTTCTCATTTATCATTTAGTCTCAGGTTTAGATACGATACGACCGCTGCAGAAACTGCTTGTCACACCGAGCGCGGCTTGTCCCCGGCAACTGGAGACAGAGTCCGACGACTCAGCGATGCTGAGTCCGCCACCAATGACCTGACCAAGCTAAATGCCCAGTTGGGTGACTTGAAATTGCAAGGATAGAAAGGAACTACGCCGAAACAAACAAAATTTGTAGTACAAGATTGGAAAAAAAACATTGGCGGAACCTGGGAAATTCATGGCTATTCTAGTTCGTCCCAGTGGGGTCTGACCCAAGCGTCTATGAAACAACCAGGATTCCAAGCTGAGGATGAAAACTCCTGACTTCATTCTCGAATATTCTGGCTTCCCAACCCCCAATCATCAAAAGGTTTTGGGTACTAACCATGGCACCAAGACGTGATCGCACAATTTGGGGTGCCTTTTGTGCTGGAGAAAACTAGCGCGGTGGTGTTCCACCCTTGCTAGCTGGTGGTTCTGCAATGATTGTGAACAATTGTCAACAATGCAGATACACTTGATAGTCGGATATTATCGACCATGATAGGGACTAGCAGGGACTGTGCACCAGAAAACCACCACGATGCAGGATTGGATGCATGGATACTTCTTTGATGTTGACCCACCTCCTTTTTTGGATGGTTTTGATGCACAACCAATTCCACCAGGATTACCCACTTTTGACCTTCCGGAGATCTCGGGTCATTGCATTTGCTTTTTGGTGTGCTGCGCCTCGCAGTTGTGCAACGTCGGCACGCTTTCCACGGGGAAATGCAGCATTGTACTGATCTTGATGCGAAACAAGAAGATGAGTTAAGTTCGATTAAGACGTTATTACATGTAATGGAATGACATGATGCAGGTAGTTATTGTGTGGCAGGATTACGCATATCTATTTATGTATGTATGTGCATACAATTGCATAGAAAAAAGTTTATATCTATATGTAGATTTATACACGAAAACATAGTATATGTGAAAATGTATACACAAACCTGTAATGCATATAGTACAATGTAGGTTTACGAAGATTAACACACGTAATGTAGTGTTCTATGACGTGACCCGTCTGTCAGACACAATGTGACACATCTTAGTCCCACATTGCTTTGTCCTAGGTTGGCTAGACCAGTTTGTGGGATGAGGTACTCAATGTAGTGCAAACTGCAACATATGTACATTTCTCTGAGGTTTTGTATAACTGACTCTATAGACACGCGCACATGCACATGAATGCGCACTTGCCTGGTTTTGAGCTTTCGACCAGTGGTGGAGGGTTTCAAATATATATATATATATATATTTATATATATATATACACACATACATTCTCACATACATACATACGGAACACGTACATATGCACAAATACACATTTGAATGTTGCTCAGAGACACGATCCGTGCGTGTCACAATGCGGCATCTCGGCTGCTCTGGACAGGGAAGGTCTGACGTTAGTTGCAGCATCCAAAACATGCGTGCAGCAGCCGGCTCTTCAGTGATGGGTTCGGGATCAGTGGAAAATCACCATTTGTAAAGACGGAACGATGTGCGGCTTTGCGGGGGTGCTGGGGAAGGGTGGTGGGCCTTTCACAGCATCATGGTCAGCATGCTCCTAGTTCAATGTAAAGAATCGTAGGAAAACCACTTCACAGTTATTTGCTCAAAATCTACTAGCAGCATCCAATTTCCACACCTTTGCCAAGGGAACATCACTGATCGATGCTATAGCACCTGACCAATGTAAAATGCCAAGTTGATGGTGTTTTTTTGAGATGCAAGCTGGAGTGTCAATCTTCAGGCCAGTTGCCTTCCACACCTGTTTTTTCCAAATCCAGCTAGTATTTTTCGGTTGCCAGCTGCAGAGGAGAACAGCATACCATTAGGATGATGTCAGTGTTGAAAGTGATTAACAGGGCAGCTTTTCTTCGACCACTGGCGTAAATTCCTCATTCTGCGCGTAGTTAGAGGCACCATGGTGCCCACCCGAGAGGTTAAGTTTCTCTTGAAGCAATGTTCCACTGTGTGTCCAGAAGTGAATGTACTCCACAGGCATTCCAGTTCCCTTCTAAGCTTTGAGAAAGTATCAGCTTGAGATAAGAATTGATGAGTGCTGCACATGATCATTGAAAGCCCTCTGTTGGATGCAGCTTCAATGGCACCAACGATTGGATAGGCCAGAGGAGGTTCCAGGAACGACTGGACGTCCAAAGCCAAGTGGATTGTTTTGTGGTCAACAGTACAGTGCCAAGGGAAGAGCATTTGCCTTCCAACGGGTTGTTCAACCGATAGGGCCGTGTAAGCATGTGAAAGCAGTGAACCATGGTGAACCGTAGTGAACCATAGTGAACCATAGTGAACCGTCCACGAAAGGAAACTTTCAAAACTAAAGTGATTGGCTCGTTGGCTTGTTGGCTTGATATTCTGAGATTATCGAAGAAAGTGCGCAGTGCATTCCAAGCCATGTGCAAGGAAATGCACAAACCGGAGGTCTCCATTGAGGAAAACATCAAGTTTCGATACTTTTCGCGATGAAACCGAGGTGTTTGTGGGAAACAAGGCCCAAGTGTTTTCGTTCAAGGCCTTGACTTTGCCAATGTCCCGAAGTTGTTGCCACTTCGACATGCCAAAGACCTGCGCTGCAATTTGGACAGTGATGGAATCGGTCGATTCCAGAACAGTCCAGCAGATCCATCATTCCCTGGTGTTCGCAGTGACGCAATGTATTGAATGATCTTCAAACAGTATGCCGCCTATAGACTTTGCGTGTTGAACCCTTGTGAGAAAACATGACATCCCTGAGCAAGCACCCATGGAACAATGATAATTTCTGATTGCAAATGCTTCCTCACGTCCGCAAAAACATCATGCAAATTGCATCGCCGGAGATTGGAGACACGAACATTGCCAAGAACTACAATATGATACCATGAAAATGCGCAGTTCCAGTGGTAGCGGCACGGCCTATTACTTACCGTCACCTACCTTCACTGACCACTACTAGCAGGACCTGCGCACGGCGGAAATGTCGAACAAAAACAACAGCACCCAAAAAATGGATTCGATTTCACTGTTCGCACTTAGCTGCTGAGGGAGAGAAAACCATAAACATGTCGAACAAAGTTCCAAAAACGGCGTAGAGAAAGCAGACATAGTGTTTTTGACATAGATCGCAAACTGGGGATAGCTAAAACGAATGAACGCAGCTCTGAACAGGTGTTGGCAAACTGAACTCGGACGTAGCGGCCATACTGACCCCGAGACAGATACAAGTAAGCACCCCACGTTTGCACAAGCTTAAGGTAGCGGCTGACCAATCGATGCTGGAACTCGCAAGTCTATCTTGAACACAAATGCCAAAATTATCAAATTAGAAAAGTTGATGTAGCATATTCCCGTTTTTTCCCATTTGTTGTAAATCCGTGTTGATATTCGTTTTTCATGTTGCAAAGTGAATGGATGGAATCTGACTGAATTGCGTTTTTGAGCTGTTCAGTTGTTTCGTTTCGTCACTGGAATTGCGACATCACTCAGAGATGGCCCACAGTCATCTCAATGGGCGATGTTATGATTTTTTGGTTCTTTCCTTGTTCCATTTTTAGTTGAAATCTTATCCCAGTTTTAGTTGACAGAAATCATGGAAACAACCAATGCAGTTGTTCGAACACATATAAACATTGCCCTATTTGCATGATTTTTCCGATGACCACTCATGCTAAGTTTAGACAGAGTAAGGAGGTTGAGGCGGCCCTTCTTGATTGGCAGCACGCATGTAAAACCTGTTCGCGTAAGTCAATGCAATTAGTTAATTTTCTCTGTTGTGCCTGATCGACCTGACTTGTATATGTTTTCCGGGCATAGCATATACCAAGGCAACCGAATACTTTTTATTTTTTTTTGTGTGCCGAACCATCCTTGCATCCAACTATTCTGGTACCTGTTTACACCGTATTTTTTCCGATTGAAACTACCACCTGTCTCCTTCATTCTTACAGCAACTGGAACCCATCTATGATACAGCTCATTTCTGTACGTATATACGAGTGTCAGTAGTGATTCGTTTGAGTGATCGTATGTTTGTTTGCAGATTCATTTGCGTCGTTGCTTGCCTATTTTGTTTCGTCCACATGTTTATGCACCCACCTGTGTGCTTGCTTATGCATATAGCTTCTCAATGGACTGGCCTCTCCATCCAATGATTCTTCATCCGCCCACCACCTCGGCTGCGGCGAAATCCTGGCAACTCGACGCTTCCTTGCGCGTTTCCGAAAAAACAAATTAGAGGATTGACACTCCAAAATCATATGCGCAAAATTTGGCAACTCAACGGCCAGTGGAAAAAAATGCAATCATAAATGGAACTTGTATTTCAAAGGACACCCAGCAATCCTTCAATCTGGTGATTTGGAGGAAACTCTTTGGCCTTTGAAATAAATTGAAAACGGCGATCAAGGTCTGAAATGCAAACACGGTGCCGATAAAGTGGGATTGCGCGGGAACTCTTGAAACATGTGCGGAACGATTTTTACATGATTATGTGCGTTCGTATAGTGACATCTTGAGGACGGGCCAGCGTGGTTCCCACGTCATGGTCTAAGACAGTGTTCATTGTATCGGCAAAGAAAACGAGGGCTTGTCATGCTGCCGATTTCCGCCTCAATGCTATGGAACGCTTGTTGTACACAGCGTTTGCAAATTTGATTTTGGGGCGGATTGAAATCATCTTGAACGCACAGCGATCTGAAGAACAACATGGGGAAACCGCATTGAAGAGCACTTGTTGACAACAAATTTGTTCATCAACAAAGTTTCCATGCAGTCCCTGCTGTGGATTGTAAATCTGATTTTTTTTTTTGCACGTTGTTTGAATTCCAACGGTTGTTGCTTAGCAATGTCTTTATTTCGCCGATTTTCCGCGTTTTTTCCGAAGTGCAGTTTGGAAAGAAACTGCCCCAGCACAGACCATAGTCTTCATCCGCAGATGAACTGGTCAAAACAAATGTGTCAAGGGCTCAGCAGCAACATGGTATTGACCAAATCTCACGTCGATGTCATGATGGTTTCCCGTGCACATAGTCACGCAGCACGGCTCAAATTCGTGTTGCGGGTGGGTGAGGTACGAAACAAACCATGCAATGACTCCGTTTGTGTGTTCCCAAGGAACAAAGACGGCGGTTTGCAACCCAGAAAAATTAGAAAACAAAATCCGTGGACGTTGTTCTGACAAAACATTTGGATGGCAAACTTTGTAATCCATACGTTTGCCATCCTTTTGGTAAACTTCGTTGTTGGTGCACTACTAGCCCACACAAGCTTGTTGGTTGGTACTGCTTGCCGGACCTGGCTTTTGACTTTGACTTTGCGCCAGCATGTCCGGGGGCAGGCAGCCCATTTAGGGCGCAGGCAAGGTGAGACAAAACTAGATCGACTGCAGACAGTATGCAACAAAATCATCCCTCATGCTCTGCCAAAATCCAACGTCTGCAGCTGCTTGTTCCCAATCACCCAAATCACAAAAACGAAAAAAATCCTCCAACTTGCTGTCCCATGTGGAAGAAATCCGGCCCACTTTCTTACGACCAGGACGTTGCCACTTTAACACACGACGAACCCATCGATCAGAGGGCAATCGTGCCACATAACCGCTGGCCGGACCTGGACCGACCGGATGTACGAGAGGGCAAACTTTGTAATATGCATCTTGTTGCCATATTACACCCGTGGCTATTCTGCGATGGTCAGCGCGTGCACAAACATCGGCGCGGCCCAGCAAGGCGTCCTAGAGATGTTCCGCCGTGCGCAGTTTTTTTTTTTGGTGGTGACGACGCTGTTGTGAAAACATGGTTGCCCTTCATTTGCAACCACGAAATATTTCCAATACAAGACCCGCCCATGTCTTCGCGACATTCAAAAATAAATAGATCGCCCAACGCTATTGTAAGTGGGTACCGGTGGTTTCCCGTTGTTTTGCGCAAATTGAGTCCAACGCCAAAAGTTTCCAAACGTTCGAGGACGTGCCACGTTTCACGGGGGTTGACACAAATTGTTGCCCTCCCGGTTTTCTAGTGTGTGGGTTGCAGCCCACGTTCCAAGCTCGTCTGTTTTGACAGCTTTCGTCGCTTGCCCACATTTGTTGAAAAACGCATGCAGCTCTGTGATTCATGAATTGTTGTGCGAGCAGAAAGGACGTTTCCTGACAGCCGCCTTGAGTCAGAGCTGGACGTCGGCGTTGACTTCGCCTTGCCCTTTGACCTTGACCCTGCGCCCAACAACAGTGTAAAAAACTACGGCAAAACTGCATCCAGAAAGTTTGGTCCTGAGTGTGGACATGCCAAACCCTAGTTTCTTGAAATCACTTATGAGCCACGAGTTTGTTTGACCAATCGTTCCGGGAGACTTTGGTTTTTTTTGACTTTGGCCTGTACGTCGTCCGGCGGGCCCGTTTTGGGCGCAGGCGCATCAAGTGAAATCAAATGATGCAAGAAAAATTTTAGGCCGTTAGGCCAAGCAGAAATCGACAAACTCATCCCTGTAGCTGGCCCGGTTTGAGACATCCATGGCCTTCTAGTCTCCCAGGCCTTTGTATCGCAAAAATTTTCCAACTTACTGTGCCAGAGTTCCCTCGGTCGCCCAACTCTACGTCGTCCAACCGGGTTCCACGCTAAAATTCGTCGAGCCCAACGGTTTGGAGACACGAGGGAGATATATCGTGCAAGGGCCCAGTATTGGTTGCGCCGCCGGTCGGCCCAAGTTTGGATTTGTGACAGCGCGATGAACATACGCACCCTATCATTCCAAACGTGAAGAACCTCGTGCCACTCCAGTGACCAATTTGTACCTGAAGGCGGTAACACGATGTCTCGGCAAAGTTTTCTGAACACAGCGTCCACGGTGTGCAACTGTTTTTCATGGATCGTTCGGTGCCCCGAAGCAAAGCATGCAACACTGGAAACACATGCGTCAAAATAAAAAAACGGTCACCAAAAGTAACCCTACGATCCAGTAAAATGTGTTTGTTGGCCCAGAAACCTTTCGTTGCTTGTTGCAAATGATACTCCAAATCCACATCTTGACCTGCGGAACCGCGTGCCGCCAGCATGCGCCCCAGCCATTTGTGGCCTCCTTCCGGCTGAATGACTTGGGGGGAAGGGCCAGTTGGCAAAATCAAGTGTTGAGGAAGTTGTGCTTTATTGGTCAGGACTACGCTTTTATCAGGGTTCAATACCAAGCCAAGCCCGGCCAGCGCCTCAATCAATTCTTCTAAAATCAACTCGGTCTCACTCGCTGACGCGGCGAACCACAAAATGTCATCTGCGAATCTCAAATCCAACAAGCGGTCCATACCATCGCCTAAATCAAACCCATGCCCACCGACAGCACAACGCCAGGTCTCCATTGTTCCTATAACACTGCATTAAACAAGCGCGGGCTTAAGACACACCCTTGTCGCACACCAGCTGAAATTGAAAATGCACGGCTCCGGCCAGTCTCAATTTTCCCTTCCCTTGTTTGATTGCAGCAAAGTTTGTGCAGTATCCAAATCAAATGTTGGGAACCACCTTGTCTTTCCAATGCTGTCCATAAGGCGGGCCAATGCACACGATCAAAAGCTTTGGACAAACCCAAACTAACAACCCAAATTGTTTTACCAGCTGCCCATCCCTTATCATCCCTTATCCAAAAGCATGGTTGCAGACACCACATGTTCCTCCAGGCGGCGGTTTGGACGAAAGCCGTGCCGCGCTTCGGGCTGATGAACATCCAAGGTGTTCTCCACCCTCCCCAATAGCATGTATGTGAAAGCTTTGTAAAACAATCTGGTATTTGCAACAGGTCGGACATTTGATGTGTGAACGGCACGCGTTTTTTTTTTTTTCTTTTTTTTTCTTCTTTCTGGGCAACGTTGCAAATACCGTTTCCTTCCACGCTGGTGGTACTGAACTATTAACAACACGAAGTTATACATGTCCAAAAGGTACTGTACGAAATCATTTGGGATAAATTTCAAAAATTCCGCTGCAATGCCAGCAGTGTCGGGGGCTTTGTTCACCTTCAAACGCCCGATCGCTCCTTGCAATTCTTGCAATGTAAATCCCACTTCATCCAAATGTTCTCGCATTGCTCTTGCATGGACCGGGCCGACGAACACCAATTCAGAGAGACCAGCAAATTCATCAGCGAGCGGTTGTTGAACCATTTGCCGGGCAAAAATGTGAAGACAGTTGCTTCCGCAACTCTTTCCAACAGGAATTGCTTTGCCAATGCATGGCGGGCCGCGTTGATATCCATCTCCATGGCGGGCCGCGTTGATATCCATCTCTTCAATTCAGAGCGGTGCAATTTTCGGATTTGCGAACTAAGATGTTTCCGTTGTTCTGGCATGGTTGCGCCCTTCCTATCACATCGGAGAGCTCAAAGCCGTGTGGACGGTGAGAAGTGTATATTCATCGGCCGAGGTCCTCCACAAACACGACCGGCATTCAGAAGAATGTCCTCCAACTTTTGCCACGTAGGCATTCCAATCTGCAATCATTTCTTGCGAAATGAACGCCTGGTATGGGGATGGAAGTTTGTTATGATCAAGTTTTGGCTTTCATTTTTTGAAACGATGGTTTCGGGGAACAAGCCTTGGAGAACACGATGCCGGTTCTAGAATGCAATGGGCGCGTCTGTGATCCAACCCAATCGGCAACGCAAAGTCACACCAAAATTTCACCAAACGAAACCGCGCACCTGTCAAAATGAAATCAATTTGGACGAACATTCCGTCCAGCGACCGCCGGCAAGTCCAAGCTTCAGCTGCAGGCTGTTAACGGTCCATCCGGCTCTGCACAATCAACCCCGTTCGACGAACCCACCGGGACAGCATCCACCCACTGTCATTACGAACGCCAACGCCACAAAAGCCTAATGCTTCAACATCATCAGTCAAAATGCGGGATCCCAAAGAAGCATTGAAGTCACCGGCCACAATAGGAACAACACCAGCCTGGATACAATTCCCAACAACGAGGGCCAACACATCATACAAATTGTCGATCTCTTCCTCTGTGTCCCAGGAGGTTGGAAAATACACCGAAAACAATCGAAAAACGTAGTTGCCCATGGAAAAATGTAGAGCACACAGACGATCCGAATAAAAGTGGAAATTCACATGTGTCATCCTTCTCGCACACGATTGGGACACTGCAATGCCAACGCCTCTGCTTGTCGATCCCCCACTCATATAAATACAATGTCCTCGTTATGTTTTGAAAGTTTCTTCGCGTTCACTCCGCCAAATTTCACCAAAGGTTAACATATCAAACTGTAAAGTAGTGGTTGACGGATGCTTTGTAAGTTTTTGGTCAACATATGCAATTGTAGGAATTCATTCACGGGCAATGCCAAACCTTTGTTTGCAGCAAATTCTGGTTGTAAAGGTTCTTGATCCACATCATTCGTTGGCACCCGAGAATACCAAGTTTTTCGAAATTTTGTTGGATTTAAACCGGTTCTCATGCTGCCCACCCGTTCAAAGGCAAATTGGCGACATTCATTGCTGGCGCGAATGTTGTGTGATGCATTTCCGGACCAGGTTTTCAACCTGTATTGCTTTGCAAGCGATGCCGCCCTGCCGCTCCAATGATGAAGAATATCGCAAATTGTGTCGCGGGGTCGTTGTTCCATGAAATATGTAGCAATATACAAAGTTTTGAAATCAATTTTGCGGTTTCTGCTTTCTCCGCGTTCTAGTTCTTGTTTGCTGCATTTGATGGACAGACACGGTGAATTTGCTCCGTACTTCTGCGGCCTTTGTTTGCCGCCGCTTCCTTCTCAATCCCGTATCGTGAGTTGATGCTTCAATTCTTCGGCGGAAGATCTTGCTCCCAGGCTGCCAGCCCGCAATGAAAGGGGGGCCTTCAAAATCTGCCACTGTTGCATTGGCATTGTCGCGACACAAGTGTGCCAGTAGTGTCCCCAAACTACGAAAGAAACTGTGGGTGTCCGTCCCCGGTCTCTAACGTTTCCGTTTTCGCAAAGGGCATCATGTTGAAAAACGTTCACCGACTGCGAACTTGGTGATAAAAATTGTTGGCAGTCGGCGCCTGTTGCTTTGTCGTCTTCAAGACATCGAACCAGTAGGTTAGGTGATTCGTGCCAGCTGGAACAAACGTTGCGCTTGATTGTCGAGCTGTCAAATTTCGTTGACTGGAACGCGCCTTGGCCTCCGGACATTGCAAATGCTGAAAATTTTCGCGTGCATGCTGAAAAAAGGATAGTGAACCTTCCGATGAATTTGGATGCCGGAAATGTGATTGGAACAAACTAAAAAATGCGGCACAACGCACAGTTCACACTGCTTGCGAAACAACTTCAAGCAATGCGGGGGCATCATTTTGGCCCATTGGGGATGTCAAACTTTTGTCATTGTTTTACAAGATCATTGTTTGCATGGTTTGGCGCCGTATCGACGGCATACTCTATGTTCACCAGCATGGGTTTCGAAGGAAACCGGATTTTACAAAAAATCAAGGCAAAACTTTCGTTAGACAAAACTTTGCGAAAACACATGCGCCAGTGTGGGGTGTCAGTTGGCCTTTACAAACATTCGTTAGGGTCACTTCGCAAGTCTTGTGGAGAACATTTCCCTCGGCATCAAAGCAGTTCAGATCATTTGGATTCCTTCTTGGAATGGACATGTACGGGGCAACCATTGCGTCGTATCATTTCCCGGGATACATTGGATTACTCATGGCACGGAGTACCGCATCAGTGGAATGGAAAAAGTGCGCCAGTTGACCGATATGTCCTTGACGACAGGCCCCTTCCCTTCCGTCACCGGTGGAAATTTGCAGGTTATGTGGCGCGGTTGCCGGGAAATTGGTGGGTCAAACGCATGCTGCGTTGGCGCCTGCCAGCCGAGGAGGATCGGACGACCAAGTGCAAGTTGGGACAGTTATCGTGACAAATTTCGCGCATACGACGGCTTGGGCATTTGGCATGCGGTGGCTGTTGATGTGGGCGTGTGGCATTCATGGATGAACGGCCCCGTGCCTAGACCTGATTTTGTTTTCTGCGCGCATGTTTTTGCCCCAAACCAAGCTTGGTTTTCACAATGCATGCGTTCTAAATGGGTTGCTTTCGGACGTGCAGCCACGAAATCAAAGTCAAGTCAGGATCAATTCCGGGTGAGGGTCGGAATTTTAACGTCAAAGCAGGTGTGTGACAGGGATGTGTTGCTAGCCGTCGCCTCTGTTGTGGCGTGTTTCAAACTGCCATGTTCCTATGCAAAAACGGCGGGCCGATATCCAGCGTGTTGGTTCCTCTGAGGGAGGGTCGGCCAAATTTGTATGAATTTGTTGGACCCACGCTTGGCAAATGACATGTTTGATTTTTGGTCGTGGTGCCGCGGGTATCGTCATTTAATTGTTTTCTGGTGGACCGGTTGCGTGAAGACGATCTGTGCTTCAACAGTGGTAAAACGACATTTTGACCACTCGGGGCACAACGTCCACCATTCTTAGTTCGGTATTGGGTTCTGAGGTTGTGTTGCCTTCCGTGGCTCGTCATTGTGTCATAAATGGCTGGGAGGCATGATGTCCAAGAATGCGGCCACCGATGCAAATTTTCATTCACAATTAAATTGCCATTGAAACTCGCATTGCCCCCTCCGTTGGCATATGGCAGCGCAAGACAATTGCTGCCTATGTCGCGACATTGCCCGAGTATCGATGATTGAAACGCGTCTCTTTTGGTTCCCGCGTGTTCGATAATTCCAGAATGGGCGTCCACGCTTCACTTGGGAAGGGCAAGCGTGCCTATTGTCGATACCAAGGCGTGGGCACTTGGACTTGGGCTTGGGATGCTCGCCGAAGAACAAAGTTTACAGATGAACTTGTGCAATTGTGCGTTGGCTGAATTCTTATCTCGCTGCATGTTTCATTCGCCGGTGGCCTCGATGGGCCGTTTTGGGATGTGCAGGCGTGAATTCAAAGGTCATCCAAGTAAGGTTTTCAGTGGTCAAATTTTTTCCAACCATATCGTGCAATATTGTTGTCAACGACCAACCCCAAAACATCATGCGCGCAACTATGGTAAAAAAAATCATCATGCCACACCTTCCCGGTCAGGAAGGAACATCCGCCAGAAAACAAATTATACTTCGAAACCACAAAAGAGCGTTGACACACCCCAGGAACTAAATCAATTCCAGCCGGAGGTTTGCCAATTAAAATACCAAATTTTCTACCTTTTTGACGTGTTGCGACCAAAAACGTTTCAAAAAATTCAGACAACACGGGCCGAATCGCGATAACCTTGCCGAATTTCACTAAGCGGTTC
>VSDK01017752.1:30234-69585 GCA_009767595.1 Symbiodinium kawagutii | reverse complement strand
GGCGCGCCCCCGGCCACAACAGGTGAACAATATTTGCAATTTCTTGGCGCTGCACCGGCCACAACGGGTGATTTATATTTACGATTTTCTGGCGCTGCACCGGCCACAACGGGTGATTTCGACCTTGACCTTGAATTGCAGGGCGCTGCACCGGCCACAACAGGTGATTTTTCATTGTGGGACATTGTTGACACTGGCGCTGCACCGGCCACAACAGGTGATTTTTCTCCAGCAGTTACATTTTCATTGGGCTTGGCAACCCACTTGCATAAGGTGCCGCTGTGTGGACATTGGCTTCAATCTATTTGGCGGGTACTTACAACAGTTGTGGTGCAACTACACCTACAACACTGGCTGTTACCCGGTCCCAAATCCGGGTCATTGCGGGCACGTCTCTGGATTACATTTGGCATCTTCATTCTGAGTGTGCTTGCATTGAAGGGTGAGGGTTGTGGCCTTGCCATGGAGGCCACTGAAGTGGGGGCTTCCCACTGGTTGCCACAATTTTCATCACCCCCCACAAATCAACATGGCAACACGCCACCAGTGAGTTTTGACTCAACAGGTCGCATCAATCTCAAATCCACCACCAAACGTAGTGTTATTCGTGCATATCGAAGAGCACAATGTCATGGCATGGCATGGTATAAAGGCAGATGTTTTCGTCCTCAAGAGTTTGGCCTCAGGGATCCGCCTCCACCCCCAAAGATGAGGGCTCCATTGCTGGGTTCCACCACCAACCGAAGTCATGCCCCAAAACGACGCATGACCATGCTGCAGTGGAATCCCGGCGGCTTGAGTCGCGCTAGATTCGTAGAATTTTGTCAGTGGTGCCAGTTGCAGCGTTTGGACATGATCTGTTTAGCTGAAACCAGATGGAATTTCGAATCTACCTGGGAAGACGACCATTGGCTGTTCATCCATTCTGGTGCCCATGATTCCACTGACAAGAGTAACGGCATTTTGGTTATGCTGTCCAAACGGTTTTGTTCATCTAGCCAAGTAGCCTGGACATCAAGCTGGCCTGGTAGACTTCTTCACATTCGAGTATTCACACATCCACGTCCCATTGACTTGATTTGTGGCTATCAGTTTGTGGCTGGTCCCACCTCGGCCCAGCGGACCACCCGTGAACGCTGGTGGCACCAATTGGATCGCCTCCTTGGAGGGTTGCCCAAGAGAAACCATGTAGTGTTGACTGGGGATTTCAATTGCTCCATTGGCCATCGCCCTGGACACACCGGCCTTCCGACCTATCGTTTTTCCAACACTGTGACAGAAGGGGCTCAACACGCAGACCAGGAGACTTTCACATCCCAGATTGTTGCCCATGACCTTCTCTGTCTTACTGGTTGGAATGCCAAAGATGGACCTAGTTTTAAGCATGGCACCCACAGCTCCCGCATTGATCATGTGTTTTGTCGAAGATTTCAGAGCGATGCAGAATCCAAACATGCATGTTATATCCAGGATGCCCCTTTCCTTCCTTTGGATGGTCCTTTGCATGTGCCGATTCTTTGCTCCCTGCCTCGACCTTTTATCAGATATGGCCCCAAAACCCAGAGTGGACATGTTTCATATAACCAGAAACTCAAATGTAGAGAAGCCTGGAAGCAACACTCCGACGAATGGCAACGATTTTCAGATGCCACTGCTCAGGCTGCTGCCATGATGTATCCCAAGGGACCAGATCAATGTCCGTTGACGAATTTTCACAATCACATGCAACTGCTTTGCCATGAACATTTTCCTCCCACCACTCGCCACCGCACTCCCTCTTGTAACCTTTCTACCCTGCACTCTAAATGGCAGCACCGTGATGCATTTCGGTCTCTGATTTCCCAGCCTCTCACTCCATCCCTTGTTTTCAAGGTTTGGTTTCATTTTGCTCAATTCCATTCCCAAAATCGCAAACACAAGGCCTGGATTGATCAAGCTAAGAAAGCCAAAGTTTGGGAAACCATCCATGAAGCAGATGCTGCAGCAGCCCGTCATGATTCATTCACCTTGTTTAAGATGGTGAACACCTTCACACCTAAACAGGTTCGCAGAAAGGTCCAGCTCCGAAACGCAGCCGGCCATCCTGCCAATCCTTCGGAATCGACTGCATTGCTCAAGCGTTTCATTGTTGACACCTGGGGAGGACCCCCCTTGCAAGTGACTCCCCCACAGTGCCCCCCTGGAGTCCCTTTTACCTTGCATGAACTGAGTGATGCGCTGAAATCCATTCCGTTGATGAAGGGAGTCTCGGCTGATAGTTGCCCTGGTTTGCCTTTGGCTACCCATGCATCGCACATTGCAGTTCCCCTCTATGAATGGTTGATGATATGGTGGGCATCTCCGGTGCCCCATATCCCCCAAAGATGGAGAGATGGCTCATTGTTTCTGATTCCGAAGCCTCACAAACCAACACACAGTGCTGATTTGCTTCGACCCCTGGCGTTGATGGATCCCATTGGAAAGGCGGTTTTGGGACTCCTCACACAGAAGGCAATGCATTCGACCCGTAGCGAGCTGGCTAAATGGCCACAATTCGGATTTCTGGGTTGCCGCTCAGCACTTGATGCCATCGTTCGGGTGACACAACATGCCAAGGCCGTCAGGCACAAGGTCCAATCCCAACGCAAAACGGTACATCAACGAGCCATGAAAACCCCATCAACTGCAGTTTGTGGAGGATTTCAGATCCACATTGATATTCGTAGGGCTTTTGATAATGCTGACCGTCAAGTGATCTTCTCACGCATGCATCGCATGAAGGTGTCCAGTGCCATCACGACTCTGATGGAGCACTGGCACCTCAACACACATTATATCATCGATCAAGCTGGCACCCGCATCCATGTCCCAGTACAGAAGGGCATCCGTCAAGGATGCAAGGCGGGGCCCTATTTGTGGCTCTTGCTGACAGATGAGCTTTTCCTTCGCCTCCAGCAGCTGCTGGGAGACCCATGGATCAAAAATTGCATTACGCTGTTTGCCGATGATTTTGTGATTAGTTGTTGTTTTACCACAGATGATGAGCTGACTGGAGAACTCCACAAAGTCGGCCTTGTCCTTGACACCATTGAGCAACTTGGACTTCCGATTTGCGATCAAAAGTCCTATGCCTTGCTTGCAATGGGAGGGACATCATATACCAAATCACAAGCCCGGGTGACCAGCCACACCAAGGGGAAAGGTGGCACCAATGGAAAACACCAGGCCTCTCTTTTGATTCCGAGAAAGTGTGGCAAACCCACAGCCATTCCACTCACTGATCGGGTTCGTTACCTGGGAATCATTGTTTCCTTTCGAAACCTGGAAAAACTCACGTTGGATCATCGCATTCATTGTGCCACCCTTGCCTGCAGACGGCTCAGCAGATGGCTTTATAGCAAGCGTATTGCACTTCGAGCAAAACTTCACATGTGGCGCAGTTGTGTCTTCAGTGTGATGACATATGGCCTACTGGCCACAGGTGTGACACCACCTGGCTTGCATCTTTTCCAGCAAACATGCATCACCATGTTAAGACGCATTGTTGCAGATCATTCCTACATGACTCGCCACACTCACCTCGAAGCCTTGACTGCTTATAAGCCATTTTGGCCATTGCCACTGCTGACCAAGGCTGCCCAGAAACTCATTCAGAATCATGCAGCCAGATTGTCACTCATTGCGGCTGATGACATTTTGCATACTGTGGATTGGACCCACCTTTCCTCCCTATCCCAACTGCTCTGCAATCTGCAGGCCTCGGGTCCCCTTGGAGCTGATCCTTCGCCTCCGCCAGATGCAGGCCTTTCTCAGCCCTATTGCTGCGACATTTGTGCATATCAAAGCCATAGCATCCTTCACCTCAGAAAGCATTATACCATTGCGCACAATCTCCGCAAGGGACGCACCAAACCTCTTCCCCCTGTCATGCCCTGTGTGAATGGCCTTCCCCAATGTAACAGGTGCTCCCATGTTTTTAGTAGCTGGACCACCTTCTTTGCGCATGTTGAAGCTGATACCTGTCAGGTTGAAGTTCCAGCACCGCAGCAATCTACTGGGGGATCGCCCCACATGTTCTTTGATGAGGATGACCTTGCCTTTCTCAAAGCCCGGGAAGTTGGACCAACGGTGATTGATCTCATTGCCCGCCGTGATTGGGATGCATTGCTTGCAAATCAGCCTGCCATGGAACTGCTTTCGCAGCAATGTGTGCTGTGTGGCCTTTTTCAAGCACGATCCCAGTCATACAACACTCACCTGCGACAGTTCCATCACAAGTTCGTCGAACATGTGTTCTTGAAAGCTGCTCAGTTGCAAAAGGCACATGGCGGTCGATCTCCGTGTGCCGCCTGTGGCATCCAGTACAAACGACAACATATGTGTGTAGCCTGGACCCAGATTGCCCTGATCTACCTGCACCTGCCGCCTGCATTGACAGGCACATTGCTCACCAAGAAGATGATGATTCTTCAATGTGAAGTGTGCCGCATCAAGTTCTCCGACACACGCCATTTGCTGTTACATCTCAGACAACATGACATTGTGGTTCAGGACTGGGTTGCTGCTCGTGACTCACTTCGTGGAACACCTACCTGTGCCCATTGCTCAGCAACGTTCTCCACGATGTCTGGATTGCAGTACCACATCATTAATGGGCAGTGCAGAGAATTTCAGGAGACAGCAGACACATGCAATGTCCCTGTGGATCACCGATTGCTGGAACTTTTCCATCATGATCACCTGTTCTCCCCAACCCTCGACATTGACTTCGCTGCCTTGACTCTGGAATGCCAGTGTTGTGGACGAGCCTTCAGACGACCTGGGGATCTCAGTGCCCACCTTCTAGCCCAACATGGTGAATTGTGGGAACTTTCTCAACCTTTGTTAAAGTTCCTCACAGAGGTGACCCTTCAAAACCATTGCATTTGCAAGCCTCAGGTGCGTGCAAAGCGCACAGATCATGTGTGCTTGCCCAATCGTCAGCTGGCAATGCAATTTATGCGCACTGAGTTGGATTTTTGGATCCCCTTTGACCTCAATGTTGACAAATGCAGAGCTCTCATCGAACAGTTTGTGCCTCCCTCCCTCCTTGACCTTCTTTGCCGTGCTCTTCAATCCCGCGACATTCATCATCTCTGGCTTCTTCCCTTGCTCACAGACCTCTTCCGCACTACTTGTTTGTGGTGTGGCCAACATTTTGCCGGACGCCGTGGAGTCGAATTGCACAAGCATTTGATGGAGGACCACACTCATGTTCACCCATATCGAGCACATTTGCAGCGCATGCTCATGAAATGTTTTGGCAGCCTTGTCATGGATTCCACCTGTTGTCCATTGTGTGATTCTGTGATCGATCATGATTCTACTGATGCATCGGCTCTACACACCCATTTTCAGCACCAGTGCCCTGTGACCTTGCAAATCTTTTTGCTTCTTGAGTGCTGCGATGGAGGGTGCCATGGAGTTGAGTCCAGAAATTGCTCAGCAGTGGATGGAGAGCTTCCAGGGCATGGCGCCGATGTTTCTGAGCCAATCAGGCTTGGGCAACATGCTGATGCAATCCCAGTCTCATCTGAAGCGGCAGAGACCGGAACAGCCCCAAAACGGCTCAAACGGGAATCACAAGACCGTGGATGTCCAGAAGGCTCTGACACTGATGGGGCAGTTGCTCCTTCGTCAAGAGCTGGACTTAGCACACCTGAAATTGCAGGACACGTTCATTCTCCACTTGAGCCAGGATCCCAAAGGAGTTGTTCCCCTGATGCTCCAAGCGAGCACCACATGGCGGGAGCAGCTGACCAAACCAGCCCCTCCCCCCGGATTTCTTCCTCTCCGCACCCATTTGGCAAAGATGGTTTTCCAGGAATTGCAGGATCGATTCATGAAGGTCCAGGCAGCCAAAGCAGAGGATCCTTTGATCAAGAAGCTGATACAGGAACAGATCCTTCTGGCCGACATGACCTGGGCTTACCAGGAATGGGATGGCAAGAAGTTGATTCCCCATCCTCACAAGCCAGGGATGAAGATGGTCACAGTTGCATCGTGCTTGGAGGGCATCTTGGAAGCATTGACCACTCCAGACGCAGTGATACGATTCAGTGCCTTGCCGACCCCGCAGGGGAGCTCCACCGTCACTTGGCGCCTTCAACTTCCCTTGAACAATGTGGAGTTGATCCAACTGCTGAAGGGCCTTGCCACGAACTCGGTTCTCAGTTTGATTGCGGCTCAGCTCAAGGGACATCGGCCCCAACCCAGCAACCTGGCGCAGCAGGTGGCACAGACACTTCATCTCCCCAAGGGGAAGGGCAAAGGGAAGGGCCGCAAAGGGAAGGGAGCCCAGTCCAATCAGGAAGCGGACACTCCTCCCCCGCCGAAACACCACAAGAGTTGAATCGCCAACAGCTGCAGCAGACATTGCTCTCCCTGGAGCTTGGCAACAATGATGCCTGGTGCTATGCTAACAGCTCTTTTCAGATTGTTTTGTGGACGCTCTGCAGTGAACATGGCTTTGACGTCTCACAACTTGAGATTCGGGGTATCCCAATCCAGCCCACTCTGACATCCAGTAATATGCCTATTCACTTGAATGATTGCGAGTGGTTCCAAGCTCTCATGAGTAGCTGGGTTGGTGGACCGGGTCAAGCAGATGCCGCGGAGTTTGTGCATTTGCTGCTGAAAACCCTTCAGCTTCGCGACCTTAATCTCACCTGGGAAAAGCGCTGTGACATGGGCACTGAAGCTAGTCCGAAAGTTCGCAGATTTGACAAGGGCGACCAGTTCACACCACTCTTCTTCCAGATTCCAGAGTCTGAACATGCCAAAGATGTCATTTCCTTCCCCAACTTGTTGCGTCACTGGTGCCAGGACTGGAGCATGAAGACAGCTTTGACTTCACCGTCAACCTCTTTGTTTGTGCACATTGACCGCTTCATTGACACCGAGCATGGCAACTTCAAGTCTCAGGCTGCAATTGTTGACTGCGACAGGGTGACATTTCCCATTTTCAGTGCCCTCAGTCGACATGCTGATGGCCGCTTGGGTAGCAACAGTTGGATCTTTGACTACATACTGGTTGGGGCCTTGATTCACAGAGGTGATGTTCATGGAGGCCACTACCAGACACTCTTGCGTGTGGGCCCGTATCACCCACACCGCCCTGGCAAATGGATGCTGACGGACGACAACAAGTCCATGTGCGCAGTTCAAGATTGGAACCTTGACCTGGCCCGCTCCACTACCATGTTGAGCTTTGTCCGCATCGATCTTCTCTCAGTCCCAATGCCAGATCGAGTGATTGCACCCACTGATCCGTACCAAACAGGAGATGGCTTGGCTGACATTTTGACTATGCTCACAAAGTGAGCGGTGGATACATTTCCATTGGATGAATCCATTTGATGTGGCCCTTGTCTCTACAGACCGTCACCTAGACGATGGGCGTGCGCAGTACCTTGCAGTTTTGGAAAAGGGAGCGTGAAAAAAAAAAACATACATACATACATACATACATACATACATACATACATACATACATACATACATACATACATGCATACACACACACACATATATATATATATATTTAAGTGAGTAAATATATATTTAAATATATTGTATATATATATATATAAATATATATGTAAAAACATAAATATACTGTGTATATTTTTATATATACATATTCATTTAAGTAATATATAAGCCGAAGAGAGAGAGAGAGAGATATATATATATATATATGTATATTTATATTCATGTATTTATATAGGTATACTTATACATATATTTGCCACTTATTATTTTGAAAAGGGATTGATCCATTGTTGGCCAGTAGGCATACCCATTGACGAGGAAGTCGCCAGCTTTGGACATCACCTTGCATTTTAAGCTTCAACCAAACATACATTACATGGATGGATGGATGGATAGATAGATAGATGTAGATGGATTGTGGGCAGATGTAGATGGATGGATGGATGGATGGATAGATCGATAGATAGATAGATCGATAGATCATAGATAGATAGATCGATAGATCATAGATAGATAGATCGATCGATCGATAGATAGATAGATACATGTAGATAATTAGATAGATGTAGGCATATGTAGTTACATTGTGGGCAGATGCAGACAGATGTAGATAGATGTAGATACATTGTGGGCAGATGTAGGTAGATAGGTCGATAGATGGATACATAGATCGATAGATCGATGAATGAACGGAAAAATATCGATCTATCCTGATTCAATAGTTTGTATAGATCTATCTACCTATCTTATCTACCAATTGACCATCGATCGATCAATCCACCCATTGGCACATCCACACAGTACACCTCTGCAGCTGACAGCAGGTGCTCCAGCTTCCTGGTGGAGAACTCTGTGTTTATCAGTCTGGTGGCCCAAGGGACGTCGCTAGTTAGGGAGGTGGTAAACATGGTGGTTCCCCCCAGCCGTTGTTCAGTGTTTGTTGGTCGCCAAGGAACGATCAACAAGGGTAGAACATGTAGAAAAAGGATGTGGGGTTATCATTGGGCGTATCAACCATCACCAGTCATGGTGAGTTTGAACAGGAAAATCGGCAGTTCTGGGATACACAAATTACGCCGAAGATGTTGCTGATATGGTTGACAGTCTGATGATTGCTCGGGCACTTTTTTGCGCAGAAGGAAGGGACTGCATGGTGTCATCATCAAGGGATGGAACTGGTCAATGGGGATGCTGATGGAGACGTGAGCATATTGCTTCAAGATAAGTGGAGAAGCAACCAGGCACATGGCAAAACCAAGAGCAGAAAGAATGCAGTGAAACTCTGCAGGAACCCAGCAGGGAAGAAGTGAAGGCTGCAGCAATCTGTAGAGAACGCTGGGAAACGGCATGGTGAGCCGGTTATCATTTGATATGAATTCCGGACATGATACACGCGGAGTTTCTACAGGATTTTCTCTTGGGTTTCTGTGGGTGCTCCAGATGGTTTGGTTCCCTAATAACTCGTGTCATTCTTATCGTAATCGGGGGTACCTTCATGGATCTATCCTTGTAGCGTGCCTGGTGCTGCACTTCAGGTCTCACCACGATTCTGACCATTTATGCGCTCACTGGTGATGATATTCGCATCCTCTCCACGGAGAAGCCAGCGGATCTCTACTTTAATGTCATGGCCGGAGCCCTGAAATCTCCCGGGTGGACAGCGTGGCTCAGTTTGTTGTGAACTAACCATTTGTTAAGATTGGTTCTTTGATCCTTGTTGGTCACCGTTGGTGTTGGTGCAGTTGATCACAGCCTGACAGCCTAAGGTGTTAGTTTGCATTGCCATTTTCAGCTTCGAAATCATCATCTCAGTGATGGGCAAGGCTTGAGCCTCAGAAGGACATGTTCGTAGCCTGGCTTCGGAGCGCTGAGGGGTCACATGATGCATGGACTGCCACGGCTGCGTTCAAAGAAAGCCACTGCGACATCATGGGCCAGTGAACAACTCTGGCGGCTAGCGCGGCTATGCTTTTGCTGACTGAGGCTGACTATTGGCTTGGATTCTTCTTCATTTTGGACGTCGTGTCAACCATTACCTTGGTGCTAGATCTCACGTGGGCAGAAGCCTCAGCTTTGGATTTCCAGACAATGGTGTGAACATCTCAGGGTGGGATGATATATGTATGAACGTCGAAAAACTCTCTCTGTCTCTATAAATTTATAGATATAAAATATAAATTATGTAGACAATTTGTGTGTGAATCAATGCATCACCGTAGCTGATGGCCCTCTACTCCCACATAGGACGCTCCTGAGCATGTTTTGGTAGATTCTAGTGGTAAAGCATGAATCTTTGCTCACTAGCCCTGACATCTGGAAGGTTATGAATTGCTTGATTGGCCATTAATCATCATTAACCATGATGTATCTATGATTGTCGTTGATCTCCCTTATGAATGACCATAATTCGATGACCATTCCCGCAACAGAATGGCAGATCCAGATATCCCTTGGGCACTGAGGTTAATGACCTGCTGGCTGGTGGTGGTGACAGCAGCTCTCTTCGCAGTGGTAGGTGGGGCCAGCCACCGGTCTGCGATGTTTTCTTCCCCCTTGTGGAGGTGCATGATGTTCCAATGGTTCTTTTGCACTAGTCAATTTTGCTGTTTCAGTATTCACACTTTTGGATGAAATGCCATGCCAGTTTCTCTTTTGGCGGATCTTGATAGCCCCCCAAAAATGATTCATACAAAAATTCAAGATCAGCTGGTTAAGTAGCGTTTGACAGGAGGGAGCAGGTAAAAGATGGAGGTTCTACACCAAATGGCGCTCAAATGGTCAAATTGCTATTTCATGAACATACTTACCATCCATTTTGATGGATCTATTGGTGGATGCACCCCACCAGGACTGCGCGGATTGGCGCGAAAGCGGCCCGGATGATCCGCGTGTTGAGACTGGCGTGGACCTCAGGATTATTTGTCGATGCTGACCTCAGGAGAGCGACAATGGTGGGTAACAATGGTGTTTCATGGTGATAAAAAGTGGCACCAAATGATGGTTTCCAAGGGTGGGTGGTGAGATCCGGTGAGTATTCATGGCTAATGACTTCTAATCATGGTGGGTGATAGTGCGCTGATGGTCGTCAAATAGTGTGGTGGTCACCCAAAAAGTCATTTTTTTGTGTGCAGGTCAATGATGGCTTAATGCTGGCTGAGCATAGTGATTTTCAAAATGGCAATGATGTTTGCATGTCGAAAGCGGCAACATCTTCGTCAGACTCCCTTTCTTCTCCCTGCATGCTCTTGGTGTGGCATGGGGCCTCATTGCTTATGTACCGACTTCGATCAGCTAGGAAGCCTCAGCACAGGATCAAAAACCCCTTGGTGGATTCGATTAGAAGGAGATAACTCCCCGAGAGCGATGATCTTCAATCAACATGGCCCCCTTGCCCTCAACAGGGTGGAGTTTGTTTATAGGATGGGTGACAGGAGATGGTCGGGATGGCAATAATGCTTGGCAGGTGAGGATCCTGAAGCTCTACAAAGCTTTGTATGAGGCAACTCCAGCTTGTGAGCAGTGTGGCCACACATTCCAGCCTCAATTCTTCTAACTCGTGGAAAAAAGATCCGTGCGTACACACGCACACACACACACACAGGTACCGAAGTTCTATGCGCATTTATCCGTGCCAACAACTCTAAAACGCACCATGGATAGCAGACGTGTCAGGCATCCAACGCATCACATTCCAACAGCTGTTCCAACAACCTGCTCGCAGGCTGGTCGAGAAAGAGCACGGCGGAGACAAGCAGCCGTCCCTGGGCTATGGCTGGGCCATCCGCTAAGAGAACTCACCAAGAACCCACCATGATGAACGAGTACCCGGCTAGGCAACGAACCCCGGGATCTCCAAAGCTGTGGCACGTGGTTTTAAACTGAAGGGATCTTCGATATATCCCCCAGCAGAATCGCGCACAAGAAACTGCCGGGCGGTATACCTTCACTAGGATCGCATTTGATCATACATCCTCAAATTCTCCATTCTCATTTGCTTTCTTTCAGCGCTTCCGGCATGCACCAAAAAAATCTGGAACTCGAAGAGAAGAAACTCAGACTTTTGGCGCTGGCGCTAGATGCGTGATGCAATGCTGACTGGCGTTCCCACCGTCCACATGATACATCATCATACCAATGATAGCACCATGTCAGATAGCAAATGTAATAAAATCCAACGAGCAATCAACGATTAGTTATTGGTTGATCATATTTCTAGGCATGGTATTCTGCGCTATTCACATGGGACCCACTGCTTGTGGCTAGCGTATGTCCATCACTTACGGAACTAAAGGCACTCTTTGTCCTTCATGAAAGATAGAAAACACAAGATATGCTCCCAGCGGGAGACAAATCTAGACAAGAACATCTCTAGCTTCATGTCTTAAACAAATTGGCAGGGTTCAAAGTAGATTTATGGACTGTCTGATTCTGGGGGCAGAACGACTCATGGCTGATGAATTCCACTGAGGCCTTAAAGGCCAGGCAAGGTGAAGATGATGAGTGGGACGAGCATGATGACGAAGCACTAGCAGGTGGGAGCCATTCCAGTGGCAAATCTGCAGAATCCCCAGCAAAACCACTGTGTTGAAACCCCGCTGGATGCTGTGGAGAGAAATCGCCAGCTATGGCAGAATTGCTTGTGGTTTATGCGGATCTCCCAGGGCATTGGGAATAAAGGACCGTCCGGGTTCATGCGGTACTTCCACGGCCAGGGTAGTTTGCCGAGAGTCGTGCGCATGATTGTAGTGTAAAGATGTGTAAAGCTAGGGAAAGCACTGCAACGCACCGTCAGGTAATGCAATGCAATGCATCCGTTATCATGTGCGTGTGAGATGTAGTGTGATTCAATGTCATGTGCTCAATTGTGACGGGTTTGTTTCAATGATTGTCTGATATGGCGCAATTGTTTTCAGTGCAATGTGAACGATTCGGAATTTTGAAGTGTCACCAGCAGAAGCCAAAGTACCTGCATCAAACAGGAGCAAAAAAATGTCAATGATAGTTGATTGGTTGGTTGATTGGTTGGTTGGTTCATGTTGCTTGGTGCCCCTCCCTCCTTCCCATGGTCTCAGATGCCGAAGAGAATGCGGCCTGGAACTCGGGTGAGGCTGTTGAAGCAAAGGTTGGCTGGGGCGGAGCTGGATAGCTAGGGGGAGCGTTTCCCACATAGTCTTGGATCTGATGGGCGAAATGGGATTCCACCATTTATTGCGAGTTCTGGCAAAGCCACATCTTTTCCTTCTTGGCTCCATGGATGAACAACTAAGGAGAAGAACGAAGCAGCTCAGGAGTCTACCCTTGGCAAGAAACTGTTGCTGGCTCAGCCACCAGTGATTTCTCATCATCATTGCCCTCCAGATGTTACACTCAGTGCTAGACAGAATCAGCCGAGCACACGCTTGTGCACTGGATTGATTCCTTTCAAATCCTTACACACACACACACACACATATATATATATAACATATATATATATATAGACATATTGTTTTTTAATTTTTGAACAAATGTCCTTTCACTTCTCAGGTGTTTTTGATGGTTTCCTCGCTCGCATTCTTGCCCTAGTGTACATACCATCTATGTTGAATCAACACATGGGTCCGGAAGGCCGACCGTTTATCGTTTGGGGTTCTGGGGCCTGTGCTCCCCTTGTCGCGTTTGCGAAGCTTCTGAACGGCAGTCGTCCAGCCCGGCGTTGAGTGGGGCTGCCTACACGGCCAAATCACAGGTGGCGCTGCTTCAAGCCGCGGCTCAGGTCCGAGATGACCACGCGTCGCGTGATTATTTTGATCCTCGCACGGGAACCCAGAGAGTTGGCTGCTGCTTTTTGGTGCAACGGGGGCGCCATAGAGGGCAACTTATTTTCTCAACATCGCAACGCGTTGCAACTGATATCCTTTGTTGCAATCATTAACCACCATCATCCATTGATAGCCACCATTCCCCGCGCTGTTGCAGGTGTTACGGCCATTACGTTGTTTTGGGGGGCAGGCGATGTTGCTCATCCTGCCGCTGCTTCAAGTGGATGACTTCACTCAAGCTCCTTTCTCTGCTGAGTTCGGGCCTCGATGGGCCTCCTAGGGATGCCCTGGGGGGCCTCAGGGAGGGCTCCATGGGCAAGCCGGCTGCTGGGGGGACTATGTCAAGGGCTCATGCAATCGAAAACTTCATCCTTTCACTTTAGCTGTATCAGATATGTACATGTGTGCTTATTAACGTAGCTGTACCTTAATGTAATGTAATGTTTATTTGCTTCATGTATGGTATTGTTGTCATTCATGCAGCTATGCAATTATCGGTCTTATTGTTTGTGGCCTTTACAGTCGATCACATGTTTGTTACTGCTAGTGCTGTTGTTGCTATGGTTTCATGATGTTTCACACATATACATGTTATCTCTACGTCGGCAGAATCTTGAGCGACAAGCGGTCAAGAAAATGATCAGATTTTTATGTGTCGATTATCAGCCTGCAGCCAACTGCTATGCATGGAGTGATCATGTCTTCATTGGCATCGTCGACTGCTTGTACAACGCTTATCAATCCTTACTACGCAAAGTGTTCTCAATCTCGAAGAGACGACTTCCGTTTCACTATGCAAGTACCAAAAATTGTTCCGTCAATCACTTTTACGCACAACACATCTATGGTCAATAGATTATATTACTATTGCTGCTCATAGATTTGCAATAGATTATACAAGGAGTTGCTGAGTTGAATTTATCGCTATTATATGTATCCCTAACTACTAGTTATAGTCTATTTCAAAAGATGTAATAGTTTATAAACAGTCTATTGATGGTCCCCTTTGACACAAATCTTTTATCGGTAGATTGTACACTTCTTGTTGTTGTTGTTGTTGTTGTTGTTGCTGTTGTTGTTGTTGTTAGTAGATCATGCAAATATTCACCATTGATTATTCACTCTCCAAATCCCTGAGGTATGGCGCCGATCAAGTCATGGAGTCCTTTAAGGAGGGCGGCAGCGGGGTGGTAGCATGGCAATTTTGGTAGCAGGGCGAAGGATCATTGACAGATGATTGAACCTGTCGACAAGTACATGGATGAATAGAGAAATCGGGAGATAGATGGATGGATGGATGGATAGATAAATAGGTAGATAGATAGATATACAGACAAAACAAGATCGGACGTCTTAGGCGTTTTTTGAATCAAACAAATCAAATGGGCGCTACTACTCCGCGGTTTTGAATGTACCAGCAGTGTCTTCTACTTGGTTGCTGGCTTGGTTGCTGGCGGACGCGAACTGAAGTACAAGGTTGTCACCTGCAGCAGTATTTTCCCAAGGGGATCCTCTGAGCAGCTTGAGGACAATCAATTTTTGCAGGTCATTTTTTGGAAACACATAATGACCATCATTAAACAGTATGAATTGACACTCACCATCATTGATCATCATCAGTTCAAATCCACCACCCCACCCTGCTGATTTGCAGCAGCTCGGCCGAGTGGCAGGACTTTGATGCTTCTGGCAGCAGTTCTGACCAAGAAAGGTACTGGCATTCCGTGTTGACCTATGCTTGGGCCCTGGTTTGTTTGAAGCATCTGGGCCATCACAACCACAGAGTGGTAGGCTGACCTTGCAGAGCAGCCTAGTGGAGCAACCAGCCTTGTTGGGTACTTGCAAGTGTTTGGGGTCACCTTTGGAATTTGGGAACAGTTGATTGGAGACATGCAGCAGCCGCCCAGGTCTACTACCACAATTGGTATGCTGGCAAGGGCTTGACGGACTATTGCCCGTGCGCGAAAGGAAACCCACCCAGAGAATCCAAATAGAGTTCCGAGGGCCGAAATCCAAATAGAGCATACAGGGTGGCATGTCCACCAGAAACTGTCAAGCTGGTGCTTGTCCGCTCATGTCAGCATTCCGACTCCTGTGCCATTCCTAACCACCGCTTTCCAGGTACTCACAAAGCATTTCCTGCTCCAATGGCTTCTGGGGCCTCGACCTCGGAGAACCCCGGGTGATCATTCTTCATGACAGGGTCATCATTCAACAGTCATGGATCACCGAAAAACATCAAAAACCGTTGACAAATCATGTCTGTCGGCCTCCCCCCTGAGCTGTTCAGGACATTTGTACTTTGTTGGGATTCGTGGCCAGAACGAGAGCCTCGTCATCGCAAAGGCCACTCGTGGATTTGCCCATGAGAAGTAGCTCCTTGGGTGTGTCGATCGTCAGTTTCACCCCTGCGAGCCCTTTGCTCAGGAGCTACCAGGAGTGTCGTAACCAAATCGTACTTAGGAACCAGGTGGCCCCCCCCAGTTAGCTAAGAAGCTTCACAATGTCACAACTAGGGTAACTACCAATTGTGGTAGATATGACTGTAGTTAAGTGGTTCATTTTCCAACTGGATAAGACATGATAAGAATGGATCAGATCTGAACAATGTGATGCGATGTGGATGTTGAAAGGAAGGATGTGGTTTGGTTGCGCCTGCTAGTGGGGAATGGTACCAGGTTGTGGATGGCTCATTGATCATCACACTGATGGCTCCACGCTCACAAATGGAGATGGCGAAGGAACAGGAGCAAAACTGACCACAAATCCTCGTTGACTTGACCTCCATTAGTACATGAAAAGCAGAACGGATACAAGCAGAAAAGCCAGGTGAGTGGAAGCATCCAAGTCTCTGTCACGGTGTAATATGAGTAAATGGCACGCATATCGATTCATATCGATGACGGGTTTCTTCCGTGAAGGACGATGGTGTCAATCGAGTGAACAACTGTACATTTACAGCAACTTTCAAAACACCGTGCTGCGAAGAGACAACGTTACCGCGGAAGACCAATCTTTGGTGCATGATTCATGAGGCTACTGGACATCACGTGATAAGGGGGCCTTCAAACTAAATAATGTATGGGTGCTTCTCAAAATAGCAGACCCCTAAATCATCCAATATATATTAGTATTTTGTGGTAATAAGCCAGCCATTTTGGAGGCACGCCTGTTCTAAGAAACCACCATATCGATCCCCAATGGTTTGAGTTGCAGGTACTATTTGTGATCCTTTGCAGGGTTGCTGTGTGTTATTCCATACCCCAATAAAAGCATAGCAACTAGGAAACTGTAGCATTGGCTTGCCCCTTGGCATGATGCTTTCGCATCGGTCAGGCTGTGAAGGCCAGACTGAATCTGACGGTGGTGGAAAGCTTCGATGGAATGTCGGAGGCGAAGATGGGTCATGGATCCTTGAAGCGAAAAGCCTCCTTTGTTTGGTTGCAAACTGGGGCGGTTCATTGGCGTGGCTGCTGAAGTGGCGGTGAGTATTGATGGATGCTTTATGATGAACTGATGATAAAACCATATTTCCAATTGGATTGATTGCTTTTCTGATTGATTGCTTCGTTGATTCATGGTCGGTTCAATAGTGCTTGATTTTTACTTGACTATTATCGTTGATGCCTACTTTATGGTTGGGTCATTTTAGATGGTTTTTAGTCACAAGCTGATGATGATCTTTGGTGATTGATAACTATAGTGAATTGATGTTGATGTGTCGGCTAAGTACTTATCATTGACAGTCGATTGATTGTTTGATTGATCGTTTCTCCACTGTGTTTTTTTGAAAACGGAGATGACTTGTCAACGCTGATTATTGACCGTCAACTGATGGCTACTCGATGATTAGATCTTGGTTGGTTGATTCGGTGATGGTGGATTGATGGTTAGATTGCGGTTGACTGATGAGAAATCAATGCACATCTGAACTAGTGCTTAATATGTGAAGGATGGTCAATCGATGTTATTGCTGATTGTCATTCTTGCAAACAGGAAGAGCAACAGGTAGCTACTATAGCCCCGGTCTGGCACCAGTAGCCTCTGTAGGTTCATCTCCCATATGGAGTTGTCCTTACGTATCTCTTTGAAATCTACTGACGTAATGATGCTTGGAGAACGGTGCCATGGGTACCATGCTGGTTGTTCAGCCAGTGCGCAGGCAGAGCCAGCAGCCATCTACAACTTGGGCTCCTTGCCACCTAGAGCGCAGGAGAGCCATCCTGGAGACGTGTGATGCCCATTGCAACACATCTATTTCCCAACCCCCCCACAGACACTGCTGTTCTGATCCTATATGGTTTGTAAACCGAGGGGTTGGCCGGAACAGAATGGAAGTCCAATCAGCTGTCAGGATGTACGAGGCTCTTTTAAGCGCTCCACTCCTTCTCGTAGATCCGTTGATCATTTACAACGGCTCTGCCGCGGCAAGTGAATGATGATGATTGAATCATGCTGGTGAACATGGGCACAGGATGATGATCCCTTTGATGTTTGGGTTAGAGCTCCAGGGAAGTCTGCAGGTAGTCCAGGGCTTGATCCGATGCTTCTTGGTGATGATACCTATCATGTGCTGGCAACCGTGCGTGAATTGGTCATTGCGTTGGCATCCCAGTTGTTATACATTTTATGGGTCCTTTACGCTGAATCAGCAAGGCCTAGACCACATTGAAGGATCCCACTTTTTTGAGCCATATTGAGATTTCGCTTGGTTCTGGCAAGAACAAAATGTGTATGTACGGTGGTAGTTTAGAGGAGGATGACCAGCAACCAATACACCCAGAAAATGCTGCTCAACACTGGCTACGCTTGGTTTCTCACCGAGCGAAAGATTGAGTCCACGAAGTTGATGGGTGTGCTGATCCACCAGTTTGGTTGCAGATGGTATTCTGGGACTGGCCAATTTTCCATTGCTGTGTTTGACTGGAGGCTATGAGATTTGTTGCACCGCAGCATTTTGCAGTTCTAAGTAAATCTGAGCAGTTGGTCATTAGTGAGCATTGACCCTCTATTCACCACTATTCATGTTGGATTAGTGATGGTTCGTTGGTCTTTATGCAAAAACTATCTCCTCCAAACTCCTCCAGACGGCGATGGAAAAAATCTTGCACCCTTCAAGAAACGAACAGCAGAGCATAGCAGAACGCTACCAGAAGGGCACCTCTTCTGTGAAACTGGTCATCGGGGAGTGCTTGCGATATTGGTTTCCAGGAGTGTAACCATGATGAATCACCATCAACCATCATGATACATCAGAAAGCACTAGTATTAACCATCACTAGCCATCATTAGCCAAGTAACCACCATTAATCATCACCACCAGATTTTTACAGAGAAACCCTGGGAAATCATTAATAGTTGGTGGAATTTCCATGGCTATGTTTGATTCAGTTTAGACTTTCCACTAACCATCAGTTCAGAATCATCATTAGGCATCAATGGACTAACAAACCATTTGCCATCATCACCAGAAGAGAAACCCTGGTGAAATCATTGATAATTGGTGGATTTTCCATTGCTATGTTTGATTACCAGAGGGTAGCCATCTATCATTACCACCATTACCCGACATTAGATAACCATCATTAACCACCACTAGCCACCATCAACCACCATTAACCAGTTTCATTCACCAAATTCAACCTGTTACAGTATGATCACCAGAGGGTAGCCATCATTGACCATTCACCGTTGTTGGGCCACTAATGAACCATTGATCTGTTCAGAATCCTCATGAACCATGAATGGACCATTAACCATCATTAACCAACATGAGCCATCGCTAACCAACCATTTGCCATCATTAACCATCATGACATAACCATCATTAACCATCACTAAGCACCACCAGTTTCCATCAAGCAGCATCAGTCACCATCAAGCACCAGTTTCGCCAGCTTCACGATGATCACATCGGATAGCCATCACCATGGCTCGGTGCCATTCGGTGCCAGGAGCTGTTGGCAGCGGAGTGGAACACCGACTGCCCGGTGGCTGGTTCGACAGCGCCCTTCCTGAGAGGCACCCGTTGGCGCGGCGCACGGCGTGGAAGTGGCGTGGTGGTTGATAGCGGCTGCGCACACGGAATGGATCCGGCCCTTCCCCCGGTGGTTAGTGGCTAATGATGGCTAGTGATGGTCAATGCTGGTGATGGTCAATGATGGATGGTGATGGATAGTGATGGTACCGAAAGCATCCGAAAGCCCTGGTCTTGAGGGGTCGCCATGGTGACTGCCGAGGGAGAGGGCCTAACCCAAGTGATTGATGAGTAGCTTGTTTCATGATGGGTGCAACCATCACAACACAAGATTTTGGCAGCTCAGCCTGTGATGGTCCAACGGTTTGGTGTAGGTCCTGCCACAGGGAATGGATCCACAGCTGCAGCTGCTTCCAGGTGTGTCTATCATCTCTGAAGAGCTTCCAGGTGTTTCCTATGTGGTCGCCTGTCCTCAGGAGGGACATGGACATAGGCGACATAGGTGGACTCGGATCCCTTCCGAGGGTGGCCTTTCAAGGGGAACATCTGAAGATGGCACCGGCATAGGCGGATTTTGATTTTCGTCTCTGCGTGAGTTTTTTTCCCATCACTATGCAACTGTTCATGCATTTAAGGCACATCTGAGTTGTGAGTTTTGAAGGATCTTGGCAATCTAAGAGCTTGCTACTTTCCAGATCTTGCATCCTTGATGGTATTTTGTTGATCTTTTTTCCGTCTCCTAGCCCCCATATACCAGGACTAATTCCCCTGCGTTGGTAGCCCACATAGTAGGGTCACTACGCAATGCAAGCAATCGTGATGACAAGGCATATTCCACCACCGATGGCAGGATATTTTTGGAAAGAACTGCAGTACAGTAACCGGGGGAGATCACTTGATTTCTTGATTACCCAGAAGTTCATGCAACCACGATGACTATATCGTTGGCGCTACCGTTTGCATATTCTATATATTGCATTTATTTTCTTCTTGTTGTTGTTGTTGTTGTTGTTGTTGTCGTTGTTGCTGGTGCAGTTCGTCGGTTGCTTACTTGGTCATGAGGTTAGTTCAGTCAGTTAGTCGATTGGTTTGTTCGTGCGGAGGCTGGCATGTGTTAGCGTCGACTCCGTTGACGCGCCGTTGCACCAGGACCTTCGAGTCACCGAGTCATTGCGCTACTCTCCCGTGTGGCAGACCAGGCAAGCATTTGACGTCGGGAGGCCCAGCCTTGGGCCAGATGATGCCTGGCCGTTGGCAAGTTGCTGTTGGCACTCTCAGAAATGGGTTGTTTTTTCAGGGGAAAACCGGGGAAAACCATTTGAAGCTGTTGGGTGATCCATTTTTGACAAGCCCATGGATGACTTGAAGCGTGGGAGATCTCGAAATCTGCAATCATCAAGCGGTCCAAGAATGGTTGGCCGAAGCACTAGTTTCGGGGTGGCACCATCGATGGAAAATGTCATGTTCCATGAAGCTTCATCCATAGCCTCAGAGGTGGCTATTCGCTGTGTCTCTTTGCTCTTCTATTTATTCCATTCACCTTTATTTTTGCACCTTTTGTATTTGTCCTCATCTCCCAACACAATGAGGGACAACAAGGGGCGCAACCTGTGACTTTGCAATGCAGTTGGGCAAGTGACTCATCAGCACGTCGCATGGTGTAACCCCAGCTGTGTGGCGCCCTACCAGATGCCATGGTCATGGAACCGCGAAACGCCAAGGAATGGCGTTTCGAGTTTTACTTCGACGTCAGGCGGCTCCATGGGCACTTGAAGGAAGGTTTATCCATAGCGGTGGCTGGATACCAGCTGTTGCAATTCCTATGGGTTGGGAAGTCGATGCTTTTGGCAAGCGCCCACTTCAGTGATACACAGAGCTTTCTTTTTTACAAAAGCTGGGGGGCTTGGAATCGTGTTGGGGCTCGTTGCGAGCATTGACATTTTCAGGCGCATGATTGAAGCGGAGCAGTGTTGAAATACAGAGCATTGAAGCAAAGCAAGGATGGACACTGAGAATTGATTTACTTAGAGGCCTCAGCCAAGTACCCATTAGTCCCATTAGTTCGATTTTTCTCCTGCTGCTCTTGCAGAGCCTAGCTTAACGTACAAGAAACGATCTTTCCCTGCATCTCGGCAGAGTTCATGCTCTCGAAATTCCAGGCCCTTCAACCGAGAAACAGCGATTTTCAGCCCATAGCTGAGCCTGTCACAGTCGCAGGGCTAAGGCTTGTGGTGATGTTGCGGCATGACCATCATCACCATTGTCCACATCGCATAGTGCGCTTCGTTTGTTTTGTCCCTTCTTTTTTCATGCAATCTCTGCACCCTTGGTTGATTCATTGGTTCCACAAAAGATTTGTTCATGATGTTAGTTGATGTTGGTCTTGAACATGGGTTCATGATTCATCGCTAGCCATCAATTTACCATCATTGAGCATCGCCCAACCATCAGTTCATAATCATCATTTAACACTCATGGACCATTAACCATCAATTTAACCACCATTGGGCCATTAATTCACCACTATTTGACCATCATTTAGCCATCATTTGATCATTAATTCACCACCATTGACACACCATTTGCCATCTTTTTTTGTAACTTCCATTGGGACTGGGCTGAGGTTTGGCCACCACCGGCTTCGTGCTGGTACTGCTGCTGGCTGGGCTGGGGCACCGAAATCCAAACCGCGGTGATCACCGCGGTTTCATCACCGGATGGCAACGGGGAATAAGCGTATTAGTGGTGGTTAATAGTGGTTAATAGTGGTTAATAGTGGGGTGGTCAAAAGAATTTAATCTGAACCTGGCACTTTGGTATTTGGAAGATAGTGTAGTACCGGGGTACTAAGGGGAGAATAACAAAGGCCAAGAACAGGGCAATGATATTATGATAATGCGGTAACAAAATAGGAATAGGGTTGATTGGGAATAGCGACTGACAAGGATGGTATCATGTTGGCTAAGAATTGGGATTATTAAGGGGTGAGGACTTGGGCTGACTGTTAAGATATCCGCAATATATCAACCTTAAGGCCATCGTTAAGAAATCCAAAATGGCGCGTGATCCCAAATGAGTTTGACAACTCATCACTTTTCCAAAGTCAAAGATGCTTCCGGGTGGCTTTGGAGTTGTGGAATCCGAGTCAGCTGATTGGCAACGCTCTTTGGGACACCCTTGGATCTGATTTGTGCTGTAATCCTTAGCATTCGCCTCTCGTAGAAAATTCTGGAAACGGAAAATCATGGAAAACCACCATACTTCAAACAAGGGAAGCCTGGCAAAGCATAGCCCGGGAAACCCGGGGTAAAAATGGCAGATTTTCGCCAGGTTGATCATGTTGATCCCTAGCACTGGATGCCCGAAGGTTTTGAGGATCGCTCTCAGGTCGCTCATGTTCTCTCGCGATGCGAATCGGCTGATCGTCCACCCGGCGCTGTCCTCAGCTTGCCACGGTTGACCCAGCGGGTTCCCGGGGCTGGCCATGGCTGGGCCCCGCGCAGGTGGAGCAAATGATACGGCGGGTGAAGGAGATCCGTGTGAAGCTCAGCTGGCGTCACAACTGGTCACAACTGGTCACAACCAAAGATCACTTCAAATGGTGGTTTCTCAAAATGGGGGAACCCCCAAAATGGATGGTTTACTACTATAAATGGTTAATAAGTAGATGATTTGGGGGCACCCCTATTTTGAGAAACGCCCAAATGGGTAAATGGACCTTGGAAGAGATACGGATGTCTGTTCATTTTTAGGTTCGTCAGGGTGCCAGGGTCAGCCGTCACACATTTTGCTTGACATGTACGGTCGATATCTCAAGGGAGCTGAGGATAGAGAAGTGAATTTCCCTGCTTCGGGTTTGAAGCATTGTGGGATTCAACATCGCTTGTTTGTCGGGCTAATGGAATGAGTACTTGCCCACAATTAAGACCCATTAGTACTGCCCATTGCATGTTTGTGCGTGCATTTTTTTGAACATATCTCTATATTTGCACGGACATACACGAATGCATATGTGTATGCAATGCTTATTGTCATGTGCCTACATGCTCGCACAAGCATGGACATGTCAATGCACGTAACTCTCCAAGGACCCCAAGATAGCACGGTTTGGGTCGCTTCGCAGGTGACAACCCTCTGATTGCAATGCAGATGGCAGACGACGAGCTTCTCAGCCAGCTATTAGTGGCTGAATTTGGGATGGATGCCGATGGATGCCCATGGATGCCCAAGGATAAACCATCATGTTTCTTGATGCATGGTCAAAGACCACAAGGCATTTATGATGCAGTTCTTTGCCACCCCATTGGTATGAGATGCATCTATGTATAGTATAAGTCTTGGTCCGAATTCAGACTTTTTTACCCTCTCTCTACCTGTGTAGCCAGTGCAGGTTCACCAAAGGTAGCCTTACTCTAGTCAAGTTTCATCAGTGTTCCCCCCGCAGCCCTCCTCGGGTCTTGACATGACTTGACATGGCTTGCTCTGAGCCTTATCCATTCCGATATAGCACGTCTTTGTAGCATGAAGAGCCATACAATGGCGGCTGAATCAAACATCATTGGTCATAACGGTTGATCATATTTCTATTTTGTTGGTCTGTGTTAGATTTTGAATGATAGAGAGAGGCATCTGAAAGAAACAGAATCCAACAGAAAATTAAGCAAACACGAGAAGTCACCAAAGTAAGCACTGATCACAACACCGGTTCGTTGGAGTACTACGCGGTGGTTGGTGCCCTACAATTGGTCAAGATGGTGGCCATAGCTAGGGTATAAGATGCGGTAGAGCTTTATAGTCAAAGTGCATATCAAGAAAGCATACCTAAGTGTAGTAATACCTTTCAGCTTTGCTGTTTGTTGTTATGAACCAGCAAATGGGTTGTTTACCTGATTGCTGTTGCTATTTGTTGCTTTCGATGCCTTTGGTTGTTCTCTAGTGTTGTTTGTTATCCTGCTTACTTCGCCGCCTGCCCTCCAGGTTCAAGTTGGAGGAGCTGCGCAAATACCGGCAGAAACGCCAGGGTTGCTTCTCAAGGGTCCAGCATCCCAGGGGGAAAGCGCTGAGCCCACAGCTGTGCTTCCAAGCAACATCACCAAGAAGCTCAGCACATGTGGAGAACAACTTTGGCTGGAAAACGATCGAGCTGGTCAATAGACATTGGTAGACCACAACGCGACCTCAAATCTCCCAGGTTGGCTGACGGGGATGGAAGGTGGCCACAGGTTTTGGAATCGGAAAACGGTGAAACCTTTGACTGATGGATTTGCGGGACCATGTCTCCACAGTTTCGAATGCTTAGAGCCAGGCGAAGGATCATGGATGAACCATGGGGATCCATGGTGGATATAGACATCTAAGATCTGTCCATTTGACTTTGTGAATGGTGGCGCTGAGGTGTTCTATGCTCTATCCTCCTGTAAAATTTTCTCGGTCGACCTCTCAGCTGTTGCATCTGCATCTTCGCTTGCAAAAGGGTTGATAAAGGAAGGATGACGAAGCGCCAACTTGGCTCCAACCTAAAGCCTTAGCAACCAATGAAGCAATTTTTGCCTGTTGGTGACTTTGTGTCTCACTGTTTGTCCATATTTTAGCTTTGGCTCAAGCTCCGCCATGGACGAAGATGAGGATTTGCCCCCCTTAGTCGGAGAAGATGGGGAAGAGCTCAGTGAGCCCAGTCAAGCATCAAGTCGTCGAGAGGATGTAGCGGATGCAGTCAGCGGGGCAAGTGCAGCCCATGCAAGCACCTGAGCAGCCAATGTAGTGCGGGAAGAAGGCCTTGGTGAAAAGTTGCTGGTGCAAGCAGGGTATGGAGATACTTGACATATGTAGACATGAATTTTTATTTATGTTTATATTTATGTATGCATACATGTATCTCGATTTGCGTTGTCCGCACTTGCAGCAACAAAGGCCAACAGACCTGTGTGATCGTAGATGTATGTATGCACGTATGCGTATATTTATGCACCTGTGTAAGACCTTGGCAATCCTGTCACAAGGAGGTCCGCAGGTATTAAGCTCCCAAGGTATTTACACATGAAGTTCATTCACCTACTCACCTAACTTATACTGAGCCAACCAAGGCATTAATATGTACTGACCATCATCTACCAAGTGAGCTGTAAGCAGGTTGGCTATCCTGCCAGGGATACGACGTCAAGATGGAACATGTCGGGCCAGGGGCCTCCTCTTTGGCTATCCCAGGTGATGTCCCTCCTGTTGAGCACAGCAGGTGTAGTTCCTTTGCATTTAGGTGTGTATACCGAGTGTTTATTTAAGTATATATATATTATATGTAAATATTTGTATAAATGTATAGATGGATGATTAGACATGTATATAGATAGATACAGTGTATATGCCTTCTTTCTTACGTAGATGTACGTTTGCAGGCACCCATGTCTATACATGCATTTTTGCATGTGATCATATAGGCAGAAGTTTTGGCAACCATGGTGCGAACACAGGGTCGCGATAAGCACAAGCTCAAACAGCCCCACCTGAAGCATCGTACAGATGTGAACTGGCATCATCCCATGAAATTCATGGTGGATGTGGCATGCCTCACCTCACCTTTGCGCAAGGCGCTTTGAACAGCTGTATTGGGTTAAACGCATGCAACATAGAGACCGAGAGCCAACCATCTAGATTTTCATTTGTGTGGCATCCCCACTAGTGAGTAGAAAGAACTGCCATTCTGCAATTTGTGTAAGCCCATTCCTTGCTGAACATTTCTGAACCATTCGTTCGCTCGCAACAGTCAGGTACTGCTGCGGCAGAGGATGACGATGAGGACGAAGAGGACGAAGAGGCGATGGTGGCGGAGCGACTGCGAAGCTTGGCTCCAGCTGCTCAGATTCTCTGATGGCATCCTGGGACTAAGACGTATGTATTCCCCAAGCAACGAAGGTTTCTGGGTAAGGGAAAGTGAGTGGTTTCTGGGGTCAATGTCGATACGAGCACGCCAGGCCAGCTGCCGAAGTGGACCCGAAGGGTGTGGGGGGGTCCAATCAATAGGCACAAAGGGTCAGAGAAGGTATGGAAGTTTTGAACTTCGAAGCAGAGCCAGACATCCCTGTGACCATTCGAGCAAGCGTTTGTCATGGGGAAGCCAAGCCATCCGGGAAGGTAGGCCCCGGAAAAACGGCATTGACGACCTAGTGTCCCGCAGAGGATGTGACAACCCCACTTCTGGCGCTGGTCGTAACGGCAGTGATGACCTGATGATTTATACTGGTCAATTGATTGTTGATGCATGGACATTTGATAAATTGTAGTCAATAGTGGTTGACATGGGAAAAAGTCAAAGGCAATGTATAAATGATAAATGATCGATTGAGAACGGTTGATGCTGCAATGCTACGTCCCCAAGTATTTCCTCTCAACACATATGGTTGTGGGTCAAAACCCCGTACCCCTGGTTCCCCCATCATTAACCATTGTTTCCCTTGCTATTGATGGTCATATCCACCATTATTGGCTGGTCAACTGCTTGACCCATAGCCATATATAGCTGGTATACCCCCTATTATTGTTGGTTATCATCCCTTGTTATTGACCATTAACCAGCTAATATTTGCCATTGTTGGACGGTTAGTATTGACCCATAGCCATAGGCCGCCTGTGCCAACCTCGGCATGGGCACTGCCCCCAAGGGCGCATCGCCATTCAGCAAGCTGCACACAAAGAAGAGGAGGCGCAGACCAATTTCTGGAGCCCTTTCTCAAGCGATTGCTAGCAATACTTTGGGATATGAATACTTAAATCTTCTTAAGCAAATGGATGAAATAAATGAATAAATGAATAAATGAACAAATAAATCGATAGATAAATAAATACTCAAATCTTCTTACGCAAATGGATATCATTCACAGGTAAAAAAACAGATAAATCACATGAATAAATATATAGACAAACCGGAAATTTGATATAGACACACACACACACATAAATTTCGGGGGACATGCATATACATACACACACATATATGTATATTTGTTTATATATAAATATTTATATATATATATATATAAATTTACACTGTACATAAAACGTGTGATTCATCAACGTCGACTGGTGCAGCACTTGAGAGCATCTTCCCGCAGTGGTAAAGAGGTAATAGATAGGAAAGACATCGCCTCAAAACAATTGAACACATTAAGACTCAGGATTGCCCCCCTCCATTTTCCCCAGACTTTGTCGAAACATGGCAAGGTTTTTGGAAGTATGTGTGACGCGGGATTGTTGGGATCTGGGAATTGCATGTGAAGGACGATGAAACGGTCCTGTAAACAATCCTGAAATATCCTGAAAACATGTGAGGAGGCCAGATAACGATCTCAGCCAGCCGCACCTGCTGGATGTCATTGATTCGTTGTCAGAGTCTAAAAAGGGTGCAAAGACCGGAAGAATAGCAGCGCGTGAGCCACTTGCAAAGGCTTGCTTACTCAATGCATCTCGATGCTCTGATTGTTTGCAAGTTTTTTGCAATCTATTCAATCCAAGGACTTAGATTACAGAGGTGATTGTTTCAATCATGGTATACAAATAGCATTGTCAGTTATAGTGGCTTTTATTTTTACCTATAATAATGACTATTCATACCTATAATAGCGATTATTCATCTTATTCTCATTTACTACCCATGAAACACCTCAGAGCCAACGCAAAACGCGAACCGCTGAGCTCCAGGTTTCTGCCACCGACGCCTTGCGGGCGGCCATGAAGGAGGCACAGAGCTGACACCAGCTGCGGGGAAGCGGAGTCATCTCGTCGCCTAGCCGTGGGGGGCTTTCTCCAGCCATGGGGGGCCCCAAATCTTGGATGGTTGACCACTAGTATCTACAAATAATGATGAAAATCGGATGATTTGGTGGTACTCCGATTTTTAGAAACAGCCCTAAAGTGATGTAGTGTAAATTGCATGGTCACCAACATGGCACACATCGAAGCAGCTTAAGTTTGGGATGTAATTGATTGTAATTGTTTATAGCCGTACTTAAGTCTCCAATGAACTGCTCGGGATATCAACGCTTGCCTTGGACTTATCACTATCAAGCATGATTTACCTCTACTCGGTGTTTGCTAACCGCTCTCAGTGTACAATATGTTGTCCTTAGGCCATTCCTTACCACTTCAGAGATGCATAGTCCATAGGCAGAAGAGGTGAAAGCTCCCTACAAGGAGCCTGACGTGGCCTGGCAGCACGGCTCTTGATTCCCCCCCACACCTACTTGTGGGAGGTTGTGGGTCAAATATGAAACAACTAAAAAAGGTGTAGGTGAACATCTCAACAGAGTTGGACTAGTTGGTCATTTTTTGGATGAGAACAGCCAGGGGCACAGGGCCTTTGACAACCGCCGGACACTACTTCAAATATTTGGGGTGTGCTTGCTTTCGGGGCACCAGCCTCAGGACTTGTACTGATAGACGTACTCAGACCTATGCATTGACATGCAAGATACATCCATATTGAGAGCTCACACTTGCGTATGCATGCTCTGAAGTCATTTGCATTTGTTTGTGATGTCATGCCAAGTGCTTTCCCGCGCATGAGCCTTCTAAATATGAGACATCCATGCGCCATCGGAATCCATCCACAGGCAACGGTGCGGGTCTGATATCAACTCTGGCAGGACCGGTATCAGACATGATGACATTGTGACACTACTCAAACCCATGGCTGTGTGGTGCACAACGTGACCCTCACAATAGGTACGGGTTGCAAGTGACCCCGCGTGTTTTCGACATGTTTTTCAATACAGTTTTTGGATGCAGTGATCACCATCACAACCATCACTGACTAGCGTCAAGACATATTGTGAAGTGTAGAAATTGGATTATGAAAACTCCTTGTGTTTGTTCAGTGTCCAGTGCCCCTAAGGAAGTGACCAAACGAATGGTGCATGCCATCGGAAAGGATGATTTTGAGGCATCGATTCCGCTGCCAGACTGAGTGGAGACCCAAAACCATCAAGGTTGCTGGGCAATTAGAGATCCACCATAAATACTCACAGGCTCGTAGGCAGGAATGATCCGTACTGGTTTGAGGTGGTTCAGAATGATTGATGTAACTTCACCCCAAGTGCCTGGTGATTTGCCAACCCAAATGCTGAAAGTTTACTAAAAGCTGGATCTCCCATCGTGCCATTTCAATTGCAACCTGCCTTCGAACTGATTTTCCACCTCATGCCACCCTGCAAGGAGTGCGAGGATGCCATCATGCAAGGTGCAGACGTGCACGCGGACTGCGGTGCTGGCATGTGTGCTCTTCACATCTCCGCACTGAGAGGCACCTGGAATCCAGGGACTGTGGTTGGGGCCAGGAGTTGGACGCAGGCAATGTCAAGATGGTACATCTTGATGCTGAAGATGTAGACGGATCCCAAACATGAAGAATCTTATTGATATTTAGTATATTGTATAAACATTTTATTTTATACATTATAAATTATTGTGAAATGTGAATCCTCTTGGCTGAACTTGTGTACCATACATGTGAGCAGTTGTCAGCGATTGGACGCTATGCCAGCCGTATCGGCTGAATCACTGCCCTACGGGGCCCCGCATACGCTGCGAAAATAGTGCCCGCTGCCACTGTGCTGTTGCACAGTGGTAGCGGAGCCTGCAATGGCATCCGGGGAACTTCCTGCTGCTGGTGGTCGTGAGCCACCCCCTCCAAGTTGGGACGGTAGCGATCCTTCGTATCAGTTGCCTTTGTATGAGAAGAACATCAAGCTGTGGCAGTTCGAATCAGAGCTGGATACCAAGAAGCGTGGTGTGCGCTTATTGCGCAACCTGTCTGGGATCGCCAGGCAAGTCGCTGAAAGCCTGGAGTTCGAGGAGATTGCATGTGAGAAAGGTGTAGAAAACCTACTGGACACCCTCAAAACCCATTTCGAACCTCATCTGGAGCTGTCGTTGCCGAGAGCGTTTGAAAGAGCGGTCTACGGTCAACCGCGTGGGGCAAAGGAGACAATCCAGGACTACCTGATCCGGGTAGAGCGTGCGTTCCATCTCCTTGCCAAAGAAGGACTAGCCATGGACGAGACGGCAAAGGGCTATGTGGCTTTTCGACAGGCCTCGCTGACTGAAGCCCAGGAGCTCAAGTTCAGCACATGGGCGAAGGGTCAATTTGACTGGAAGACGGTGACTTCGTGTCTTCGCCGTTTGGAGAAAGTCAGTCAAGTCAAGGGTGCAGGGGTTTTCCTGCAGGAAGATGATGAGATCCCGTATGATGATGACCCCGAGGAACTCTGGGAGGATGACCAGCACATCTTCATTGAGGAGGGCGACTTGGACCGGATCTATGAGGAGGAAGAGGCACAGGTGGCTTTGGCCACGTATCAGGAAGTGAGGAAAGCCTTGAACGCTCAACAGAAAGGGCGACAGTACTTTGGTAGTGGAAAAGGAAGTGCGCGGGGCCCCACTGGCAAGTCGAATGGCAAGGGCAAGGCCGGAGCTGGTAGACGCAAGATTCACATCGAGGAGCTGAAACTGAGGACTCGTTGTGGACGCTGTGGCATGATAGGACATTGGGCGAGGGAATGCACCAATGCCCCAGATCTTAGAGGACAACAGCGTGCTCAGCAGTCGAACGCACCTGCGAAGTCATCAGCTTCAACGAGTTCCAAGGCAAGTACCAGTAGCGTTGGCAGTGCTTCGACGCAGCAGACTTGGTTTGTGTCAACCAGTGGAGCCGGATCCTCGTCTTTGCTTAGTATGGGTGTTTTTAGGAACTCGTGTAGGGGAAATACACGGGATCATGATGATCAGAGTATTCAGTTTGTTGGGTGGAATACTCAGGAAATGCAGCTGACAAGTGAACCCGGTTGTGTAAATAAGTGCTATGATGTAGATAGCAGGGACTTTAGTCTTAAGCTACCAGCCATTGCACAGAGCTCATGGACTGGAGCTTGCTTCGTTGGGCTTGTGGCCGAGCCGACATTGGCCATAGTTGACACTGCCGCGCAAGACGGCCTGATCGGTGCCTCAGCTCTAGAGCGATTAAAAGGTCAGCTGCAACAGTGCGGATTGCAAGTCAAGTGGACGGGAAAGCATGCTCGTGCACATGGTGTTGGGGGAGCTGCCAAAGTCATGGGAATCGTAGCCATCCCACTCGGTATTGGTGGGCGATCTGGTGTGTTGGAAGCAACAGTTGTGGAAGGAGAAGTGCCACTTCTTTTACCAATCAGCATGCTCAAACAACTCGGGACAGTCATCGATTTAGCAAACATGATTCTGCACCTGCACTCTTTTCAACTTCAGTTGCCTTTGCATGCACTGCCGAGTGGACATGTTGCCATTGAAGTTCTAGATTTCGGTCGAAGAGGTTTTCACTTGGAAGCTCATGAGAACATGCCCCACACATGTCACGACTTCCGCATTTTCAGCCCAGAGACACCTACCTGTGGTATGCTGTCTGAGATTGCGACACTGTCTCGTCATGGCGGCGGCATCAGCCTTGGCAGCCCTTCGCAAGCGCCTTCAGCGTGCTGCGCCTTCGGAAGGGTATGCAGAAGAAGTTCCAATGCCAAAGCCTCACAATTCGCGCGTGGCCCTGAAGCACTGGAGACAGATCTTGGACAAAGCCGTCCAGGTTCAAGCACTTCTTGGATTGGAAGAATCGGTGCATTCATGGCTTCCACAAGTGCAGGACAGCGAGGAGTTCTCGCTTCAATCCTCGGAGCAACTCGCCGAGCACATCTTGACTGCAGAGAAGCTTGCGCCTTTGAAGTCGAAGTTGGCTCCAGTGGTGAAGATGGAAGAGTGCATTCACCCTGCGGACAGGTTGAGCAGGGGTTCGAATCAGTCGGCAGCATGGGTGACGTGTCAGGATTGTCACAGCCGATGGAGACTGCCGTTCACCCGAAGTGCCAAAGCCAAGCCAAAGAAGAAGGAGATCAAGACCGAAGTGAAGGAGGAAAAGCCGGAGACGCAAGAGTCCCAGTTGGCCCAGACCCTTCGCGATCTCAGAAGGGAGAATGCTCGTTTGAAGACCAGAAGTCAAGAACACAGCGTGGCTGCCGAGAGCGAGATGCAGGTGAGGGCTCAAGCAGAGCGACGTCATGCAGTGGAGAAGGATCAGCTGCGGAAAGCTCTGGAGATTCGGGACATTATGATGTCGGAGTTTGCTGCGATGGCCATGGGGGAACAGTATGTCGAGCACAAGGCATACCACGATGCAGAGATGTTCACCTATGCGGAGCAGAGGCACTCCGCTCAGGAGGAGATCAAGCAGCTGGAAGCCTTGCAGAAGACGATCCATGCAGCGAACAACCAGGTGGACACGGACATGTTCGAGGAGGAGGAGAGAGGTGCGTCCGGTTCAGCAATGCGTCATGTGAAGAAGAGCTCCGGGAAAGTGAGGTCTGTGACTCCGCAGGGAAGGCAGAGGAAACATGGATTCGATTGAGGAATGAGCAGGGCGTGCATGAAGAAGCAGCGCGACTGGCCGAAGGAGGAGCAGCTTTCTTTTGCAGTGAGATCTATGTGGAGTGTTCAGGAGGGGTCAGTCAAGTGAGTGTTGATGAGTTGGATGAGGAAGACACTCAGTGCCTGATGAGATTCCAAAGGACCCGAAGACATCGCATGGAAGAGGAGATGGAAGACATTGAGGAGACAGCATTGCCAAAGAAAGTGAAGACAGGCCTCCGAAAAGCTATGAACTGCAAAGAGGAGCAGTGCGAGATGAGTGAAGCGTTCCCGGTGGATGTGAGTGAAGCCTTCAGTCCTCCCCGAGTGACGTTGGAAGCGAAGAAGCAAGGCATGAAGGTTGGTGGAGCGTATGATCTTCTTACTGGCTATGATTTGAGGTTGAAGAAAGATCTCGCCAGGATGAGGAAGGCTCTAAATGAAGACCAGCCTGAGCTGCTTTTGTGCAGCCCGCCTTGTGGACCTTTCAGCCAGCTGCAAAACCTGAATTTTCCGAAGATGCCGACAGATCGTGTGATGAGGATTGTTGGAGAAGGATTGCAGCATCTTCACACCACGGTTCAGCTTTGCCGTCGACAGTATGAGCAAGGTCGGCTGTTCGTCTTTGAACATCCTAGAGGAAGCAAAGCCTGGGAGGAACCGGAGGTTCAGAAGCTGATCAGTCTACCTGGAGTATATGTGTGCCGTTTTGACATGTGCCAGTATGGCATGCGTGTGGGAAACAACCCCAACAAGAAGCCAACCACGATGATCACCAATTCAGAGCATATCGCCGAAGAACTTCAACGTCGATGCTCTGGAGAACACGAGCATGAAGTGTTGATGGGAGGCTTAGCAAGTGCTGCAGCGGAGTATCCTCGTGGGCTATGTCAAGCTATCCTTCGTGGCCTCAAGACTCATTTGCGTAGCAAGAAGGTTCAAACAGCGCCACCAGAGGAGGATATCATTGTGTTGGCCACCACAGAGTCTAGCTCAAGTGACTCGTCATCATCTTCGTCCTCGTCGTCTTCGAGTTCTGATGAGGAAGATGAAGAAGCCCCAGTTGCAGGACGAAGGAGATTGGAAGCCCCAGCTGAGGACACCGCCGTTACTGCTGAGGACAGGGCAAAGATCAAGAAGCTTCATGTGAACTTAGGACATCCGAACAAAGCAAGCTTCATTCGGTTCTTGAGAGCTGGGCGTGTGAGAAGAGAGGTGATTATGTGGGCGGCCAAGGAATTTAGATGTTCCACATGCGAGAGCACTGTGATACCAAAAGCTCCAAGACCTGCAGCGGTTCCTCGCAGCTATGCCCCAGGGGTAGCACTGGGTATGGACTTGTTCTACATCCAGGATGAGAACAACCAGGCAAGCTTGCCGGTGCTGAACTTGGTTGACCTCGGCACGAATTACCAGATGATAGAAATTTTGCAGTCGAAAGATCCGATGCACATATGGAAAACTATGTGGCGGACTTGGGGAAGGACGTTCGGCATGCCAGAGTTCCTGACGATGGATGAGGGCCGAGAATTTCGCAAACCATTCTCTTCCATTTGTGCTGATGCAGGGATTGTGACGTTTCGAGCTGCAGCACGTGCGCCCTGGCAACAAGGTCGTGTTGAAAGACATGGTGGTTTGATGAAATCGATGATCGAAAAAGCCAGAGAAGAAGAACCACCTCGTTCACGCGAAGAACTCCAGCAGTTACTCCATGAGTGTGAAGCGGCGAAGAACCGCTTTTCAAACAGAAGCGGGTTTAGTCCTGTGCAGCGCCAGATAGGTCAAGCACCAAGAGTCCCGAGCAGCCTTCTCAGCGATGAAGGAATAGACCCTTCGCTACAAGCTCATTGCCAGACAGATGCTTTCGAACGCACCCTGAGGATGAGAGAGGTGGCTCAATCAGCATTCATGAAGCTTTCGACCAGGGAAGCTGCGGCCAGAGCTTTGAAGGCTAGACCTCGGGTTCAGGTGACTTACAAGTCTGGTGACTTGGTGTACGTTTACCGGATGATGAGGAGACAGAAGGCTACTCAGTTGTCTGGAGGGGTCACCGCGTCCAACAACAAGGCTCGTTGGATTGGGCCAGGTCAAGTCTTGGCTACTGAAGGCTCAGTGATTTGGTTGAACATGTTCGGAGAGCTATGGCGCGCAGCAGCTGAACAGGTGAGGATGGCTACTACAGAAGAAAGGATGGGAGCTGAGATCATCTCGGAAGAATGCGAAGAGATGCAGGAGAGGTTGAAGAGAAGTTCCCATCGAGCAGGTTACCGTGACATCGCGTCTGAGGCGATGCCACCCCCAGAGGAGGCTACTGAGATGGAGGCAGAAGCTGAGGAGGTTGCAGATGAGGTTCGAGTTGAAGGAGAGGAGCGAGGACATCCTAGGCCGAGACTCGAATCAATTGCAGAGGAAGATGAAGACCTGTTTGGCCCAGAACCTGGAGAAGTTCCTGAGGTCGCAGAATCAGTGATGAGATCAGATGGAACAGAACGCGAACCAGAAGGAGAGAGTGCAGCTTCATCCACGATTCACACCCCCATGGCAGCTCAAGGTCCGAGTGGTGTTGCAATTGAAAGGGCAGCCACTTCGGAAGATAGAAGTTTGGAAGATGCCTTAGATGCTGAGGTAGATCGAAGGAGGACGAGCTATGAGGCGATTAGGACTCCAGAAGAAGAGGCAAGTTGGAGAGTTGGAACTGGTAGGCCTTACTTCAATGAGATTGAGGTTTTCTTTGCGAAGGAGGACGCAGCGAAAGAGTGAAGAGCCCAGAAGAGACTACTGGGTTTTCGATGAGGTGAAAGGAGTTCTGCAGCGACATCATGTCGCTTGGAGGAAGTCTCTTTTCAATCCTGGTCAAGCAGAAGGAAGTCCCATTCCGTTACGAGCATTGAAGAAGCAAAGGAGGACGAGGAGACTGGATCAGGATGGAGGACGACATGAGTTTGAGGATGAGTGGTCGCTGTTCACCTCGAAAGAAGAAAGAATGTCTTGGTGGAAAGGCGTTACTGAGTTTCCAGTTGACATGCATTACCTGGCCAGCCAGTCCAGCACGCCCAAGAAGAAGAGGGGCGAGGGTGAAGTCTTTCCGCATGAAATTCCTGAAGAAGAGTGGCCGGCCTGGAGGATTCAGGATGAAGAGGAGTTTAGAGCGGTGCCCTTCGAATTTTGAGTCCAGAGGAGTCGGCTGAAGTTCGAGAGAAGTTGAAGCAGAGCGGGAAGCTCAATCGAATATTGCCCAGCCGCATGGTGAGGCGGTACAAACCTGGAGACGGGCCAGGGGCAGAGAGAACTTTCAAAAGCCGCTTTTGCATACGCGGCGATCGAGACCCCGACATTTTGTCTTTGTCTCGTTTCTCGCCCACGGTCACGACGTCCAACCTTCAAGCGATCTTCCAGTTGGCAGCCAACAAGTCCTTTCGTGGAGTTGTGGGAGACCTCAAGTCAGCTTTCACACAAAGCTTGCCATTGAACCGCAAGGAGGGACCCTTGTATTGCCGCTCTACGGGCGGAAGCATGCCAGGCCTAGGTGAAGACCAACTAGCAGAGATCGTGTTGGGATGTTACGGCCTCGCAGATGCTCCACTTCATTGGCGTCAAACGTTGACCTCATATCTCACCAAGGAGCTGGGCTACAAGCAGTCTAGCTTGGACCCATGTACCTTCCTGCTCTTCTCGGAGGACGGTGAGGTGGATCGAAAGGAAGTCCAAGGAGTGATTTCAGTGGAGGTCGATGATTTGCTGATGTTTGGCGGCACTCACCATGAGGAGAAGGTGTCCCAACTTCGACAACGGTTTCAGTTTGGCAAGCTCAAGGAAATTGATGAAAGTGGGGTGGACTTCAATGGTAGACGCTTGAGGAAGAAGGATGGATGTTTCCTCATTGATATGCAGGCATTTGTGGAAGAGAGACTGCAGCATGTCAGGTTGAGCCCAGAAAGAAAGAAGCTGAGGAAGGAAGCCGTCACAGAAGAGGAGAGAAGCCAAGTACGAAGTGTTTGCGGTGCACTTAACTGGATCGGCAGAGAAGGAAGACCAGATGCAGCTGCTGCTGCGTCCTTGTTCAGCTCAGCTATGAACACCATGACGATCGAGGAGGTCCACGAGTTGAACAAGGTGGTGGATCGTCTGAAGGCTGATTCAGCTCTCGCTCTGCGTATTCAGCCTATCCCAGAAGACCGAATGCGCTGGGGAGTGGTGTCAGATGCTTCATGGGCAAATGCGAAGAATGGGAAGACACAGGCCGGACACTTGCTTCTCACCTTTGACAAGTCGTTGCTGTCCGGCGAGAAGGCGGTCACCAATGTACTCCATTGGCGAAGCGGCAAGCTGCAGAGAACATGCAACAGCACCCTTGCAGCAGAAACGCAAGCTTTAGCTAGAGGAGTAGGAGATCTGTTGTGGCTTATGATAGTCTACATGGAGCTCACAAAGGCCGACTTTCAAGTTCGAGACTGGCGAAAGTACATAGGACGAATGGGCTATAGCATGTTCACCAAGCACAGTGAGCCGGAGGCTGTGGAGGAGTCTTTGGCTTTGGTGGATGCGAAGTCCTTATACGATCTTCTGATCCATGACTCAACAGGAGGTGCCGACCGAAGAAACGCCTTGGATGTTCAGACCTTGAGAGAAGAGTTAGGTGAGATGAAAGGATGCATCCGTTGGATTGAGCACTTGGAGATGCCAGCGGATTGTCTCACCAAGAAGATGGGCAAAGTGAGCACTCTCAAGAAGCTGATGACTGAGGGGATTTTCGGCATCACTGCTGAAACAGCAGTACTGAACGCTCGTAAAGATGATAGATGTGAGCGTGGATATAACAGAAGATGAAGTTCAGCCAAAGAATTTTGGAGGAGCTGTGAAATGTGAATCCTCTTGGCTGAACTTGTGTACCATACATGTGAGCAGTTGTCAGCGATTGGACGCTATGTCAGCCGTATCGGCTGAATCACTGCCCTACGGGGCCCCGCATACGCTGCGAAAATAGTGCCCGCTGCCACTGTGCTGTTGCACAATTATACATATATTATGCATTTAAGATTCTGATTCCAGTGGTAAATTTTTCTTCCTTTCAGCAGGGCCCCAGGTAAATTGAGGCACCGACCGTCCAAATTTTCACTGAAGGAACTACCATTTTTTGGGTGTACATCATTTGAACAGAGCTTTGCCCGGCTAAACTTGAAAGTCTCGCTGGGCCGAGAGGTGAGATGTTTCTGACCGAGTTGCTCATTGCTCATGGTGCCAACGTGAATCAGCGAGATATGAGCGGCAATACGCCGCTCCTCTATGCTTGTCATTTCTATCGCCAGCATGGCAGAGGAGTGCAACTTTGTGCTCAGTTGCTGTTTCACAAGGCTGATCCTCACTTCAGAGTGAAGGATGGAAACTTGACTCGGCAGCTTGTGAACTTTGGATTCGGCAGATGTCGGGCAAGGATGCCGCAATGATAACTTGCGAGTTCCAGTAACGGTGGCTGCTACAAGCATGGGAATTGGACGTCTTACCCGCGAAGGTGCATACCATATCTTGACAAGGTAATTTTTACAGACACAATCACAGTGTTTAAAACAGTATGAGTAGTCACAAAGTTTACAATCATTATGTATTGATTTGTCCAAATGATTCCCCACAAGCGTAAGCTGTTCGGGTCTTGAGCCCAGATAAGCTTCCGAGTGTTCCGGTGCACGTCCCAGGTCCAGGTTCCGGGAAGTTCCAGGAGGTTCAGGTGCAGTTTGCAGATCAAGCTTCCAGAGGGTTCCGGGAAGTCCCGCTGTAGTTGGCAGATCAAGGTTGCAGAAGATTTTGGGTGATGGAGGTGCAAGTTCCTGGAGCAAGGCCCTGGAAAGTTCCAGCAGGTTGTTGTACAAGAAGATTTGTTAATCAGATCGCCCTTGCTGTTGGGGATGCTGCCGAATCTTATTTTTTTTTTCGACTCATGTTTCCCATTCCCTTAAAATTCAGCAAGTGAATATCGATTGGTATCAGCTAATTACATGCTTTAAGATGGTAAACGTTCATAGTTCTGTTTCTTCGATTGTTTCTTTTGGCCCCCCGTGTTTTCTGCTTTGCCGCGGCTCGCTGGCGTTTATTGAGTGAACTGTTGAAAGGGTAGCGATGCCATCCGAGATATCAGGGAACCTTCCAGTGGACACCAGTGCCCAGAATGCTGACATCGATTTACACCTTTCTTGCTATTCCGTTTGTTTTTTGGATGCAGATTGCTGATCTGCAGCAGTGACTTCTCCCCAAAGTTGGTGGAGCTATATAGGGTTCTGGGCCCAAACATGACCATATGAGACCAATGTTGGTTAATTCTTTTTAGCCCACCCTCTAACAACCAGCAAGCAGCTGAGTTTTGAAGTACATCCCATTGAAGATGCAGAGAGAGATCCATCCATGTGGATGTTTACATGGCCTCAACACCTGGGTCCCACCTGGTGTTTGTAAGGAAAACTGGCTGGGAAGAGCGCTTTGGACTTGATGGAAAAGGCCTGCAACGAGCCCAACACGGACGAGAATGTCCCCAGGCAGATGAAGGCCATGCTGCACTTGGCCCTTGAAGGATCCGAGACTCTGCGCCAACTTAGTGCATTTGGTTCTTTCCTTTGGGCACGCCATCTTTGCGGCGTGTCGGCCACCACAACCACCCCC
>VSDK01017752.1:0-30148 GCA_009767595.1 Symbiodinium kawagutii | reverse complement strand
TGCTGCTGCTGCTGCTGCTGCTGGTGCTTTGGGTCTGCTGGTGCTGTTAGTGCTGCTGCCCGTGCTGGTGGTGCTGCTCCTGGTGCTGCTGCTGGTGGTGCTAGTGCTGCTGCTGGTGCTGCTGATGGTGCTGCTGCCTGTGCTGCTGCTTGTGCTGCTGGTGGTGGTGCTTCTGCTCCTGGTGCTGTTGCCGTTGACATTGCCTTCCTTTGGCGTTAGTACTGTTGCTGCAGTCTATGGTACTGTTCATTTTGTTTCTCTTGACGGTTGGAACTGTGACCATCATGATACCAGTGACGACTACAACGACAGGAATAATGAGAGCAGCCACGTTAGCTATGAGGGTGGCTGAGGGTGGTAGTTGGTAGTGTGCATGGCAAGTAAGTAGGACATGGCCCTGCCAATTTCATGGCGTTTCCGGTTCTTATGTGAGCAAGCAGTGTTTCGAGTGTATGCGACAACGTCCGCAAACGTACATATGCCTTCAAGTTTGCAACTGTACCTCCAGCAAAACGTACGTATATAGAATGCATGCTGCATGCACCCAAGTAATGGATGGCAAGTAGGTGTGTAATTATTTGAGCATGTGAAGGCAAACTTCGCAGACGACTTGGCAAGAAAAGAGATGGCATGTACAATGTACACGTGCAAGCGCTTAGCTTCTTAGTTGCGACACCTTCATTTTTCCATATATTCATGTACCTTTCTCATAGTAGGGTTTGTGGCGCCCAAGGAAGCCTGCTTGGAAGCCATCACAAAGATGTGGGTGTCGATCAAGTCGCAGCCGCAGAACAAGAAACTATTTCAAGTCTCTTCCAAGAAAGACAATTTTGATTATGCCATGAAGAGCATTGACTGGGAATTGCCAGATGAACTGAAGTCGGCCGGATATGCTCCGGTGAAGTTGGATGTGCAGTCCGACCGCATCCTGGAGGAGAAGTTCACCATTTTAAAGGACTACCTCTTCAACGATGAAGGCACAGAGTTTAGATGAGTTCAAAGGACCGAGGTAGTGCTGAACGTCTGTGTGCGAGGTTTCGCCCACTTCATCCACCCAAAATTTGGCCACTTCGGACATGGTTGGAATGAACCGCTGTGATGTCACATGTCTGCAGTTGACGGCCAGGCGACAAAGTGAAAGTGTACGTGACCTTCCCAGAGGGTGTCCCTGTAGATAGTCTTGCGAAGGCCTGGCAGGGCATTGTTCGATGCAATTGTATAGCCCGTGGTTTAAACACAACTGTACATGTATCTCTGCAGGACTGAAAAGCCACACAATTCTACCGACATTACCAATTCTACCGACATTGCCAACTATGAATAATCCGTTGAAGTTCCTAGCTTCGAACTTGAGGTCCATTCTGCATCCTCTCACCATTTTGCACCATTTTTCATCCTTGATTCCTAAGAATGGCCGGGAATGCCACTGTTCTCGTGACTTTTCTATCTGCATCCTCCCCTCCTGGCAGATGCCCATTCTTGTCTCAGGGCTTCACATGGCCTCACATGGCCTTTCACTGGCCTTGCAAAAATTGTTGCCTTAGGAGCACTGGTTGATGGCTCAGACGGCCAGGAAAACTTGGATGTGAGCTTCGAATACCAAGCCTTCGATCTGAAGCTGCGGACAGCGAACGAAAGCTTCAGACTGAGGATTGAGTGACTGGGTCGCATCGTGCTCCAAAAGAAGGGGACTCAGTAGGGCTGGGGAGTGGGTAGAGCTGGGTGGGGTAGTTGAGGAGACTGCCCTCCTGCAATGGATAGCTCCTTAGTGAGATCAATCATCCAAATTCATTACTGTTCCAAACGATCCAAAGGGTCAACCATGGAGGATCGCCTGATCCGGTGGACCGCTTGTGGCTTGTGGGGCTGCCATGGGCATCAGTTGGTGTTGACCATGGTCCAAACTGCTGTCAGATGGTTGATGCACGGGGTCACCCTGCAACGGATATGAAGATGATGGCAGTCCATTCGAGGGGAATATGATAGAAGTACAAACAAAATTCAACAAACAAACAAACGAACGAACGAACAAACAAACAAACAAACAAACAAACAACAGATAGATAGCCAACCTCTCTTGTGTCTTCCTCGAGTCCTCGGAATCGTATGAAATTGCTAGCGCCCTTTGTTCCACATTTCGCGGCAATGGAGTTCTATTGCCTGAGGCCCCTCTTCGGTAGCATCGAGGTGGAGCAGTCCAAGCACCGGGTGTCGCAGAGTTCGAGGAAAGTGACGCTCACCTTGGTGAAGCGTCACAAGAACCGCACCTGGATGACCCTTCAGAAGGCCAGATAGCACCTGGCGGGGCCCAGGCCCACCGCCGCGGTGAAGTGCTGGATGAGATTTTCGTAGACAGCAGATTGCACACGCAGACAGTCACAGACTATTCATCCATCTGACATATGAAATCTGACATTGTTATCAATTCATCTCTTGATATCTTCTGACAAGTGCACGTGTTTGAACATTCCAACCATCAAGGCAATCATTTGGAAATGACTTGTACCACAGCATATCGCAGCCTGCAGCAATGCCTGCCTGAGAGACCCCCCAACCTCTGGGATCCACGGTGCAGAAAAGGCGCGGCCTGTCCTCCGTTCGCGCTGGTGCATGCTGGTGCTCCTGTGTGACGAGTGCCATGGCGCACCACCAAGGCCAGCAAGGAGGGACCAATGGAGACGGTGATCTTGGAGAAGACCATCATCAAGTGCGAAGCCCCGTGGGTCTGCTGGTAGCCATGGTGCCTGCCAGGACCAGAGGAACATGTCACAACATGGGCCCTGATCGCTAAATCTGTGACTGAAGATCAAGCAAATCGGAGGAAAGGTTGTTTGCGATGAAAGCTGGTAGGCTATCAGACGTCGCAATCTCACACATGCACAAGTGCACACCTGCACATGTAATCACATTTGTACGTATATGTCTAGTCTACACGCCATGTAGTATCTAGCATTCCATCATCATTCCATATCATTCCAATGTTGCATTCGCAATGCAGTCAGCCGGTTGCCTTGCGGGGAGTGGCGGCGGGGCAGTGGTCGAAGCACGCTCTAAGGTTGGGCTCTCTATTGGCGCTTGGCTTTGGAGAGGCTCGCTGACTGTTGGACGCACCCATGGTTGGCTGCAGTTTCTGACGGCCCCTAGATTGTCCCAGAAGCAGCTCCCTGCAATTTGTAAGTCTGGGCCGAGTCGGTGCAAGCTGACGGGCTTTTGTGATGGCATATTTTTCGAGTTGCCCCACGGTTGGCCTAAGCGATAGTCTAAACTTCAACATGCCCAACTGTGCTCCTGCCTGAGGCGGGTGCTAACATCATCTCCCACAACATGAAAGGACCCGGGTAAGTCGTTGGGCCGGATCGGACCAATGTGAACATCGCAGCTCCGGTCCAAGGTCTTGGTCTAGACTCAGCCCCAGCAAACTGCAAGTCCCCGGTTCAACCGGAACTGATCATGTCTGTGACCCTGGAAACGTGCAGACTTTGCTGATCCTTGTCCTTTCACTGGGCCACAGCATGGCATGTGGGTAGTCGCAGAGGCATCATTTCTAAGCCAATGCCCACCTACCATAGAACATGCTGCAGGATCGGACTCTGCCGGAGTCAATGCCATCCTCCCGGGCATGAAAGTGGATTGCGTCATCGGCCTTTGTCGAGTGCTGGATTTCGGTACCGCCACAGAGGCCCGCTATTGGATTTAGGAAGTGGTGGGCAAATTGGGGAAAAATATGGAAAAATTTTGTCCATGATTTTAGCCTTTCCATAGGCATCCTCTGTTTTCTGGTCAGTGAAGGCCGTCTTCTTTTTTGCACAGATCCCAAAAACATGCCATCCAGCGAGCATAAAGAGGCCTGAAAAGGGCCGGATGAGGCATGCAATATGGACATATGTGTCTCAAAATCTCGGACCTGTGGGACTCCCCAGTGATCATCCTTTATGTCTAGTCATAAGCCATCATGAACCATCCATTCTTAGGGCTCCCACTGGCTACCGCCAGGGCCTACCCCCAGGGCCTACCCCCAGGGCACCATGGTGCGGCAGGTCTTGCAGGGCCGCATTATGACCTTTGGGAATCAGATCGCCGAGATCATCCATGGGGTGGTGGACGAGTTCCATGGGGTTCGCCTGTCGTGCTTGCACCGTGGTCAGTCATGGAATTGGTTGGAATTAGTCAGGTAGTCAACCTGAGATGGTCAACATGGGTAGGCTCCGCCAAGTTTCGCGACATGATGATGATGATGATGATGATGATGATGATGATGATGATAGGTCGTGCATGGTAGTGCGATACAGGTTCAGCGCTGACCAGCAGACTGCGAGTTGATCCATTTCAACTCCTTCATGGCCGTGGCTGAAAATAAGTGACAGCGGAGATTGGTCAATGCTGGTTAATTCATGATGGCTAGCAGCTGTTGATGTTGGTTGATCATGATAGTCAAGATGGGGGGCCATTTGATTTGAGGCACCTAAGCTGCCGGATTCTCGGGTGGGGCGTTTGATGGGTCAGTCTACTACACTTGGTTCAGTCTGCTGCCTCTCCGAATATGTGACCAAATAGTGGTTGCAGGCCGAATTCGAAGTTGTTCAAGAACATGCTTGACCACTATTAGTCACCTTTATTCACCACCATTGTTAACCACCATCACTAACAACCATTTGCCACCACCATTAACCACCACCCAACCCCAGGCTAGCTGAAGCATCATCCCCAACCCTGCAGCTCCGCCAGTCTCCCAACAAAAACAGTGGCGACCAATTTCTGGTGATTTGGCGCATGGACACTGGAAGCAGTAGCCGATGGGAGGCTGGGACCTGCGGTGTCATTGGCAAAGTGGTGGCCTCCCAGTGCTTGAAGTTGGTGGGGCAAGTATATGCAACAACCTACAGCCAACAAGAACAATCACTCATCAACGGCATCCAACCAACCAAACAACAGGCGCGACGAAAAGAAGTTAGTTGGACGCGATGCTTTGTTGCTCTCCGCGTTCGCTTTCGCGCTGCACGATGAATTATGAACAATGAACGATGAGCCATACATGAAAAACGATGAATGATAAACATGAACGAAGATCCAGAAGCGATAAACAATCAAGGTTCTTTGACCGGGAACAATGAAGCTAACATGTGAAAAAACCAACATGTGAAAAAACCCATGGTTGGTTTTTTCACATGTTAGTTTCACTTCAAAAGCGGACAAGGTCCTTTGCAGGTCCTGCAGCTGTCAGGACCTGGATCACAAGAAGGTCATCCAGAGGCGGATCGCTGAGATGTCCATCTTGGCCTTCTGCAAGATTTTGGGCCTGGAGCTTAGCACCCCGCTGGAGATGGGACCAACAGGACCAGAATGTACATGTGTATACAATGCGGGATGGTGATGGAGAGATATACACTATTGTATGAATCCATGTATGTACATTCACGTTTCCACACATGAACGCATCGACGACATTGATACACACACACACATACGCAAATGCATTCCATTGATTGCTGGAAGTAGCATGTCATGATGGATGCATGGATGCACACATAGATGCACAAAACCAGTAGTTACATGAGAATAGTGGACTGAGTTGCATAGATTTGGTGAAAAAAAACATTTGAGGTCGGTTCTTTGTTTATGATTCCATGTGATTCATTTTAGTTGATCATGCTGCAGCTGATGATGATGATGATGATGATGATGATGATGATGATGATGATGATGATGATGATGATGATTAATCTTGAACTATTAATTGTATTTCCTGCTTGCACTGTTTGGTTCATTGCCTATGGCTGGTTGATGTGCAATTTGCATCTGTGCCTCAGGTGCGCTACATCGTTCCGCTCTGTTAGCAGGCCAGACCGGTCGAGCAACATGTCAATGGTTCATGATGGGTTTAATGACGGTCAATTCTGGATGAAACTCCATGATTCACGGGCTTTATGATGGTCAATGATGGTCAATAGTGATTGAGAACGCCTAGCCATGGTTTATGGGGGATGTTGGCCAGCAACAATCAGGAGGAATGTCGTTGTAAATCGGAAGTAGGAAAGCATAGCAGCATAGCGAAGCCTATTAGCAATAGGAAACAACATAAGAAACAATAATCATTTATTGGGGAAGTTTGCGGTTGATCATAGCCCCGGACGATCATAGCCAGAAAGATGGTGCTGAGGCGCTTAGACCTTTAGCGCGGCTAAAAGAAAAGAAACGGCTGGGCGGGATGGCCCCGAGAAGAGAAGCCAATGTGCTAATCAATGGTATTGGCAGGTAGCGGCCAACAACCGACAATAGCGCTTCAGTGAACAGTTCTATGGCCGGTCTTGGCCACACCAAGGAGAAATTTAACATCATGTGTCATTATTAAATGCGAAGATGAATGAACAATTATATGAACAATTATATGCCACCCATATCTAACAAATTTCTGGAAGGTGGCATTCTTGTTCTTCAGCGTCATGGGTTGTAGTGGTTAGCCATTTTTGACGCTGGTCGCATTCCTGGACATCATCAATCAGCAGCAACAGCTTGTTTGGCATCACTGCGAACCATGGCACGTTGCTGTCGCAAACTGGGTGATTTGTACCCAGGTCGTTGATTTATATAGGCTCAATGATAGTGAACTATCCTTGGTGATCTATAACCAGGTCATTTGATAGCCTCATTGTTGCTGTCGCCAACTTGGTGATCTATAACCAGGTTTCTATCATTGATCAAACATTTGCGAAGCCACCGTTGTCGCCCTTGAGCTCCGCCCCAGACTATCGAACGCATCCTGGGCTTCAGTACCGGCTTCAAGCCAGAAATGGCCAGGAGCCCAAGTGGCCGGGCACCAGAACAAGGGAGTCATCACAATCAGACCATCTATGGACTCCATCTATGGGCCACAGGGACCTACGCTGATACCTGCTATCCATGCGCTCGCAAAGGTTCTGAAGCTTCGGAGGTTCGAGTGAACCTGAGCTTTGGTCTTCATGCTGGCTGGGCCATCGAGGCGGTTTCTGCACGGTGCTTCCAATGTTCTCATGATGATCTTCCGCAAATGGAACAGCTATGAAAAGATGTTTTTTTACAAGCATGAAGGCAAGATGAGGTGGAAAACTCATTACTGTTGGGGGGGGTAGCTGATCGAAATCAGATCTCTTAGCGATGTTTTGCTCTGCAGGGCGCCGTGGGGAGCGAGTTCAAGATTGATGCCTCCTATGTGTCGCCCAACGCCCCCTACTCAGCGCGAAACATGGGGAACTTGCAGGCTGAGATGGGTCGTGGTGCAGTGGCTGAACATCTTCAACCAAGTGGAAGGAAGAAACCCATCTATTCATCGCCGTTCGTTCATTATTATAGTGCCATATTGATTCATGTAGTGCCACTATTCGCATTCTTTTAAGACAAACCGTCCACTTGAATTGCTTCATTATGAAGCCACATGATCAGAAGCCAAGAAGCTACCATGACATGAGTGCGCCACCCACAGCTGAAACTCGAACACTCGTACGCTTCACGTTGTGGTGCCAGGCATGCTAAGCAAAATGAAAGGTAGTTGTGCCACAGATCAGACCAAATAGGCGCACAGAGCCTCACAATCAACAGATATCAATAGTTTTCCCTGGTTGTTTTCACTGGAATGGTCACAGTCGCTGATTGAAGCAGATCTTCAAACCTCTATCCTTCAAGCAGAATCCAGGGGCTGGGGCACCACTGTTCCAACCTCGTGACCGCTCCAAGGTCAACATCGCCTCCAGCGTGGAACGCTGTACGCAGGCTGGACGAAATCGAAGCCTTCAGTTATTCCGGGGACAAGAGCCAGGATAAACCAAATGGTTTGGCATTTGAACGGAAACGTGTGGGAATTGAGCGTTTATTGCCAGGAATCCGATCTTGATTCCATTCGACCTTTGGTTGAACCACTTCTGTCCTTATGACTGCGGCTGGGAGACAACCTGTGCCAATCGTCACCAACCAAATGGTTCATGGAGATGTCCAGAAAATGGGCACCACCAAGGCCTCAAGCTGTGGGAGTTGCCCAGGTCTATGGCGTTTTCCTGGTGGTGGCGCAGTCCTGCATGGAGCTCTGTAGTTTGGAGGTGCGCTGCGCTACCATGAGGTGTTCGGATGGTTCGCTGAGGCGACCAACGATAGCAACCAACCATCACAGGATTACCGGCAACAAGCAACAATGGATGACGAAGACATACGAAGACCATGCTGCTGCTGGTGATGCTGATGATGATGGTGATGATGGTGGTGGTGATGATGATGAGGCTGACACATGTGATGACAATGATCCTGGTGCAACATGATGATGTCCAGATTGACGACGATGATGGTTTCTTGCCAGCCATCACTACCAGTGTAGCCAGTGGCGCGGTCATCATCCGAGTCCGCGCGCTCAGTTCATGAACAAGGGCCGGCTGATCGATCGAGTGTTGGTGGCTGGCTCGTCTGTCCCCATGCGGCTCTATTGCGTGCCGAGCTGAGCGACAGATAGCGGCAGTGGGGCTGGCAGAATCACTGGGCTTCCAGTGCCTGAGGGATTATCATGTTCACGGAAAGCCTCATGAACTGCTTGGAGAAGCTTGCCTCCCACCCTTGGGCCCTAGGTGGATTTGGACTTCTGGAGTCTGAGCCTGAACAGTTCCCCAGTTGGTTGCAGGGGAGTTTGCCGGACGTTTGAATCAGTTTCTTTTGGGGAACCTTTGTGGGGCTTGGCATGGCTAGGTGTCAAAGAGATGGGGTCGCAACGGTGAGGTCTAGAAGTTGACAGAAGCCGTGGTCCCCTTTGGGCGTTGAGCACGTCAGTAGCCCAGACAGCTGAGAAGCGACAAAAATGGTGACGCTTCAAAGCTTGAGATCAGTCTTCCAGCAGTTTTGCGGGAACTATCGAGGATCTCAATGTTATATTAGGTCAAGGTAAACAAGAGCTAGATCCAACAACTTTACATACGGACATCCTTTGGTTTTTTGTGACTGTGGGTATGAGGGCAGATCTTCGGCAGGCAGATCTTCGGCAATTCACAGCCTTCTCAGGAAGAACCGGTACAGAGCTCGACAGTTCATTGCGAGCCAAAAGCAGGAGAAGTGGAGCGAGGACTGACCGACCAGCTCGACTCCCTAGGGCACCTGACAGGGTGGGAACCAGGTCCAGGTCGTTTCCAGGTCACTGGGTGGAAGAGATCCCAGAAACGAGGTTTCTGTTCACGAGCATTGTCGATGAATGCGATTTCCTGAGGGAATTTTTCTTGGAGTTGCTTCGGGGAACCTGGTCAGCGATCCCAAGTCATTTTTTAATGGTAATGTTGGTTTCTGATTAGTATCTACCTGTTGGTTTCATCTATTTTCATTACTTTAGGGGGGGTTACACTAATCAGAAACCAACATTACTCTCACTCTCTCTCTCTCTCTCTCTCGCTCGTTCTGTTCTTTGTTTCCTTCACTTCTTTTTCACTGGGGGATTTACATTTCCAATCAGTTCAATAGATCTCAAACATGGGGGTTATTACCAGCTGGTAATTCAAGAATGGGGGTTACATGTTAAAACCAACTCCTGTCATAGCAAGGTTCCCCCCCCCGCAGGAGTGCCGCATGGTCACTGCCTTTGACTCCGATCCCTCCATCGTTGTGATGCGGCAGCGGTGCCCGGGCAGGGCAGCCCTATGGCTATGAGGAATGAGCATCAATGGAGGATGAGCATGCGCCATAAATGGCGACTATGAATCAGTCTTAGCATGGACTACAGTGACTACAGTATCCTGACCATGGTCATGGATGGTCCTGGGCCAAGCACTAAAAGGTATTGATCATCATTTGCTGTGAGACAATGGTGATACATCCGCCATCATCCACCATACTTAACCAGTTTGCCCTCCCCAAAAAGAAGAGGTTTCCTCAGGGCCATCAACCGCCAAGAGAGGTACCAGTATTACAAGCAGGTCAACCTTGGTTAGCAAATAGTAAAGCTGACCAATGGTCAAGAATGATTAGATCCAATGATGGTTGTTGGCCAGTTGGCAAAGTATCATTATTAATAGTGAGTAACAGTGAATCACAGAAAATCACAGAATACCAATCAGTAATAACCAACAATTGGTGAGATCTGTCGGTAAACAAGCCCTTTCCCGTTCAAGCTGGCAGTGCCATGTTGATCCACTTCCTCCCAGCATCACCATGGGAGTCCAGGGTTTAAGTCCAGGCTTGTTGATCATCCATGCAGCCTCGGTAGCCATGAAGCCAAGTCACGCCAGCTGCTCGCTTCAGCTGTGCGAGTTGCCAGGTACACCATTGAGTTCTTCCAGCTCTTCAACATGGGGCTCGGCCCCTGGAGGATGTTCCCAACACCCCGTGAATGAACGCCCCGTGAATGGACGCCTTGGTGAAATGTCCTCGGGGAGGAAGGCCGTGAAATGGTGAAACGAAGGGATGGGGGAGGCCTTAGAGGCGTTCAGTGAACAGCTTGGGTGCCGAGGTATCAGAACTACTCTCAAGGAGAATGGCTTGTAGCCCGACGGATGTTGTGGCAACCTCAGCTGTTCTAGATTGGTTTGTGCAGCAAGTATGCGCATCATTGGTAAAATGTGACGCAGGCCGGCTGCGCTTATCATCGTCAACCATCATTAACCACAATCTGTCATTATGAAGCGCCATAACCACTCGCGGCCACCCTGAGCATGAATGAACCATCAGTATCCAGCTTACCAATCATCATTCACCATTGTTAAACCATATTTAACATAAGCTGATGGTTAGTAATTAGCCACAGTTAGCTATTGTTTAACATCTATAATGATTAAATATGGTTCACCACTATTGAACATAGTTAGCCATATGACATATGAACCATATTCTAGCAGCTCGCTGACCATTCAATGTGCCAGCTCATGCCCCTATGTCAGCTGGGGTCAGGGCAGAGACGAAGAACCTTCTTGGAGTCGAAGATGGGCCGAGCACTGCCCTCTTGAGATTCATGGAGGACGAATGAGACGGCGATTTCTTTGCTAAGCACCATTTGATGTCACCAATCACTGTCAAGCAAGCATGTTGAACCACAATCATCAACCATCATCACCATCGTCACCATCACCATCATCAGCCATCATCAGCCATCATGGACGACCAGAATTAGCAATCATGAATCAGCACCTGACCATGATTATCCAGCAATTGACAATCATTTTCCGGCAAACCACCATGAGGAACCGGGACTAAATCATTAATCATCATATGCCCACGGCCAACCGCAACTTCCCATCATCAGCCACCATTAGCCATTACCAAGTTTTTATCATTGACCGTCAGCCAAACAGTGATCAACCAGCACTTCGCAGTCGTGTGCTAGCAAGTAGCCATCGTTGAGTACTGTGGGCCATCATCAACCGGCATTAACGGGTATCGGCGGTGAACCACTAAGATTAACCATCATTGACTATTGGCTACTCATTGATAGCCAGCAATTCACAATCATCAATCAGCAAGTAACACCATCAACCACTGTTTTGCATTGCGAATCACCAGTGAGCATCATTATACTGGTGACACACCTCACAACTAAGCATCATTCGCCATCATTGTGGAGTCATGGTTGTTGACATTAGTTGAGGAGGTCGAGCAGGGCTGGTAGCACGATTTATTGCACCAAGCGACGGGCAGTCTCAATTTTTCTAGCCAAGTTTGTTGCATCATGCGCCAGGATCCATATCAGTTTGAGTGCCCCAAAGATTGGAACGAGGTGAGGGATCTGTGCGGATCCCAGGTCAGTCAAGGATGAGCACCCTAGCCATTTGATGATGTGATTCAAATTCATTTCGGTCACCAGATTTGGCACACCAAAAGTTTTAAATTCCGTGATCGCATGGCCCAGGTCATCAATGCTTTCCTGAGTTCGGGGATGTTTGGGGTCCTGGACGCCGTTCCGAAACTCAGTTTTTCTGTGCAAAAATTGGTGCCCTCAGTCAGGATGTCAGGCCTGTCGCAAACGGCATGTCCGGCGTCCTGGTCGCGCAAGAACGTGACACACCCAATCACCAAGCAACTAATCGGTCAGCACACCTATTTTGGGGATTAACCATCATCAACAGCCAACTTAGCCAACCATGAAATGCATACAACCGCCATCAGCGGGACCTATCATTCACTTGTCCAGTTGACTAAGATCGGCCAAATCAAGAAAGCATTGGGTGTATCACACACTGCCGGTTTCGTTGCTGGTCCCCCAACTGTTGCGCTGCAGACCAGCGGCGCAATTCGCCGTGTCACACGTCACAACCAATTCCTGATGGCTGCTGGGCGTTCTGGCAGAAGGGCTGACCCCCTGAGCAGCCAGTGATTGTCCACGGATTTTTTGAAGCCTGGGTCCGATTGGGTTTGAGCCACAAACCAGCCATCATCAGCCACTAAGCAAAACCACAAGCAGCCACTATCAATCATTAGCACATATTTGGGCAAGGGAAGAATGACTGGGCACAATAATGATCATGGACCATGATTCACAAACTATGAGAGTAGATGGTTCGCCCCTGCAACGCCATCAGGTGGCAGACCACCAATGCTTGTGGGATAGAGTTTTCGATTGCAGCTGCATGGGAAGTGACATGCAGAGAAGAGAAGGGAAGTGTACAGTGCAAAGCATTGAAAGATGCTAAGATTTCTGGTCTCTTGGTCGGCTTCCACATCTAGCTTGAGCGAAGCGGGGACCCCTTCTGAGATTTGGTTGAAGATATATTTTCCTCAGCGGGCCTGGCAAAATTAGAGACATTGTGAATTGACGAGTGCCTGAGTGCTCCAAGTGCTTGCAGAGCTTCAGAGCGACCTTGGCGCTCTGCAAGTCATCGTTAGGCTGCACGTGTCTCCCACCAGGCAGCCTGAATAGATGTATGTATGGACATAGGCGGGCAGCTTCATTTCAATGTTGGCTTGCGTGGAGGAACCCATACGCACATGCATGCATTTATAAGAAAATTGGCGAAAACAGAGACACACATGCAGATATGTGATTGTAATGCCACGCGATGTAACGGGGTATAGTGCAATGCAATGCAATGCAATGGAAAGCAATGTCATTGCATGCATGAACGCATAGCGTATGTAAGGGAGCATGTGCATGTATTTGTTTAAGATGAAAGATATCACATGCATACGCGCGCACATGCAGGCTCGTGCGCAAGCAAGTGTATATGTGAGCGCACATGCATCCAGGCATGAATCGACCCCCGCAGTACGCAAACACAGTCGTGCACCGAGACATGTGCATACAAACGTCTCGCACATGTACGTACATCTATACAAGAGTGCAGGCGTGCATGCTTTGGATAGGTACATACGTGCAAACGTACATGCATGCTTACATCGCTGCGTGCCGTCACACATACGCCAGCAGATTCACACGCACCAAACCAGACATACAAAAACAGGTCCACAATACATACCCACGCACATGCAATCACACACACACACACGGCCACGCACATCCCCATGCGCATCCACATATGCAGCGCATGCACATACAATCACATACAGATACACATAAGATCACATAAGTCTTTTGAGCTCTTCACTTTCAGTATCATGAACAACATTTTTCCTTTTTTGTTTTCTTTAGTTGAGTTGCTGGATTGTTACTATCAACGCCATCAAGTTGAACTGGATCCACCCAATGGACATGCATGTATCCCGCGTGCCTATGTAGGCATACAGTGAACACGCACATAGAAACATACGTTACGCTTTCATGGATGCATTATTCATTGATTCAATCGTGCATGCATACTGCATGCATAAATAATGACTTCCGCACTGCATGTCTGGAAGCATCGGTATGTGCACACATGCATGCATACATCTTAGCATACGCACGCACACACACACACACCCACACCCCCACACACACACACACACACACATGTGCATTTTGGACAGTAGGCACAACCGGAGAAAACTCACGCATGCACACACACACACACACAAATGCATACATACACATCTCAGATGCGTTTTTATGTCTCTTGTGCGCAGAAGTGGTCACTAGGTCACCAGGTTATCTTGGGTGATTTTTCCACAAGTGTTGTAGCATGATGACATCGTGTAGGCCAAATAGCTACCATCCAACCATACCCATGCGCCGTTTTGGCAGCCGACCATCACGACTGGGTTTTGCCCAAAAGGGCCACTTGGCACCGTTGAAGTCAACGCTCTGGGCGCAGAAGCAGCCACCATGCGTGTTGGAGGTCCTTGCTTGTACAAGGTGTCCTAATCCAAAGTTCCCCCATATGCGCCCATTTGTTCCCCAGGATGTTTATATTCGTTCATGTTTGTTTATGTTTGTTGATGTTTTGGGAAAATAGATGTAGATGAACCGGCGTCGTACATGTTTTCTGCGTCGATGCTAGAGCACTTCACCTAAAGGGAGATCCACATTCACACATCCACCACAGTTGATGGTAAAGTACAACTTGTTTATTCATTATTAAACTGCTCATGGTTTACGGCTTCGGTCGGATCTACCATAGACGAGCCATCAGTAACCATTGTTGTTGGTCAAAATCCACTTGTATGAGTATTTACCATTATTAGGGAGCTTCCCAAGCAGAAGGATCAACGTCATGAACCACTAGTACGCTCATTAACCATTAAAAATGGTAACTACCCACCAACCATCATGAGTTAGTAAACCTTATAAACTATCAGTCACGCCTATTACTAGTGAGTAATGGCAGTAACCCTTGTCAACCATGAATGACTAGCATTAGTTACCATCTTAGACCATTGTGAAGCTAATGAGCCTACTGACCACCTTATTGATTCTTATTAGTGGCTTATTCACCCTTCCAAACCAGAATGACCAGTCATGCACCATCATGACAAACTGGTTAGTAACCACTGGTCATTAATGGCCATTCCTAACCAGTAATCAGTTACTAACCATTTCTAACCACTAATGGCCATGAATGTTTCATCATAAACCCTTACTGCCGGTCAGTACCCATTCAATCACCACTGGCGGCATTTCAGCACCTGGAGCTGCAGCATCGGAATCCGCACTGGTTTCAACCTCGTGGAAAAAGGAGCAGCGCGTCGCACCACGCTGCGGGGCAGGAGGGGACGTTGATGGAGGACCCATGTGAATCAACCTGCTAATTGGGATTTGTTTTTGTGCTAGTTAGGGTCAATACTGGTTAACTACAGGGGATAATAAGCAACAATTTGTAGCTGGCTGCTAGTTTGGAACCTTTTGTCTAATATTCTGCAGCCTAAGCGTTGTTTCAGAATCGCTCCAAGCCCAGGGTCCCTCGAATTCTTACTTCTGATTTCGCTGGATTTTTCATCATGCCATTTCCCTCAAATTCTTTTGGAATTCTCATTGCTGGACAAGATCCCACAAGCTTGGCGAATCTGAACCGCCATAAACACAAACGATCATGATATTAACCTTCCAACAAGTTCCCTTCCCTATGATGGGTTCCCTGCACTCCCGGGTTGCAGCCCTTGGTGTGCTCGCGTGTTGGATGTGCGCAGCTCTTTGACGACTTGGTGCCTAGACTCCTGGGCCACCACCTGCTTTCCCCACCTTTTCCACTTGGATATGTTTAGAGTTTGTAAATTGGAAATGCTTTGCCCACACTTTTTAAGGGCCTTGCGCTCCCAAGGATCCCTCAAGGTTTTAAGTCAAGTCCGAAATTTGCCAACCACAAACAGCTTCCAATGTTTACAATAGTGAAGCTGGATTTTTGGATGATTAGTTGACTGAATTGTATTTGTCAGACTGGATGAAACCACCAACCAGCCCATGTTTGATTGCAAATCATACGCTAGCCGCTAGCTATGGTTAAACTAATGGTATTCATTGACATGGATCTCCAGTCAATGATGTTTGATCGATCAATAGTTGATGATGGTGAATGAAGGTGATTTGTAGTGGTCTATTAGTGTACTTCGTGATGGTGAATGATGTGGCAACTTGTGGTTGGTCTATTTAATTCGAGTGATCCACGGCTCTTGATGGTTATCTGCTGGTTGGTGATCACGATCTAAGTAGTGGTACTGAACTTATACAACGATGGTTCTATAACACTTTCATAAGGCGGGTGTTCTAATTATATTATCCATCCTTAAAATTAGAAACATCCTTACTAGGCATTATATTCATGATTGTTCTAATGTTATTCATGGTTCATTAGCCGTTTTATGGTTAACATCATCAGTATTTCGTGTCATAGTCGCTAACCTTCAAGGAAAACCTGCAAGCAGTTGTGGTGGTCAAACCCAGTCTAATGGTGACCCAGAGAGGCGATGGCAGTTGACACTTGACATTTGGTGATTTGGGCAGACGTGCCTGCGCGCGCGGAGATAGGGTTAACAACCAAGAATCATGGACCATGGTCTCCAAGATTAACCAGTAGTGTAAAGAACCACCAGATATAATCAACCAGATACCATCAACCAGGTATCATCAACCAGATGCCATCAACCAATAATCATGAACCATGGTCAAGCAGAAAGCATGAACAATATTTTTTTTTTGGTTGCTCGGTAGCCAAGAAACACTTCGCCATTGTAACAACAATTGTAACCATAAGTAGTTGACTTGTCTTCAGCCATTTTTGGTGACACTTCTTCCATCTTTACCCCGTCTTGTGTGGCTCAGCTAGTAGCTTGTGCCGACGTGTCAAGGCGATCACTCAGCATATCATGGCAGGATCATGGTGAATGGTAGTAACGTTTAATGGCCGCCTTCATGACCTTCATGCTCAGAGAATCTGCCGAGTTTCCCCTTCGGCATCCTCGTGCTGTGGAAGCAGAATTGCATGTTGAGGGTTGGGATCGAATGGGTCACAGCATGTCACAGCATATTTCCCATGAAAAGAAAGGCCAATTTGGTGCTTCAAGGGCTGCCAACAGCTGCCATGTCGACCCTAAAGCCGCCCCTACCGCGGTCCGAATCTGAACTGGGTCAGCCACCCAGGAGTTTATGAAAGCTGGGAGCTACAGGATGGGATGAAGGGGAGGTGTTTTTGATGGACATCAAGCGAGGAGGAAAGGGAAGGAGAAATAAAGAGGAAAAAAGAGAAATAGAGAGAGATAGAGGGAGAGAGAGAGAGAGAGATAGAGAGAGATAGAGAGAGATAGAGAGAGAGATAGAGAGAGAGAGGGAGACAGAGATGGAGAGATGCTTTCACAAATGCACATGCAGAGACACACGCACAAATGCATACAGCTTAAGACAACGAGACAACTATGTGTGCATGTGGGAGTTAATCAATATTTTTCAAATACACACATATATGTATATATATAAATATATACATATTTATTTACTTATTTATTTTTCATTCATATATATATATATATATATTGTAAATAAATAAATAAAAATATATATATATATATACATATATTTATGTATCTATATATACATACATATATAAATATAAATATTTATCAATAAAATCTATTTGTATGTAGGTAATTGTAGGTATGCATTTCATCAAATGCGCACACACCCATACATATATGTTTGTGTATCCATGCGCTCGCATGAATGCGCGCAAAGATATTTGTGGACATGTATTTAGGTAGAGACATGCATATAAATGCAATACCACGCGAACTTGCATACATGCATACATGCATAGATTCAAACATCAGGCATGCAGACAAACAATGACAAACAGATGTTCCGGGATGTACCGTACCGATTCATGCAAACATACACATGCGCATATCATACCTACCTACATACCTACCTACCTACCTCCCTCCGTGCCTACCTACCTCCCTGTCTACCTACCTCCCTGTCTACCTACCTCCCTGTCTACCTACCTACCGGCCTACCTACCTACCATTGCCTGCCAATCCACCGCATGTGCGCTTACGTGCAAGCAGCCACGCGCATTTGCATATCATAAAAACATTCAGTCCCAATGCGTATGCATGCTATGAATACGCTAGCAGTTTGAAACGCGCACGCGCATGCAGGCACTCACACAGACATACGACATGTGTGGGTGTGTGCGCGTGGGCATATGAAGTTGTTTAGTTCAATTTAGCGGGCTACATGAGTACGATAGTATATAGTTTATATAGTAACCAAAATCCTCGATTCAGTTGGGCCGAACACATCGCTGAGGCAAGAATTTGGAAAGCAAGGGCAACAACTCTTACTACTATGCGCACAATGAGACCTGGGAGGCCAACGATCAAAAGCTGTCGCTGCTTTTTGGGTCTTGATCCTGGCTTATGTTGAGGATGGCATTGATGATCCCATTGATAGTCCCAAGCATGATTTTGCGGGGGAAATGGAACTTTGACAACTGACACTCTGAACTTTTGACATTTGCGCTTTTAGTTTCATGAGTTCTCTGCGGAGCATGTCAGTATCAGCAGCATCGCAGGTTCCGGAGCATGCAAAGGTCCGATCAGGGCAGGTATGCCCAGCGGGATGCGTGTCCCAAAGATGTTCACAGCAAGGAACCAGCTCTTGAAGATCAATTCGCAGCAACTTTTTTTTTTACATTTGTTTGTGTGCTGTCACGCTTGTATTTTCAAATGTTTGCTGATGCTATGCTTCGCCTCCCAGGCCAGGGCTGGTTACTGGTGGCGCACCGGTAAAGCTGGGCTTGGAGCCTTGGGGGACTGCTTGGTGGTTGACAAATGGTTGGCTGACTTGTGCATATTTTTCATGACGGGGTGGTTCAACCACCAACCAGATAAGCAATGAAGTAAATGTCACCTGGCAGCGATAGAGAGGGAAAGTAAATAATCATGAAGACATTTGTGTTGGCAGGTTCTTTAACGCGCGCGCGCACGCATGCATGTATAATTATGTATTTGCATACCTGTATGTACGCAATGTTTCGAACTATGCAGACCAATTTGTTGGTCTGTGTGTTTGTTTGTTTGTCAGTCGGTCTGTCGGTCCGTCCATTCCTTGGTCCGTTTGTCTGTCTCAGCAGTGAATGCATGCACGTGACTTAGTGGTACCCTCCAAGCAGAAGTTGATGCAAACACAAATCTTTACACACAGAAACGCAAACATGTATACAGAAACGTACGCGCACATGGAGGTTGAAGTCACCCACAGAACCGCACAACAAGCAACATTTGCATGCATATGGACACATATGCATGTGAACCTGTTCGAACACCTGGTTGCATACATCTATAGTAATATGCCTACATCCACAAACACACAGCTACAGATACATGTGTATCTGCATGACATGCATTTGTATATGATTATATGATGTAAGTTTTTGCGTTCATTTGTACATATGTATTATTTGTATATATGTATGTGTATGTATAAATGTGTGAATAAATGTGCATGTGTATGTACATGGTTACATGTCCATCCCTATGTCCATGGGAGATGCCTGGCCTGTTCCACTCCTTCGCGTTTCCTCCAGGTGCCGATGGACAGGGCTCGCAGGCACGAGATGGTGAAGCAGCGTTCCGGCAACTGGTAGTGGCAGTGGCGAAGTGAGTGACGGTTTGCAATGGTCAATCGTTTATTTTTATGGTTAGCAACGGTTGGTATATCCATGATATCCATGGTCTATAGTGAATTCATTGATGGTTGATATTTATGGTTAGCATTAATCATTGGCATAGGTTGAGTAATATTTATCATAGATATATCAACTGGCAATTTGTTAACACTTAGTCAACCAACAATTTGTTAACGATAGGTTGATATATCCATGGTCTATAGTGAGTTCATTGATGGTTGACGTTTATGGATAGTGGCTAACACTGGCTCATGATGGTTCAATCGGTGGCAACTTGAATCAAACTGACGGTTGATATATAATCATTGAACATTTCCGATGGCAGTCACAAGCGGTTGATTATGATTGACCAAAGTTGATAGCCGTGGGCAGTGGTTAATAATGGCTAATGCCAACCCGGGATTTTTTAACCCCTGGTTGGGCAATAGAGGGTATCCCCCAAAGCCAACTGGTTTCCCACTAAGAAGGTGCCTCCCTCCAACAAATAAACCTACGGAATCCCAATCAATTAACCATTAAACTAAACAACTATGGAATGAATAGATAAACTCATCAATGGCTACATTAATAAACTAAATACCTATGGAATGAATAGGTAAACTCATGGAATTGACCAATCCGAGCTTAACATTCCTGGCTACACGTTCAAACGCAACCTTTGCATCGGTGGATGGGCCAGGTTGAAGGCTCGGCTGGCTACGTGGCAGGCGCCGCGGCATGGACCGATGACGGGACCGATGGATGTTGACGCAGTCCTTCATCCCGAAGCTTTAGACCAGTTGATACTAGTTATTAATAGGGGATAACCATTGATAGTGGTTAATAATAAGGGGATAACAAACAACAGCAATGGTTAACCAACTACCTGGTTGGTGGTTTTGAACGTTTTTTTCCTGTAATTAGTGTTGCGCTTTGAGGGTTGGTTGACTCATATCGATTAAAATTGCTAATAGATATATCAGCTAAGATTTGCGATATCAGGTGACGTGATGATTGTGGATCTTCGAGGTTCGGTTCAGGACACCAGCTGCAGGTTCGTAAATGTTGGTATCCCTTGGTGAAATCGCAAGTCTACGATGATGATATTGATCGCAGGAAGCCGTAAATGACCTTCCAGGTTCCAACCATTTCAGGATTTTTGGTGGTGGGTTCTACCCATTTCAGGACACTGTGGTAGGTTCAAATAGAACCTTTGTACATTTTGAACTTGGGAATGGCCATGCCACGAAGCTGACAGATTTGGTGGGTGCTGAGATGGCGGCAATTGGCTCTGGGAAAATTATGCAACTACTGAGGCCAAGTATAGCAGAGCACCTCACCACTTCAGTTTTTCTTCTTCAAGACGGTCCAAAATCACCACGTCACACCATGCAAGTGTAAACCCTCCCGAAGCAAACCAGAATTCTCCCAACCTTTCGCCACCTCGATTGGCAAGAGGTGATGCAGATGCCACCGGAGAAGTGGTGGCTGAGTTGCGGAAACGGGTGGAAGAATTGGAAGGTGAGGGACCCGGATGGCCTTGCATGGTTCGCTACTAGCGAACGGTTGGTGGGGCCAATCCTGGTTATATGGCTATCACTGGTGTCATCCAGTGATGCGGTTGGTGTTGGGGCGGGATATGAAACAACCGGAGTCACAACTACAACTGTCATACTAACAATATCCGACAATTTTCTGGCCGCGGGTGGGTTGCTGCAGTTAGCATTCAAACCCACGGCCACTAGCAGAAGCGGGTGCTTTTTGGGAAACATGGACGCGCCTTTATGAAGTAATATTGAGTAAGTTTCGGATGGTGATTTTCATCTCCCGGCGGGTTTTGCCAATCCGCATGAATAAACCCCTCATATATATTCTTGACCGCGAGCCACTTTTGTGGTCAAACTGAGCTGGACCTACCAACCACCAAGCGCTCTTGTCGGTTAGAATCTCCTAGTATCAAAGCCATGAACCATTAACCACCAGTTTTTTTTGGGCGGTTTGTCACTTAATCCATGCGCTGCAAGGAGTACAGGTGGTCAGATAAATCGCGCCACCAGCACAAACTGTACATGAACACTTAATCACCAGTAGTCTCATCATCTCCCATCATGGGCACTAAGCCACTGGATCTCCTCATGCCCTGGCCCTTGGGCATCGTTCCCATTTTCAGTGCTGAGGCGAGCTGGTTCAGGCCCGCGCTGGGACGAAACCCATCTCCCAGTTCTCCTTCAGTGACGAGGGCGCCAAATGTAAGGCACCTGGGGCGGTGGCAGAGTGATCGATCCTGGCCTATGCATCTGCTGATCTACGGGTTGATCCACCGTTTTTTCTACGGATCTACTTTGTCCTGTAACATCCTTTCACATCTTTAACTGTTCATCTATCTGATAGATATCTATCCAAGTCTATCCGTCGATCTACCTGTCTATCTAGTATGTTTGTTTATCCATCCATCTACCTTTCCATATTTGTTCATGTATTTGCATTACAGCCGCACCCACAAGTATATGTTTATTTGCATGCAGATACTTGGATGTTCACATGTGTTTTCCCGTGTCCCTGCAGGCAAGCGTGCACGCACACACACACACACACTCTTACATAGAGCATGGTGATTGAGTTCGTTTATGATATCTCCGTGTAGATTCAGCCTGAAACTCTCCATTGTGTGCTAATTGACGCCCGAAGTTGCTGCTGCTGCTCTGACTGTCAGGTCTATGTCGATGTTGAAAAAGATGTGCTCGAGAGACAAATGGAGCAAGAAGGATCAAGCTCAACAAGCGAGGCAAGGAACGTCTCATGAAGTGAGACTGCGCTGAAAGAATGACATACTTGGTTTCAATTTTGGCAGGTACACTATGGTTGACTCTGGCCAGCTAGAGCACAGAATCCATGTACAGAGGGGCAGAAAAGCGGTGCATACAAACAAACATATACACAAAACAGATGTTTTTATTTAGATGCAAATGTAGACGCGTGTTTCTGACCCTTGCAGCCAGAGAAACAGGAGCTTTTTCCACCTGGGTCTTTGAATGTGCAGCTGTGGGCACCAGGCGGCGGTGGTAGTCTCCTTCTCTGGCAGGTAGGGGGCCCTGGAGAATGTTGGGCTGCCCGGGAATCCCTGCAGGCCCTATCAGTTACTGGGGAAAGCACGCAGTTTTTGTGGGGACGGTGACATATGTGAAGCTGCACTCAGGTGGATGTGGGGCCTTGGGATAGGAAGGAAAAGCTACGTCACCTGTGTTGAATCACGGTCCCGAAACCTTTGCAAAAGACTAATGGAAGGGTAATTGAGGGAATATTAGGCAGGATGAGTTGTTTTCTTCATTCTCAGGGATGTACACATAGCTTTGCACAGGTTGTTGTGTCTCTGGCTTGCAGGAAAGACGGTTCCCTGTCCTAAAAGTCTTGCCCCCCTCAGTAGGATAGAAATCACCACGCGTCGACGCATCGCAGAATCAAAAAGATGTCTCTCCCTGATCCGTTTGCCAGAACGTTGATGCATGTAGGTAGCCCTGTACCCCTGGTTCCCTCATCATGAACCATGGAGTTTTCCCTATCACATGGTTCGTGAACTGTCTCCCCATGTTTTGTATACGTTTGTGAAAGTATTTTTTTTTACATAGATCCCATGTTTTCTTTGCATATCTATGTTTTTGGGACATGGCGATGGGTGTTTCTCAAAATAGGGGTGCCCCAAAAATGGTTGATTTATTAAATTGCTATAAATAGTTTTGAAGCTGGATGATTTGGGGGTACCCTTATTTTGAGAAACACCCATGTTGGGGCATGCAATGTATTGATGCATGTTGGGACATGCATTGATGATATTATCCTTTGTAAACCGTTTTTAGTAAACAACCAAGCATTTTTAACCACCATATTTTTCAGAAACCAAAAAAAATGCAGATAACCAAACACTTTTAACCACCATATTATTCAGTAAACTACCAACCATCATCATAGTTCTTTTTGAAACTGGTTTTTTTTAACCATTACAATTTTTTAATGCTATTATTTATTATTTTAAACCACCATTTTCTATTGCATTATAATAGCATTAACTTGTAATAAACCACGTTAAAAACCAGCATTTTCAGTGTACAAATGAAACTTGTTGGTGAACTGCTGAGCCACCCTCGAGCCACGGGCTCCAGGGTCCCACCTGGATCCCACCGAGGAGTTGCAGCCTTCGCATCACCCTGACAGCCTTGGATGGTGCCATCCTGGAGCGCAGGGCGCTGACGTTGGTTTGGGGCACCCAGTGGCACGGGTGAGGGAAGAACTGGTTGAAATTGATGTGGGTTGGTTATGGTTGGTTGTGGTTGGTTGTGGTTGGTTATGGTTGGTTATGGTTGGTTGAAATTGTTGGCAAAAATGCGTTTGTTTTTTCTTCAGACTTGGATGCGAGATGATGCAAGTGTTGTTCGGCTTGCTGGTTTTGCAAGCCCATTGCATCCGATTGCAATGTTGAAACTTTTGCGTTCCTGCCAACTAGGCGCTGTAGCGCCCCATGTCACTTGACAAACTAGGCTCCATCAAATGTGAAACTGCCGGGGACCAAGTGGTCAAACCAATGACATCAGCACAGCCAATCGCAGCCATTGAAGTATGACCAGCAAGCACCCGCCAACGATAACGAAATGAAAATATACAAGCTTCCACTGTCCCAGTAAAGTAGGAGGATATGCCCAGTAGTGACTAGTCTTGTGCTTTGCTGCCTTTTTTCTAGGTAGGTTTCTACAGCTGGCCTGAATTGGCCATGAAGCGTCCATATGTCCACAGATGGATATATACCATGCTTTGAATGGATAGACAGACAAATAGATAGAAAGATAGATAGATAGACAGATAGATATAGAAATGAATGAACCCGGATGTGTTTGCAGGCGCAGGTGCAAATTTCTATTTGATAGAACTTTTGTTTGCATGCATGTTAAGCAATCCAGTGCCAGCAATAGGTGGGTGACTCGGACATCGTCCCAAAGAAGTGCACGTACAAAGTCGCGACTTCAGAGCGGGCGGTGCCAACTTGCTTTCGCCGTCCTGCGCCCCCCGAGAACTATATAGAACGTTCAAGGTGATTTGTGGAGTAACCATGGCCAACTTCTGGAAAAAAGGAGGTTTTGCCGAGCTTCCTTTGAGCGGCTATCATTTCCCAGTGCCCATGACTCACTCACACTTTGGCTGGGTGATCTGGTGTCCTGTCAGGACCTTTCCTTCAAGTCGAATTTCCCATAAATCAATCAAACCAGCAAGATACCATGAAATACTAATAGAATACCAGCAAGATTCTATGTTTAATAATTCATTTTTGTGTTTCCAGTTCTATGTTAAGCTAACCCGGTGTAATGAGAGGTTCCGTTAGACGGAGCTGTTTATTTCTCGCCAGAAGGCAAGCGGCCTGAGGTGGCGCTGGACAAGAATGGGAGGTTCACCAAATGTTTGGGGTGGAAAACGCCGAATCTACCATGAATAGACCACCATCAACCAACATCGTTGGGTATAAGTTACCATTCCAAAGTATGAACCTTTATTCATCAGCTTAGCAGCCATTATAAACCAGACTATTACTCACTACTAAGCAGCTCATTGCTCGTTATTGACCAGCTTAGATGTTGTTGATCAGCTTGTTGAATGTTATAGCTAGGGGGAGGGTATCCCCCAGTTCGTCAACCAATCATCCCCACCCAACCATCATCATAAATCATAACAACCAACCTACCAAATAACCAATAAACAAATCCTAACAGTCAATCATCATCATAAATCATAACAACCAACCTACCAAATAACCAATAAACAAATCCTAACAGTCAATCATCATCATAAATCATAACAACCAACCTACCAAATAACCAATAAACAAATCCTAACAGTCAATCATCAACAAAAACCAGAACAACCATCCAATAAATAACCAACAAACAAATCCTAACAGTCAATCATAACCAAAAACCAGAACAACCATCCAACTAAAAACTCCAAACCAATAAATCCTAACAACTAACCACCATAAACACCAATCCAAGCAACCAACCATAACCGAAGCACATAACAATAAAACATAACAACCAACCACCATAAAAAATCAATAAGGGGGGTTCTCGTCCTATCTTCCTGCCCCCTCTCCCTCTTGGGCTTCCATTGCCATAGTTCATCCACCTGTCGCAATGCAAAAGCCGGATGAAGTCAAAACTGGAAAAAAACGCACATTATGCTGAAACATCTTTCCTCGCACTGCTTCTTTTTTGCTCTTTGCAAGGTGCTTTCCAGTGCATGTGTCGTGGTATCTCGGGTTTGGGGTATGGTGTCGTCCAGTGCCTCAAAAAGAAAAATGCCGTGAAAAATGTGAAGGTTTGATTTTCAATGTTCCTTTCCCGATTTTGGCACTCTGACCCCTGTCCCCGACGTGGGGTCCCCCTGCCCCCGAATTTGGGGCTCCTTGCCCCCGAATTTGGGGCTCCCTTCCCCCGATTTTGGGGCGCTGTTCTTCACGAAATCTGGCAACCCCTCACGTCTTGAACTGTTCCATCGTCACGACGTTCCAGCTCTGCCTTGATGTGCCCTTTGAACTCATCGCATCCGAGGGTTGCCACACCATCCTTGTAGATGCCATACTTGTCACAGTATGCGTGAAGCATGGTAGACATCAGCTCTTTCTGCTTCCACTCCAAGGCGCCAATAGATGCCTCCAAGTCAATCATCGGGGGAAAAATCAAACTGATAATCTTTGCCACTCGCTCCTCATTGACCTTTCGCCCTTTGCCTTCAAGAATGGATGTTGCAAGTTTCAACTTTTCGGCGGTGGTCTGGCGCAAACATGCTTTCACAATGTCATGCCCTGATGTCCTTGCTAGCCCAATGTCTTCTTCTAACTTCTTGAATGTCTCCATGTAGGTTTGAATACCTCCTGGTAGGGCTCCTGTCTCTGGTGGTGTCTCGGTCGCTTCTGTCAGGCAAATTGTGTCTACCACTCTGGCTTTCAATCGGTTCATGGCTTCATTCTTTGTCATGTGCTTCTTTGTTTTCATGAAGCCACCGCCCATGAGTGAAGGCTTCAAAAAGAAGGTGCGGGATTTGCCTTCCATGATGGCTTCACGAAACAGCATTTCATTTGCAAACTTTTTGCCTTTGGAATTGCACAATGCCAAGCTCTCACCTTCCTTCACATTCATCAAGCCCACCACAATCTCGTCCATGAAGTCTTGGATAGGCAAATCCAAACCCCAAGGTCCAGTGAAGATAGGGTGCTTCTCTCCGAAGGGCTTCAAGATGATTTCCATTTCCGGCATTGTCTCCAACTCCTCATAGTCTGATACGGGAATGTCAGGGTCATCAGAACATGGTGTTGCCTCACCCTCTGGCTCTTCTGGCTCTTCCACTTCTCCTCCGCTCTCATTCTCCTGTGTTGCTACTGGCGATGCGGTCTCTGACACATAACCGGCAGAAGAAGTTGGCACCTCTGGAATTGCATAGCGACGGTTGTGGATTTCCTTGATTTTGTCAAAGTGCTTCACAATGAAGTTTGCTAGGTCATACTTGGTCTTCATACCACGGGGCTTGGCAACGTTGGCGCTTTGAAGGATTTCAGCCAAATCTGACACCTTTAAGGTCATGAGTTGCGCGGCATTTGGCACCCACTCTGCCACTTCTTCATCATCTCTGTCAAGAACTATGCCTGCTGTCACCCAATAGGGGGTAACCTTCCTGTCTTCTGGCAAGAAGAAAAGCATTTTGGCAATGACGCCAAAATCTCAAACGCGAATTGTTTTGAACCAAACTGCTATCAACAAAAAGTGAATGGCACTGGTTGAAATGTTGCACTGCCAAACGTCAAGCTTTGAACACCACTCACTGGCTCACTGCTTCCTGACCCCTTCCACCAACCGCGCCTTAAAAATCATGAAGCCAAGGATGACAAAGATGTTGATAGTGAAAAAGTGGAAGGTGAAGAAAACATGGGCACCGCTGCGGGGACGGACGTGAAATGATGAAGGGGCATGTATGTATGTATGTATGTATGTATGTATGTATGCATGCATGTATCTAAATATTCTAGCTAGCAGGGCACCCCCCAGTTCGTGATGATGGGGCGGGGTTGGATGATGGGGTGTTGTTGTTGTTTTTTTGTTTTCTTTTTCAAAATTCCAAAGACAAAAATATTTCAAAAATTAATCTTGAAGGAATGACGTATAATTCATATTGTGTATGTTTATTATTCACGTGGCTTTTACTTGAACCTCTCTGGGCTGTTTCAACGTGTCGCCCCTCTACAATGTTTTCACAATCCTTTTTGCATAATGGTTTTGGTTTCCACGTTGTCAAGTTAGTCCATATTCTCGTTCGTTTTCTATACTTCATTCCATATTTACAATAATCAACGTCAAAATACGGAAGTCCATTCATAAAATCTTGTTCTTTCAATAATCCAGTCTGGGGGTTTTCAATAAAATAGAAGCGGGGTTTAAAATAGTCAATAATTTCCAATGTCTTTTTAACAATCTTATTAGCATAATCTATTTTTCGTTCTCCTACTGTTTTTGCTCTACTGTATTCGGTGCAAGGCGGACTAGCCCATATAACATCTATCTCATCCGGCTTCAACTTTTTATAATTCCATTCTAGAATGTCAGTTATAATATTAGCATCTTTCAAGTCTAGTGATATAACATCATAACCTAACTCACTAGCCACCTTTCCAACACTGCCACTTCCACTAAATAGTTCTAATAATATCATTATTAAAACTATTCAGAAAATAAATTATAATCAAACAAAATATGAACCGGTGTCAATATCAAACTGAATTTTATAATAGCACATTGTTTCAGGTTTTGGTTCTTTTATCTTCTTACTATTCAACATTTCTAAATAACTTGCCTGTTTTTCTTCAAATGTTGTTCCTTTCGGCTTTCCTCTCTTCTTATCTTCACTTTCATTTACATAATTGTTTTTCTGTTCCATCTTTTCTAGGATTGTTTTCACAACTTTATTTATTGAACTCAATTTTTTGAATATTTCATCAAATTTAGATGATTCTGTTTCAACTTCTTCCGACATATTGTATATTAAAAACTATAATAAAAGTTTTTTAAAACAAACGTATTTGTATCTCTTTAAAACTCTTTTTCCAGAAAAATCATCAGCTTATAAATATAAACTACTGATTTCGCGACGACAAGTTAATTAACCTATTGCGGGGTTAATATGCTACTTCATTCTGTTCATCTGTTCGCGTGAAGTTGCCATATTAACAAATAATATTATATTTTAATTTCTAATATATTTTAATACTATTTATGAATAATATTCCAATAATCAAGCCTCATAAATCAGCAGAATATGAATTCCAACAATCAAAATACGATGTAGCACCAAGAATACCGTTCTCACAAATTGTAGTCGGTCCGTCTGGCTCTGGTAAAAGTATTTTATTACAGAATATGATATTAGACATTTACCGCGGTTGCTTCCAAAGAATTTTTATTTTCTCTGCCAGTATTCACGTTGATAGTGTCTGGCATCCAGTAAAAGAATACATTGAAAAATCATTGAAGGTAAATCCAAAGAAAGAAAAAGTCTATTTTGACGAGTTCAATAAGGAGGATTTAGAAGAAATACTGGAACAACAGTATAAAATCAGTCAGTATCAGAAAGACCATAAGTTCAAAAAACTGTTTGCTACATTAGTAGTTGTAGATGATTTTTGCGATGATGCACGATTTTCAAAGCACAACAGTATGTTGAATGCGCTATATATTAGAGGTAGGCATTTTGGTGTAAATGTCATTTCATCAACACAGAAATTCAATGCGTTATCAACAATTATCAGGGTAAATTCCAGACAATTATATTTTTTCAAGATGAGAAATTACAAAGAAATTCAAACAATGGTTGAAGAGTTGTCAGCATTATTGATTAAAAAGAACTTTCTTGAAGACAAACAAATTCATAATGCTAAAAATACATTGCTTGAAATATATGACAAGGCAATAGAAGAACAGTTTAGTTTCTTATTTGTCAATTTGATGCAGAGCGACATTAATAAAGTGTTTATGGTTCGCTTTGATAAAAGGATATTAATTGATGCATCAAAAGACATTTAAAGAATGAAACCTTATAACACTATATAACCCTTATGCCAAGAAAACCAATAAACTACAACGCTACTCATTTCTATAAAATTGTATGTAAAGACTTGAATATAAAAGACTGCTATGTAGGACATACTACTGATTTCAAACGAAGAAAAAGTGAACATAAAAACATTGCTATATGGAAAATGATAAGCATTACAACATTAAGGTCTATAAATTTATCAGAGAAAACGGCGGATGGAACAACTGGGAAATGATTTTATTGAAAACTGAATGCTGTGAAAATGGAATTGAGGCAAGATGCAGGGAAAGATATTACAAAGAACAAGAACATTCAACATTAAACCATAACATTCCATCAAGAACATTTGATGAATATTTAGAAGACAATAAGGAAAGGTTTAAAGATTACAGACACAACTATTACTACGAAAACATTGAAATAATTAAACCAAAACAAAAAGAATATAGAGATACACACAAAGAAAAAATCAAAATCTTTAATAAAGAATTTAGAGAGAACAACAAAGAACTAATTAGAACAACAAAGCAACAATGGTATGAAAAAAACAAAGACAAAGTAAAACAAAA
>VSDK01017751.1:811062-834902 GCA_009767595.1 Symbiodinium kawagutii | reverse complement strand
GACCCCAATGCAATGGTCTGTGCGAAGCGCCGCCTTCAAGATTGCGACGCTGCTTTGAAGGGATCCGGTACGGCAGAATCCAAGCAGAAGACAGGCCAGGAAGCTGAGATTTTGAAGGTCATCCTTGAGCTGGGAAAGGGTGACGCGACTGAACCTGAAGCTGTTCCTGCTGCGACTGTTGCTGATCTTGAAGAGGATGTGCCGCCGCCGCCGGAATCGGAAGGTGGTGGTTCACAATCAGGAGAGACAGTTGAGACAGCCCCGCAAGGGCCTATGGGGGCCACAGCCAAGGCCATGGCCTCTCCGCCAGCCAAGACAGATTGATCGACTTAGGTTTTTTTTTCGGATGAGGGTAGCAATGAATCATTGCTGAAGTTTTGGTGCCGAAAGGGACCTTGCATTTTAAACTTAAACCATTTCATGCGAGCCTTCGATGAGCTTAGCCCTTCAAAAAGGCGTTGCCGCCTTCAGTTTGAAATTGTGTGAGAAGATTGAGAAGACGGGAAAATGTCGAAGGTATTGAAAAGGTTCCGATTGGATGAAAAGGGTTTCTTCTCCACTTTTGACTTCCAGATGATGTTCGCAACATTTCCCAGCAGAACACGTTTTGAAACAATTTTATCATCTTTGTGTTTTGGCCCCTTGATGATAGTCCTTGTTTTTTGTGGGGCTGTCAATTGTCAATTGCTTGAATTGCTTGCTCACATTCCAGCCCCCTTTGCTGCTTGGGGGTTTTACCGCAAGCCTTGATTCAACACCGTCGCCGCAGTTGCCAGCCTTGATGCTTTGATATGAATATGAAGCTGATCAAGCTGATCAGAATTAGAATCAACTAATGTTTATTTATGATTTATTTTATGTCAACTGTGGTTGGAATAGCCCACAGTCAACAGTTGCCAGTGAAAAGTGCATAGCATAGAACAAACACAGTTGAATTCAAATTCTGGAAATCAAGCAACGTTGACAACAACAATGAGTCAGCGTTCCCGTTCCCGATCGCGGAGCAATGCTGGGGCTAGGCCTTCAACGGGTTCCCGTCCACCAGGGTTTCAACACTCTATAGTTCGTGGCAGTGGTCCTCGTCCTGAACCAAAGCCTAAGCCTAAGCCTTCGCCTAGAGCATTGGCAGTGCGTCCTTGCATTGCAAGCCTTTCTCCAAGCCAAGTGAATGTGGCCCAAGTTCCTGGAGTTCCTCGAATGCGGACTCCAACTCCGCCATCTCAGCCTCCTCCAGGTTTTCCCCCTAGACGTAGACCTGTTTGCCATGGCAGTGTGATTGCCGATCAAGCCCAAGCAGGAGAAGGATCAGGAGATCAAGGACAAGCAAGGTGGTGCTGGACTGGCACATTGCCACCAGGGCCATATCCAGCAATCAGTGGCCAAACCATGGTCATTCCAGGCTCCGATAGGGAGCTACTCAATGAGTCAGAGTGCGCCCAGCTCAAGCGCTTGCTCAAGGAGGTCGGCCTTCGCTCATGCGGACCAGCCCGATCTCCTACTGAATTGCGGGAAAACATGGAAGTGGCTATCAGTTTTGTTTGCGTGACTATGGTTCACTTGCAAGATGAGATGCGCCGTCGATGGGCTGGACAGAATGACCCTTAGTTGCCTGAGGCGTGGCGAGGATCAGGATTCAGTGATGTACAATGTACAGTTGAACTTTTCACTTCACTTTCCTTCCTGTCCTGACCGATTCTGTTCCTTGCCTCACTTGATGTACATGGCATGGCATCTACCGCCACCGCAGATAAAAGTCGCAGCTTGTCCGCTTGAAGCCTTGCACTTGCACCGTTGTTCACTCACTTTTCGGAAAAGAAAGTATGAATATGTTTTTTTTTTAGTATTTCGTTTTGGGATTATTATATACGAGGGGAAAATTTGGCAGCCGCTCGCTGTCTTGTCCTCCGGGTTTTTCCTGTTTAGTGGGGTCCTTCTTGGGGTTGTGTTGTGTTCCGAACTTGTTGTGTGAAATGCTGTTGGGAGCAAGATCTTAAAGTTTTTGAAATTGAGGAAGTCACAGTATGACCGCCCGATTGCACTGTTCACTCACTTTTCGGAAAAGAAAGTATGAATATGTTTTTTTTTTTAGTATTTCGTTTTGGGATTATTATATACGAGGGGAAAATTTGGCAGCCGCTCGCTGTCTTGTCCTCCGGGTTTTTCCTGTTTAGTGGGGTCCTTCTTTGGGTTGTGTTGTGTTCCGAACTTGTTGTGTGAAATGCTGTTGGGAGCAAGATCTTAAAGTTTTTGAAATTGAGGAAGTCACAGTATGACCGCCCCACTGCACTGCCACTGCCAAACATTCTTCAAACTCTAGTGCTGATGAGTGAGGTCGTCCTTACGCCAAGATACCTTTGTGTTTGCGTTTTTCTGTTTGTTCTCATCGGTGTTTTGAATCAGGATTCCAAAAAGCCAGCGTTGACTCTCTCCTTCTCCTATTGCAACTTCCTCTTCCTTGTCTTCATGTTGCATTTGCTTTCATGACATGACACTTCGACATGATCATGAAGAACATGGTAGAGACGAACTCATGCATGAAGCCGAGCAGCTGTCACTCACATGTCCAGTTTTCGATGAGAAACACATAGAAGAAGATTCCAAAGTGTTTGGGTTTGGAGCCAGCGTTGAATCATGATCAAATCAGGATTTGATGATACCCACTTGCAGCTCATATGAGGTTCAATGCCTTTTCTCAGGTTCTCACTTTTCCCGTGTTGCCGCCGCGCCAGCCATAGTGCAGAGGTGCTTGTGCTTTCGTCTTCAGACTCGGAGCCTGAGTCGCCTGAGTCGCCTGGTTCTGTGACTGAGGCAGAGCTGGTGGTGGTGAGAGATTCACACCGTTTGGTTGGGCGCATTGGGCGCGTCCCAGAAGACGCCACCCCCGCAGAGGAGGAGGAAGTGCGTTGGTATAGTGTTTGGCATGTCCCTGGTCATCACTACAGCTCAGTAAGTGGTGTTCATTGGGGCACTGGAACATGTGCCTACAATGCAATCTTACAGCTCAACGGCGGAAGTATTGGTGGGATCAAGTGGAAGAGATTTAAAACTCGAGAAGAAGCTGAGGAAGGCTTCTGTGCGGGTGCCGCTGGCTGTGGGCTGAACCCTCGTCTTTGCAAGAAGGTGATTGGATGGGAGTTGATTCATGGCGCCAACCGCACCATGCAGAGAAGCATTGGTGTTGAAGGTCCAAAGCGATCGGCTTGCGCCTCTCGAGTTGGAGGGGACTGACCGTCCAAGCGACGACCACTGCAGCTCAGCGCCTATCTTTTTGAAGATTGCAAAATGAAGCTGGGGTGTGCTGCTTCGAACCAAGCATCGAGCATTACACGTATGTAGAGTCAAACCTACACATAGGCAATATGCATATGTTTGCATGTATTGTATGCGTGAATTGTGTAGAGACAGTGCCAACAAGATCACGATTGAAGCATTCAGAGAAAAGGGTTTCAAAGGCTGGTTCAGGGAGGGAGTTTAATATTTGGACGGTTTCGATTCTGTGAGCTTTTCAAAGCTCACTTGGCTTGAGGAAGTCGGCGACTTCAGATTGACATAGTTGACCACAACTTCATTTTTCTGCAGTTTTTTGCATATAGGAGGAACAAATCACCCCAGAGCCGAAACCTGGGCACACTCAGAGAAACCAGGTTGCACGTTGCCCAGTTCTTTTTCATTTCACAGCTTTCGTGAGTCAGGGACTTTCAGGGTGGTTGGCAGACTCCACTAATTTTTTTTTCTGAGCCCCATGAGCCACTCATAGAACTTCTTGTTTTACCCCAATGATTTCAATGCACTCTGAACGCTTTGCTCTTTGCTGTCTGGAGGCGGTGGCACAGTGGCTACGGAGAGGGGGGGTCCTTTCCCCCGCCATCCATGCGGCAGCCCGCCGCGTGTCTCATGTGCGTCTAGGGCGGGTTGCATTCTGTGAAACGGTGAAGCAGTGAAACGGTGCAATGTCGAAAGCTCACCATGTCATGATTTCCTTTGTGAAACAATTTTGGTCAGCAAGCATTTGAGAGAGGAGACGCGCTTTTATGTTTCACCACCATCGATGCTTGGGGCATGTGCATCTAGGGCAGGCGGCATTCTGTAAAACAATAAACGTTGACATGGAGAAAGCTAGGGTCATGGTTCATAATTCATTCATCATGTCGTGATTTTTTCTCTCTTGCCCCAGTGCCAGATTTGGAACAAACACTCCGCGCAGGATCAAAAGGTTTTGCAGGCAAACTGTGCTTGCGTGAAGAATTGAAGAATAAACCGAAAGATAACCCAAAGTGAGAAAAATCAAAAGATACCTTATTTATGTAATAAAGCAATGTAAAATAGATGATATATATAAATAGTCCAGAATCCGTAGCCGTTTTGGCTCAATTGCATTGCGCTCCGAAGAGAGAGCAATGCAATTGTAAATGTAATTGCCCCCTCATAATAGATTGGAATACAGCATATCAATGATGTTAATTTGATTTTTTAAAGGGCGATACGAAATAACATTGAGGGGGCAATTGCGTATTCCGTAGCCATTTTGGCTCCGCTGCATTGTTCTCCAAAGAGAGAACAATGCAGCGCAATTATAATTGCAAGCGCCTTCCCCAATAGGTGGTGGGGCCATTGCGTTTCTGTTGCAATTTTGGCTCAAGCGCGTCGCACGCTAGGTTGTGGGCAATGTGCTTGTGCCGCGAGCCGGCAGTGCACGTGACAAGCCAGACTTCTACAAGAACCTCATGGCATCGGCAGAGGCCAGTGCCAGCATGGCATCGACAGAAGCTGCTTTGGAGGATTTTGCTCATGCGCTGCATGATGCAGTGCAGAACAGATTGCTCCAGCTTTGGACATCGGAAGTGTCACAGCGGCAAGGCTTGACCGCGAGACACAAAAGACATCGCAAACCGCACCATTGCCCGGTGAAGTGTTGCGATTGCCGCCCACGCCTGAGGTTGGGCAATGAAGACGTGCCCGGCGACACTCGACCGACGTGCGCGGCATTGGCATTGCCACGTTGGAAGAGAAAGCCACGTTCAATTGCCGGCGCACGAATTTTCGTGGAGAGCAGTTGCGTGTGCTTGTGGCCGAGGCGTTGGAAGCGGGGGAAGCTACCTACCCCACCCTACCCAACACCACATTTTACCTTCCCCTGCCCTATTCTATACCCACCGCGCCCCACCCGCCCTGTCACCCCACCTTACCTTACCCCACCCCACCCCACCCTACCCTCCAACGCAAAGGCCGCTGCGAGGCCGGGAGGCTACCCAGAGCTTGATGAGTCACGCTCCTGGAGGCCGAGAAAGGGTGTGAAGGGACTGAAGGGATTGATCTGAAGTGCGTGCGCCACGCGTTCTTGTGTGTTTGGTTTTTAAATTTATAATGTAGTCCTTATTCAATTCAATTCAATTCTATCACATTGACGGCCATTGGCCTGCCCTGGGTCCCTGTCTGTTCAGCCGGCTGCTTTTTTGCCACGACAGGAAACCGCAGGCTTTGGGCCTTCAAGAGCTGCGGGCAGCCTGTCCAGTTCAAGATGGGCTTGGGCCGGGCGGGCAGGAACCCGTACAGTGGGAAGGTGGTCATGATTGATGATGGTCACCACCTTACCCGCCCGAACAAGCTGTACGAGGCTCAGCTTGACAAGCTCCGGGACTTTGCGAACGTAGGTCGCGCTAGGATGCGTTAGGCTTGTATTAATTTGTGTTGTTTGTGTTTGTGTTTATGAATTCTTTGTTCACAGATGGCGCGTGCAGTGGACCCGTGACCCGGGGACCAGGATTCAGGATGAGTTCCTGGTTGCATCTCGCGCTCCGGTGGCCGCAGCCCCTGGAGCGATCCTGGTGCCCTGGTGTGAAGCCTTCAGGTTCCATGGGGACGTGCAGAAATCGCTGCTGGCGAAGAATGTGGAGCAAAGATGCCGAGTCCTTGCCAAGCTCGACCTTGAATTTCACAATACGTTTGCTTCCCTGGAGACGCCCGAGCCCAAGCCCAAGCAAAAGCGGGCGCGTGGCAATTAGTGTTTGTTCATTGTTGTGTATCCACGTGATATCACGTGATCGTTGTGATGTAGACTGTAGACCCCTGTGGCAAGATTGGCTTCCAGTCCATAAAGTTGCGGTTGAAACAGGAATGGAATTGCGTGGAGATCCTCCACCTCCCAAAACGCCATCAAAATCATCAAGACCTTTGTTAATTTGAGGCCAAAGCTTTCCTGGATGAGAAAAATGGTGACATATTTTTTATTTTGTAGGTTAGCAAAGCTGACGCTGATGTTTGAAGCCCCGTTGAGCCCCGTTTTCCAACAGTGCCTGTCAAATTTGAATTGTTTTGACATTTTAGGCTGCGGTTTTGGAGAAAATTTGTGTTGTCAAAAGGAAAAATGGGCGTAGAGTCATTGTGTGAAGAGATTTAGGTGTCATTAGCGCAGTTGGCTGCCATTTTGGCCGCTATTTTGAGAATTTGTTCTGCAAAGTTTCAAACATTGATAGATAGATAGATAGATAGATAGATAGAATAGCTAGAATAGATAGATGGAATAGACAGACAATTGGATAGCCAGATTCAGATGGCTAGATGGGTCGATAGATAGACAGATAGGTAGACGAAACGAGAGTCAGATAGAAAAGTAGATAGATAGTCAGGTAGATAGACAGAAAGATAGACAGATGGACACATAGATGATCAGACAAATAATTCGGTAGATAGATAGACAGATAGATAGATAGGCAGATAGATAAATAGATAGATGGACAGGTAGATAGATAGATACATAGACAGAAAGATGACGAGATAGATAGTGAGGTAGATAGAAAGACAAGTACATAGGCAGATAGATAAACGAATAGATCATCAGATAGATAGATAGATAGATAGATAGACAGTCAGACAGACAGAAAGAAAACTGATCCACTGATAGAAAGATAGCTAGACAGATAGGCTGCCAGTCAAGTGGCCAGATCGATGCTCACATTGGTAGGAAGTCAGGCCCAAGTGATGTTCAGTTCTCGGATCCCTCGGACAATCAATCGTCGCAACCACAACTGCACACTCCTATAGTGCTCCTATCTTGGAAACTTCCGCCACCGCCTTGTGCGGTACTACTGGTATTTTATGCGCATGTTTGCGTGGAATTGTTTGCAGACGTCTAGAGGTTTTATTGAACTTGAAAATCTGCGAAGAATTGTGACATGTGCAGACCAGTTGCATTCAGTCGCATTTCATACAGTTTGACTTGCGCAAATCTAGAAGAAGTGTACCAAGTCATTTCAGAAACCAAACGTCCTCCAACGTACCTTTGGAGGACACTTCGTCAACATGTGAAATCACATGAATGTTCGAGGCCCTTTTGGTTGAGGAAAAGAGCTGTAGTGTCCGCATGGTAGCGGAGCTCTGAAATCTGAGCTTCCTACCTAGAGCCATCGTGTTTCCTTTGCCGTGTGGTTCTTGCTTTACTGCATTCTGGATTCATCTGCCAACACGTGTCTCAATACTGTGATTGGTTACTGCTATACAGGGGTGGTGTGACAGTACATTCCTGGAGGTATCCTTGGACAGGTGGTGACAGCGGTGAGCGGATTTCTGGATTGCGGTGTGCAGTGATTTCTTCAGTGATTCCTTTGCATTTCTTCAGTGAAATCTTGAACATGGCTGCATTTGATCCTCAGATTTTCCAGGCAGCAATCCTGGAAGTTGCAGAGGCTACGAAGGCTGCGACCTCGGTGGCGAATCAAGCGATTCAAGGCCTTCAGCAGCAATCAATTGCAAATGTTCCAGCTCAGTCACAAACATCAACGAGATCAGATAGAGTGTATTGGTCAAAACTGATTTCAAAACCATCTTCATTTGATTTCAAATCTACAGAAGAGGAGATCCGTGCATACAGAGACTGGAGCTGGCAGCTAGTTCAATATCTCAATGCAATCGACCAGGGATTCGAATCAGAGTTGAAGGCTATAATGGATGACCCTTCAAAGGCGCTTGATTTTTGACAGCAGGTTCTGACACAAGGCAACGCAGTGCAAAGCTTTAAGGATTGTTGGCTTCATTGGTGAAGAACAAAGCATTGAATGTGGTTCGAAGTGTAGCTGTTGGTGATGGCTATGAAGCTCTTCGACAGATGACTTTGGCGCTTAGACCTACAAACAGCAATCGAGGTTTAGCATTGCTTTCAGCCCTTACAAGCTGGACACCTTTTCAGATGAATCAGCCATTGCAGCCTCAGCTACTTCGCTTGGAGGAAGTCATGGAGGAGGCTCGTAAAGCTGGTACAGCTGTTCAAGATCAGCTGAAGCAAGCAGTCCTTTTAAAGGCAGTTTCAGGTCAGTTGAGAACACATCTGAACTTGTCAGTGGAATCTGGAACGAAGTATGATGATCTTCGGGAGGCAGTTTTGCGTTGGGATCGGAGTCAACAGAAGTGGGCTGGCTTGATCTTTCCCGAGGATACAAGTGGACCCATGGAGATTGACAGACTGAAAGGTAAGAAGGGAAAAGGAAAAGGAAAGGGCAATGATGGCAAAGGCCCTAGCAAAGGCAAAGGAAAAGGCAATTCGAAATCCAAGGATTCGTCCAAGGGACCTTGGAAGGGCAAAGGAAAGGAGAAAGGAAAGCCTGGTGGGAAGTATGATGACTACTCCAGGGGAAAGGGCAAGGGTGAGAAGACTTGCCATGTGTGTGTGGCAAACCGGGCCATTTTGCCCGTGACTGTTGGCAGAATGTCCGAAGTGCCACGAACGATTCAGATGCCCAATCGAATGCTGGCAATGTGAATGGTGCTGGCTCAACGACTTCCACAACAGGAAAACAGACATCTACAGCTTACTCAACAGCTAATGGTTCACAGGCAACTCAACAACGTGTTGCTCGAATTCAGGAAGATGCTTCGGATTTGATTTTCGACCTTCGTGGACCCAGTTCTTCAGGTTCATTGAGGGTGGTTCACTTCTACATTGGTGATGATGAGCCTCAAGGAACAGTGCGAACGATTACAGACGACGATGGTTTCCATGAGGATCATGCGTGGAACATTTTGCTTGACTCAGGTGCTGATGCTTCGATATTCCCCATGTCCCTTGCTCATGTTCGACAGGATTCAGGTCAAGCATTCAGCAAGCTCCAAGACGCACAGGGCAAAAGCATTCCAGTAAGCTGCATGAAAGATGTTGAGATTCAGCTTCTTGACCAAACTGGAAGACGTATTGTACTGCGTGAAACTGTAGCATTGAGTGATTACATTTCACAACCTATTCTGTGCTTTGGAAAGCTGATGGAGAACGGATGGGGAATCAGTGGAGTGGAGCAGCCTCTAACCCACTCTGGAGCAGCAGTCAGCATCCCAGTTGAAATGCAGAACAGGTCAATGTCAGTGCGTGGTTGGATTCGTGTTGCGCAGGAGGAAACACCATCACGTTCCCATGTGAGAGCAGTGACTGCTGAGTTGTTTGATGGCCTGGATGATATCAGGGTTGGTTGGCAGCTCAATGCAGATGGAGTTGGACGAGGCAGGCATTTCAGTGATTGCTTTCAAGATCCTTCCATTGCTATGCCAGACATGAGTGGGAGGAAGTTCAGGACTGCGTTGGTCAAGGAAGGAGACCAATGGCATGTGTTGGAACTCTGTGAACGGTTGGACCACATGATTGATCTGTCAGCTGAGTTCTTTGGATACAGTGGCAACAGATGGGTGGTTACTATCATCATGGATGCAGACAAGCCCCCGCACTTGATGGGCTTTCGCATGTTGGATGATCCCAGCAATATTCCACCCAATGACAGCAACATTATGGAACCTGAGATGGATAATGATGTACCGCTTGCTCCTGAGGATGAAGAGGTGCAAGGTGCAGACATTCAGGCAGCTGATTTGGCGCAGCAACAGCCTTCTGGACAAGTTGTGAATGTGCCACCTCGGGATTCAGGAGTTACAGTGAATGGTGTTGAGATCTTTCGTGATTCTTCGCTTGCTACAATGCGTGCTGCGTGTGGCTTCTATGGTATTTCGAAATCAGGTGGCAAACAGAGGTGCTTTCAACGGTTGCTTGATTTTCAGAAGAATCTTGAACTTCAGGCTATCACCAATGCTGCCAGGGAATCCGAACGACAACAGCAACGGGATCCAGTTGAGCAGAGTGTTGCAAAAGTGCCATCGGAGGAGGAGCAACGCAAGCATGCATTGACGCATCTTCCATACCAACCATGGTGTGAATCATGCTTGAGTCATCGTGCCAGAGCAGATGCCCACATGCGTGACAACTCTTCGAGGGATTGTGGTACACCCACGATCTCCTTTGATTTCTGCTACACGAAGGCTGGTGAGGATGGTCAACAGGTGCGTGATGTTGATTCAGTGTGTGCTCTGGTTGCGATTGACAGTTACACTGGGTACCTCACTGCGATTCCCATTTGCAAGAAGAGCCAGTTTGACATGATGGTGCGCGAACTCCTGGCTTTTGTTCAGACCTTGGGACATGCTGAGGTCATTCTCAGGTGTGACAATGAGCCCAGTCTCAAACAGCTGCAGACAATGACGATGCGTGCTCGTCAGGCAATGGGATTGGCAACAAGGATCTCTTCGCCTGCAGCTTACAGCCATGGGAATGCGTTGTGTGAAAATGCAATTCAACGAATCAGAAACTTGGCTGGGTCATTGATGCATGGTCTACAGAAGAAGTTGGGTGTGGTGCTTCCTTCCTCACATGGCTTGTGGACATGGGCATTCCGACACAGCGCATGGCTCCTAAACCGGTTCAATCCAACAAGAGGTGCAACTGCCTACGAGTTGGTTTACAACAAGACGTACCGTGGGAGACTGTGCGAATATGCCGAACCCGTGTTCGGATATGCAAAGACATCTATGAAAGGAAATCCTTCCTGGCAAAGGATGATATGCTTGGGAAAGGTGGAAGCGCAAGACTCCTTTATTCTCTGGACTGGATCTCAGGTGGTTTTGTCTCGAAGCATTCGTCGAATGACTGGTGACTGGAAGACACATATGGGATTCTGTGTTCATTTCCATGCTCCAACTTGGGACTTCAAAGTGGGCTATGGTGGACGGTTGGTTCCTACGAAGGCCAGGGTTGAGGCCAAGTCAGGTGGCTTCAACATTCCAGTTGGGCCCATTGCTGCTTCTGCCTTTGTTGATGAAGAGGCAGAAGCTGTGAAAGCTAAAGCAGCAGAGGAGGGGCGTGAGGAAAGAGAACTTGCTGCAATGGCCGAATTTGACAAGTCCAATTTGGCACCTATGGCAACAGGTGGAAAGGAAGGACTCTCTTTGGAGGAAATCGAGGCAGAGATTGACCAGAATGAAGAGGACCTTCAGATTGCAGCAGATGCCAGCAATCAAGCGCCAAGTACTCCAATGCAGAGCCCTGTGGACCTTCCCCCAACACCACGAGGAGAGGCTACTACACGTGCCCATGATGATGCTCCAGAGGATCATGAGGCCAAGAAAGCTCGCATTGAACTCTCAAAGCGACAAAGAGTTCAGGTTATCAAAGAGGCCAATGAGATGATGATCCGTGAGGTGAAGTTTGCAGATGAGTCCTTTCACACGATGGACGATTACGACTATGATCTCACTCTTGAGGATTGCTCAGATGATGAACTTTGGATGGCGTTCCAGACCAGCTTTGGAGCGATTGGCCAATTGACAAGCAGCCACCCGAGCCTGAGTCATGGGTGGATAGGTTGGCAGATCAGGTTGAGATTCAGAGGCTTATGAAGATGCAAGTGATTGAGCCTTTGGAACAGTTCACTGGATCCATCGAAGGAACATTGACAGTGCGGTCAGTCTATGATTGGAGGGTAAAGACAAAGGAGGAGCTTTTGGATGGCCATGTGGTGGAGACAAAGAGATGGATGCGAAGGAGTCGTCTCGTTGCGAGGGAATTCAACAATTCGCGGCGACCAGGTACCTTTTCACCTGCCACTGGTTGTCACACTACAAACTTGGTTCCTTTGGCATACCTCCACCGTTTGTCTCAGTTGGATGGTGAGCTCATGACTGACTCCTATTCAGTTCCAATGGCCGCACTTGACATCAAGGACGCTTTCTTACAGGTTCCTCAGGAACATGTGTTCAAGATCAAGCTGCATGGTCAGCAATTTGCTGTGCTTCGGAATTTACCTGGTCAACGGCTCGGTGCGAAACAGTGGTACTGGTTCTTTCGAAAGTTCACAACAGATGCAATGAACTTTGAGTGGAACATTGAGCAACCGTGCCTGGCCAGGTGTGGAAACAACATCTTCATGGTACACGTTGACGATCTGCTATTTTGCGGGGATACCACATTCTGGGATACGGTCTTTCTTCCAACCTTGGAATCGAAATTCAACATCAGCTACAACAAATTGGAAGGTGAGAACTCAAGTATCAACTTCTTGAGAAGGAAGATTGTCCAGTTGGCTGATGGACTCATGATCATTCCTGGAACTCTGACTTCGAATGTGGTGAAGAGTTTTGAGATGTGGTTTGGAAAATCCCGGCAGCAGAAGGTACCATGTGACAGTGCCATTCAGCAGGTGGATCGCAGTGCAGACCTTACGTTGATTGATGCAAAGCGCTTCAGGAGTGTGATTGGACAACTTCTGTATTTGGCCAGGGATCGTGTGGATATCATGTTCTGCGTGAAAGAGCTTTCAGGATCCATGGCGAAGCCTACAGTGTGCTCCTTGCAACGACTCCGGAAGTTGATTGGATACCTCAAGTTTACAGGCGACATGGGAGTCAAGCTGATGTACCCATGTGCTGGAATGGGCAAGATCAAGCAAGGATGCGAGAAGTTCTGGGTGCTTGAGACCTTTACAGATGCAACAAGTCTCATCGCAAGTCCACATCCTGTGGCATCCACTTCTTGAATGGAAGCTTCGTGTTTGGAAAGGTTGTCAGCTTGTCATCATGCGAATCAGAATTGCATTCGATGATCAGTGGATGTTGTGACGGCATCTTTATCAAGCGATGCATGGAATTCTTGGTCAGCGATTCCATTGAGCACTGGCAGTTTACAGACAATAGCGCAGCAAGGCAATTGTCACAGAGACAGGGAGTTGGCCGGGTGCGTCACCTCTCAGGAAAACTGCTTTGGATCCAAGAGATGACCCTCAACAAGCTCTTGGAAGTTGGTCAGGTTGCAACCCAATGGAATTACAGCGACATTGGAACAAAGGCGTTGAAGAAGTCACGAATGGATCTACTTGGTGCAGTTGACCCCTCTTCACTGGAATTGATTGGTCAAGATGAATACGATGCTACGATTGAGCGTGGATCGCGCCAAGGACTCAAACGACTGGCAAAGACTATTCTCAGGATGAGTGTTCTCTTGGGCCTTGAGCCTGTGGGTGTGTCTGGTTCCGACCCAGAGCCCACGTGTGAGAAAGGTGCAGGACCAGAAGTTTCTTCATGGACACATTTTGGTGTCTTCATGCTTGCATTGCTACTTGCAGGATTGGTGATTTCAATGCTCTATGGATTCAAGAAACTTACAAAGGTTGCGTCTGATTTGAATCACTGCTGGAATCAGGTGGCTGGACTTGACCACTATGCAGGAGAAATCGACGACAGACTGAACGAACACCTTACAGTTTCAGAGCAAAGGTACACCGACCTGGGCAATGAACTTAGCGTGGCGACGGATTACTCTGAGGGACTGCATGATGGCCTTGTTGAGCAGGGAGGCTTTGTCAGGTATGTGATGGGATTGACAATGGAGCAGAGGTCTTCCATGAACAACATTGAGCGTGCGAATCTGGTCACACACAACTTGATGCAATCGGATCAGTATCTACGGTTGGTCCGTCAGCGAGCTACGCTGATGACTGGAGAAAACACCGATGCTTCAGCTGCGAATGATGGAGAAGAAGCTGAAGAAGAACAGATGGAGCAGGACCCCATTGACAACGATCCAGAGACGTTGACTGAGCTATTGGAGATGGTGAAGTCTGAACTGGACCGCATGTTGCAACTGGGAGAGTGGCGAAACGCATCACAAACCCAAGCTCTTGTGCTTGCCATCTTGGACGGAATCAGAGATGGTGGAACCTACGAAATTCGAATCGAAATCAAACAGAAGTGCATTGCTCTCTTCAGGAACTTGCAGACATACTCCCTCCGAAGAGGAAGAAATGGAGATGAAAGTGCTGAGTACTATGGACGAATTGTGACAGCGCTGAGGAACAACTGATTCATGAACGCAACTCAGTCAGCAGCCATGAGAGCTGTGGATTGGGTACAGTTCGAATGGAATCAAAATTTCCATCCTTCACTTTAAGGAGGAGTGCGAAGAATTGTGACATGTGCAGACCAGTTGCATTCAGTCGCATTTCATACAGTTTGACTTGCACAAATCTAGAAGAAGTGTACCAAGTCATTTCAGAAACCAAACGTCCTCCAACGTACCTTTGGAGGACACTTCGTCAACATGTGAAATCACATGAATGTTCGAGGCCCTTTTGGTTGAGGAAAAGAGCTGTAGTGTCCGCAAAATCACACTTGTGTGACTTGTGTGCCCGGATATGTGAAACTTTCTATGAGTAAACAACGGCCAAGTCCGGAGTCTTCAATCTCGCGGAAACTTGCCAAATTGGGCAGGAAGTCAATACTCACAACAGTCACTGGGTAGCAACCCAGACCTAGATGAATCTCTGATAGAGGATACTTGAATAAGGTATTGAAAGAGCTAGGGGGAACATAGACAAGTTGTCATTGCCTCAATAAAAATGACCAAGAGTTTTCCTGTTCAACCAAAAAACCAAAGGAGACCCATTGATGATTACGAAACGAACGTAGTTTATTCCTTTGCTCCGAGCAAGGAGGCGACAGGACGGAACACACAGCCTACTATATACTGCATCGATGATTCCGCCAGTGCGACGGCTTTCAACCCGTTTCTGACTAAAGTGTGGCGACTTTTCGAACAAATGAAGTGGTTATTTCTTCTCTGTTAACAGAATCCTTCTTCTCATGTCGGCTCTGAAGTTGACAAGCGCTTCTTGATATCCGGCAAAGCAAGGAACATTTCCAAAAAAAATGTTGACCAAGTTCACATTTTTGTCGACGCATCGTGTCAAATTTTGGTTTGAGAGAGTGTGAGGGAGTGTGGAGCCAGTCCAACCCAGCTCGTGAACCTTCCAGATAAATTTGCGAAGAACTATGTGGCAGTAAAAACCGAAGAAAAATGAGTGTCATGGAAACATGGGTCAATGCAGCCCAAGACACAGGGGGTGACAGCACGGACAGGGATTGACCCCAATCATCAAGAGAAAAACAAGGTGACTGCGTCTGTAAGAGGCCGTGTGCTCGTTTGCAACTGATTTTCGTATGATATGAGGTTTTCAATGTTTTCTGGGAGTTTTGCACACATATCATTCGCGGTGCCGTGTTGCAATGTGTTGTTTTTCATGGGAGGTCTGCTTGCATTTTGCGTTTTTGCTTGTTTTACCTCAGTTTCTGAAAGATCTCAGTCAGGACCACTCGACGAAAAAGTTTGCTTTTGTCACTTTGCGAGCACCCTAACAAAAACCAACCCCACCCCATCCTTCACGTAGCATCAAAATCAGCAGAAACCCACCGCCCCTTAGGGACGCCCACACCAAAAACAAGAGCTGCTCTAATTTTGCCGGTGATTAACGGGGTGCCATTTTGACTGAGTGGATAAGATGTAATTCATGCTTGCATGACGAAGTTGCATTCAACAAGTCAATTCATGAAGTGCACACTGGGAATTTTTGCTTTAGGCTTTTAGGCACTTGAACTTTGACCGTTTTCACCGTGCTGTCAGAGAAGGAAAAAACTTTACACCCTGCAAAGCTCAGAGGTCAGGTGGCCACAGAGCAGCCAATGAACATCAAGTGATTGATGTTTGAATAGCTTCACTGCATCTAAGACGTTTTTTTCCGTCACCCATCCTTTTCGCTTCATTGGCCTTTGTGTTTCTCCGTGGTTGAGCCAACGCGTTCTGACATGTACTAAAAGTCAAGTGACCTTTCGTTCAACATTTGGGAGAAGGACCGGGTCAATTGACCTTTTTATTTCTTCGTTGGTCAATGGATTTCACCCCATTCCCTCCAGTAATTTCTTTTCTTGAGGCAACCTCAGGTCCAGTGATGTCACTTCTCCTGAGTTTATGTCGTTCGAGTGACCTCTTGAAATTCATGTCATCGTCTATGTGCCTCACCTTTAGCTGTGGCAACGCGGCCAAAGATAGACCCCAGCCAACAAGGAAAACAAGAGCTGCTGCGATTTTGCCAGTGATGAATGGCATGTGATTTTAAATGAATGAATCAAACGTAGCTCATGCTTTTGTGAAAAAAACAGCCGTCACCTTGTATTCTGGACTGGATAGTGGAGCTGCGCAGTGAGAAATAAAATTGTTACGCGCGGTTCGGACGCACCAGTGCTAGGGTGGCTCACTTGTCATTTAACGACCGGAAAAATGGAAAAATCATTCTGGTTAAATTAAAACCAGAAGAAAGACTTCGGTTTTCAAAAAGTGTGTCCAACACAACCCAAACTAATCCAACGAAACGCCATGCAACCGAAAACTCACTGGACGTCAAGCCGCAAGATATCATGATAACAAGCAATGGGGTTTACACCCAGACCCCAACCACTAAAGCACGCCTAAAATCACCAAGGAAGTGCAGCAGGTGTCATCACAAATCCCAGTGCCACCCGACGGTTCTGAGCAGTGCGGATTTCGCTTACCAACACGGTCAGCCGTTGAATGTCTCTCCAGCAATGTCAAACAAAGTTCCATCACCATCAGCAACAAGAGTAAAAGCAGCAGCCAGCACTTTTGAAGCACAAACATTTTGAAAAAAAAGAGGGCAGCAGGATGAATCTGCAAAGTCCAACACAGATGGTTCCACTTCCATTTATCGGGCTGACATTTTTGGATCTTACCATTTGCAGCCCGTTTGAATGCTGACATACATTGAATTGCATCTACCTTCCGCGTGCTGCCAACCTCGAAAAACATGTTTTTTTCTTAATTGGGATTGCAATTCCAAGTCCCGTATGAAGCAAAATGACATATGGAGTGCGTTTTTGTTTGCATTTTTGGTTGCTTCTGATTCCACTCACAGCACACACACTGTTTGAGGCACATGTCTCACGAGCCAAAAATTAGCCCAAGATAAGAACTGCGCACAACTTGATGATCTCATCATTTATCATGAAATGCAACCTTTTATTATAACTTACAACGTGTGAGCAGACGCAATCTCAGGCTCGGATGATATGGCTGAACTTACCTCTATCGCTTTCTGCATGAGCAGTCATGGTCAATAAACTAGTCTGCATGTGATCTGAATCTTCTTCGGCATTGCTACCATCTAGAATAGCAGCAAAGTCGGATTCTGTTTTTCGAACAACTTGAACAACTTGAACAACTGTAGGTTTCTAAATATCTGTCCAGTTTCACAGGCTGTTGAGAGTTTCACGTCCTCTCGGGCATTCTTACTGTGTCCACAAGGTTCCTTGTTCTCTTCAACAAGGGAAGGCACCAAGGGCAAGTCTGAACATGTCTCATGGAATGGAGGATTGCTTTGCCTGGAAAGGCGTCACTGCTGCCAACAAAACACACTTGGACCGACATGACGTTCTTCATGACATGGGAAGAGCCCCGAATAGGTATTGCTATGAAAACATTTAGTATTTAGTGCACGGGATAGGTAAGTTGCTATTGCAAAAGGCAATAATTGTTTGTGTGGCGGTGTGAATCAACCGGATTCCTTTTTCAACTGCTGATTTTCAAAAGCATTGTGCATGTTGATTTGTGTGATAGGTGACAATTCCGTGAGCTGAAAAAACTGCCATTTGAGTCTTGAGTCAAATTCCCACAGGTCTTGCGGAGGGTTTTGAATTCTTCGAAAAATGTACACTGACAAATTTCTGTGTTGCAAAGGTTCAGACAAAACAAGAAATGATGCTGCACCGTTCTTGGAAGTGTTCCGATGAGGTCTTGAAGTCGACAAGCAAACCAAAGGTTGGGTGGCCAGAAACAAATGAACTCAGGAAAACAACATTCCCAACAGCTCTCCACTGTTTGTTTCCAAGATTGACAAAAGGTCGCCGCATTTCTAATCCACACTGAAACGCTCAGGAAAGACTTGAAACGGAAACCTAGACCAACAGATCTCAGCTTTGCTGTTGGCAGTTTGAAAGGCACAGAGTTCCGCAGTGGATCGAACAGAGAGATGGACAGAGATGGATACTGTTCACAGAATTTGGAATTTCCTATCGAAGCTTTTGGCTCAACACAGGGGTACCTCCATTTTTTCAGGTCAGCACAAGGCAATGACGCAGATGCAGCTTGGCTTTCATCAGAAATGGTCGTACTCGCCAACTATAAGTGACTCATGAAAAGTATCAAATTTAGTGAGCCGATGATGGACTTGTTTCGAAAAGAAACATCTTTTCACTGCTTTGGCTAAGTTTTGCAAAGTGGAGAAGAAGAACATGGGAATAAAGGATTGAAACTGTAGCCAGACTCTTCGGGGACAATGGGTTTGAGGAGCAGCCGTAGCAAGAGTTGCTGGGGAAGCCTTTGCTTTCAAACTTATCTTCTTTCAAACGCAAAACGATGCACAGGATGAAACAAGTTTGAAAACCATAAGAGATTGTAGCAGATCCACAGGACTGTCCCTGAAGCAAAGTTGCGAATACTTGAGTACCACCAGGCTTTTTGGGGCACTACCACATGGAACACCTAATTGTAATCCTTCCACACGTCATGTGACCATGAGCCACTGGAGTGGGTCTCGGTTTGATGACAGGTCACTTCGAACAGATGCTTTTTCAGAATCATTATTTGGTGATGACTTTTTGAGGAAACCGAAAGTCTTGAACCTTCTAGTACCTTTAGTAACTTCTGAACCAAAAACATAGATCAGAAAGTCTTAGTCACTTGAACCTCGTTCAGGTCAAAGATGTCGTGTGCTGTGGCAGTGGCTGCTGCTGGCCTCGTTCTTTTGAACGGTGTCGGTTTTGTGGCTCCCAGCGTGCCCAAGTCTCTGACCCCCGAGTACCCTGGCTGCAATCAGCATCTCCATGTCCAAATTTCAGGATCATGAAATAGTGAACTGCCTGTCCAGACGAGTGTTGCTGAAGAGGGATTTGGAGAATTCAGGCCATTCAAACATGTCACACCGTTTTTGAGAAAGCAACGGTTCCACAAAGCTGCCTGTGGGATGAGTGTGCTGGTTGAGTTCTTCATGCAGGACTTTTTCCCAGTCCGAGACTGCGCCCATGCCATCGCTTGCAGCGGAGACGAGCGTCCCAGCTTATGGCATGGCGCTGTTGGCGAGCGCAGCTGTTGGCCTTTTGGCGGCCGGTGCTCAGCGCACCTTGAAGGTGGCAAGGAAGGCCACTGAGGTCACTCATGGAATCAAATTCAGCTACTCTATGCAGAAGGATGCCTATGCCGACTACGAGTTCCTCAACGACGTAGGTTGCTTGGAGAGAATTTGTGGCGTAAGACAAAGCAAAGGTTGATAGTTTTGACGGCCTTTCACTTTGTCAGCCTCAAGCCAGTATTCAAAAACCTCCGAAAAAACCTGGTTGACTCCTTGATAACAAACCACCTGGACTAAGGCTATTTGCCAGACGGCACACCCATGAACAGGGCAGGCAACGCCATCAACCATCCGGAGACCATTGGACCAGACCCACACGTCCCTGGATCTCCTTTGCCAAGGGCCATCTTCGTGAACTCCGTGGGCTACCTCCCAGATGGCACTCCAATGAACGCAGCAGGCAACGCCTTGAACCATCCTGAGACCATGCAGCCCGACATGCACGTTCCTGGTTCTCCTCTGCCTGCCTCTTACTATGCTGCAGAAGTTGGATACCTCGTGGATGGCACTGACATGCGCACTGCCGGAAATCTCTCTGTGCAGGCTCCTCCTCCCATGGCAGCTGCAGCTGCACCAGCTGCCCCTGTCACTCCGCCACCTGCCGCACCAACCGTGACAGCCGCCTTCACAAGCGCAAGCACGGAGGTTATCCATGGCATCAAGTTCAGCTACTCCATGCAGAAGGATGCCTATGCCGACTACGAGTTCCTCAACGACGTGGGTCTCCTGGCTTGATCCAGACAGCAATCCCAACCTATTCAAGCAGTTCTGTTTGAAAGGAAAGCCATTTTTGCATTCCTTCAGCTAGTAGAAAGAAACCTTGGTGCAGTCAACATGATCGGACTTGTAAATTGGCTGATTCTTTGATGTCCTGCTGGAGGGTCGAGATTGAAAGGCAGTAAATTCTTCTTGTGTGAAGTGTTGGTTCCATTGTTTTACTTTGGTGATCATGCAGGCCACATCTCCCTTTCCAATTTCCTATCCTTTTCTATCCTTTTCTACTGAAGACGGTCAAAACTGACCTGTTGACGCCTTGATCTTCCATCTGTTCTTGTTTTTCCGCTCTTTGAGTTTATCTCAGGCTATTTGCCAGACGGCACACCCATGAACAGGGCAGGCAACGCCATCAACCACCCGGAGACCATCGGACCAGACCCACACGTCCCTGGATCTCCTTTGCCAAGGGCCATCTTCGTGAACTCCGTGGGCTACCTCCCAGATGGCACTCCGATGAACATGGCAGGCAATGCCATCAACCACCCGGAGACCATCGGACCGGACATGCACGTTCCTGGTTCTCCTTTGCCTGCCTCTTACTATGCCGCTGAAGTGGGCTTCTAGATGGCAAGTTGAGCAAAGAAAATGCGGTACGATTCAAAGAGCAGAAAGCGCAAAGTAGGATAAACCATGCCAGTGTAAACAAAATCCTCGGGTTGGTTTAGAGGGAAGACGCATCCTATCCAAGCCAGTGGAGTTGACTTATTTTGAAGTGAGCTCGTTATTATGCAAAGCCTCCTTCTGCCACCGAGGCTACTTGGTGGATGGCACTGACATGCGTACTGCCGGAAATCTCTCCGTGCAGGCATCAGCTTGAGCTACTTGAGTACCTGGCTGTGACTGCTATCTCTACAGCAACTTCAACACTTCTTGAAGTTTTTCTGTAACGCTGCAAGAGTTTAGAGTCTGAAATTCCTACCGGCTGACTCAATCTTTAGGGGTAAGAATGGACTGAAACCTCAAGACCATTCCACTTCCGAGGCACTTTCACGAGACTGTTAAAGAACTTTCACGGATTGAAAGATCAAACAGGGTTGGAAGAGGCAAGTTCCTTTATGCATTCTGGAGAGGTCAACCAGTAGTTGAAGTTGTGGTTTGGAATTTGATGTGTGAAGCAACGGCAGTCGTCTCATCCGAACTCCAGAATCATTCTCAGGGCGCCCCGCCACCGGCTGCACCTGCTGCACCTGCCGCAACGCCACCCGTGGCAGGGGCGCTATCTACAGTCATCACCCGAAGTATGGATTACCAGCACTTGAATGAATCTAACCACCAACTAAGGCAAGCGTGGCATCCAGCACGGCAGACAAGCGAGTGCCTTCGGGCTTCCTGTATGCAGTGCAGAAGGACCTTCTTGTTGTTGTGACAGGTGAGCAGTGCACACTTGGGTCTTTCATGTAACTGCTGAGATGTACCAGTTGCTGTAGTACAGGTCTTATCACTGCGATGTATGATTGATAGATGGTTGATTCAAATCCTTTCTGACAAGCTGCTTTGACCCTTTGCTGGAGATGCTTTAGAAATGGTGAACATGAACAAAAATTGAAACGAAGCAAAGCCTGTATGCCTTCGAGAAGTGTACAGACAAAATACGAGCGACGCTGAGTCACTAATGGGCACGTTGTTGAATTGAGTCCATGAAAAGACCGGGGTCGCACACAGGTGTAGATTTTGCCTGCTTGGACTTGGTTTTGATTTTGCTTTGTCAGGATGCCTATGCAGACTTGACCTTTAACAATGATGTTGCTTGTCCATGGCAGATATGACAGATGAAATTCATGCATCGGGTCATGTGGTCATCGGGTGACAGTCTTGCCTGCGATGAAACCTCGTCACAATTTCTACAGTTTCAACATTTCAGTTCTGTCATTTTGCTTTTGCTTTTGATTTTAATGCACGATGTCATTTGTGATGCCTGTGTTGCATGCTTTGCTCACATGTGGCCAGAGTGGTTTCCATAGTGTTTTTTTTTTGCAGCTTTCCTGCGGCACTTCCAGATTGTTGTTCAACTTTGCCTACTACTCCAGTCACCAGTCATTCAAGAAGCAGTGAACAATATCATGTTTGTCAGGATGAGTTCTATAATCATTACAATCTCCGCAGGCAACCATGTAATGAGATCATCAACAGGCGCACTGGCTGTAACGCAGCTGTGAGGTGGGATACTTGCCAGATGGCACGCCCATGAACAGGGCAGGCAACGCCATCAACCATCCAGAGACCATTGGACCAGACCCTCACACTCCAGGCTGATGCTGCAGGGCAGTTTGTTGACAAAAACACACATTTGAGACAAAATCAGTTGAGCTAGAAGTAGAACTGCAGTGAAGGGGTCTTGGATCGCAGTATTATCTCTTGATTCGCAAACTGACTTTGTTTATGATCTTCGAGCATCTCTGTGATGAAGCTGTCTCGAGGCTCTCCATTGCCTCGTGCCCGATTCGTGAACGATGTCGGCTACTTGGCAGATGGCACACCGATGAACAGGGCCGGCAACGCCATCAACCACCCTGACTCTTGAGCGGCAGACGAGGTTTGAACGGGATCTTCTTTCCGGTCTAGTTCTGTTCTTTCCGGTCTAGTTCTGTTCAGGATGCGAGATGTCAGGCAATGTCAGGCAATGTCAGGCAATGTCAGGCAATGTCAGGCAATGTCAGGCAATCCTGCAAAGTCAATCTGCGCCAAACTGGAAAACATTCCGAGATTCTCGTGTCACCAAGGAGACCATCGGACCTGACCCTCACACTGATGGCTCTGAATTGCCACCATCAGTCTATGCCGCCGACATTGGGTATCTGGTTGACGGCACGCCCCTCGATTCTGCTGGCAACAATGCTATCCACTGAGGAGGACCTGAACAACTCGCTTGTGAGACAATGAGAGCTTTGACTCGCCTTGACCTTGAAAAATATCACCCGAAAGGTTAATGAAAATCAATCTGTTCTTTGCACTGGCAGCCAGTGCATTGGAGGCATGGCAATGCTAGTGCCTCCCAGTTTTAGGTTCTGAAAAACATAGCCAGTGCTGGCTGCACACAATAAGTGGCTCCGGCCAAAGGCCACATAGGTCTCAATGATCCCAAGCATCCTCATACTCATAAGACTTTCACGCTTCAGTATGGTGGTTGGAGCCACAAGTAGTCATTTTTCCTTGAAGCAGAGCTGCTGAGCGGATAGAAAGGATTTGATCAATCCAGGAACCAGATACAGATGTATTCTTGAGGAAGCAACAAATCCTTTGTATTGAACTAAAGTCCTCACAGATGAATTTCTTCCACCTTTGCATGGCTCTTCTGGCTCAAAGGGTGTGATCCGGTCTTTTTTCATTTTTTTCGCGGCATAAATCGCTGAAGCTCATGGCGCAGACTCTTGGACTCAAAGCGCAAACAGACCATGTTTCTTCAGGTTATGATGAAGATAGAGTGCAGTGTGAAACCTACTCTTCCCGGAGTGTACATGATCTTTTGAGAAGGGCATCCAATTCTTATGTTCCTTTCCTCATCTTGAGGTTTTGAAAGAAGTTCTTTTTCAGAAGCCATTCTGAATCACAGAAAAGACTGAGCATGAACGAACGTGCACTCAGAAGCCATTCTGAATCACAGAAAAGACCGAGCACCAACATGCAACAACCACATCGATCGGTTGGAGCTTCAGGTCAAAGATGTCGTGTGCTGTGGCAGTGGCTGCTGCCGGCCTCGTTCTTTTGAATGGTGTCGGTTTTGTGGCTCCC
>VSDK01017751.1:780116-790747 GCA_009767595.1 Symbiodinium kawagutii | reverse complement strand
CCCAATGTCATCCCCCGCCTCTCCCACCCGCCAAGTAGCTTTAAGTTCGTATTTGCAGGCTATTTACGGCATTTGGAAGCTTTAGCCTTCCATTCTTACATTTTTTGCAGCGAACGGAGCTTTAGCTTCCCATTTGCCGACTATTTGCAACATTTGGGAACTTTACGTACTGCATATCTGCTTCCTGCCCAAATGTCACCTACTTGAATCTATATACTACTACCCATATGCTGCCTATATGATACCCATGTACTGCCTATATGCTACCTAAATTCTATTTCCACACCACCTACATATTTTTCGTACTACCTATATACTGCCTATATGCTACCTACATACTACCTATGTACTCATATGCTACCTACATATTAGCCATCTACATAATATATGCTACCTACATACTACTTACCTATTACCTCCATACTGCCCATATGCCACCTAAATACTACATACATATTCATACTACCTATATTTTCCATAACATATACACTACTTACTTGCTACCTATATACTATTTGTTTGCTACCAATATGCTGCCCATATACTTGCTACATACTACCTATGTCCTACCTGTATGCTACCCGTAGACTGCCCATATCATACATTACCTACATGCCACCTACGTAGTACCCATATAACATTTATATATCACTTGCATACTAGCTACATGCTACCAACATGCAACCTACATATTACCTGTACTTATGCACTACTTAGATCCTACCACCCCACTCCCCCAACCACCCCACCACCACACCACAGGGGGGAGGGGGGTGAGGTGAAGGATGGGGAGGGGGGGGAGGGGGGCCAGCAGGGCTGGAACATATATATAGCCTTGTTTTGATCTCAAATTTTGATTTTGCCTTTTCAGGATGCCTATGCAGACTTGACCTTCGGCAATGATGTTGCTCGTCCATGGCAGATACGGCAGATGAAGTGCACACATCGGGTGACATAGTCTTGTTTGCCATGAAACTCCATCACAATTTCTACACATGTCTATATATATATATACTGTAATTTGTGATCACCATGTTGCATTCTTTGTTCAGTGGTGGCTAAAGTGTTTCCCAGAGAGTTTCTGTCCGCTTTCATGCGACACTCAACATCGTTGTTCAACTTTGCCGATTTGGATGACCAGTAAACTGCCACTGAGACAGTTATCTACCACTTCAGTCATTCAAAAAGGAGTGAGCAATGTCATGGTTGTTGGGAAGAATCAATGACTTCAAGCCACCATGTTAGTAGAACATCACTGCGCACACTGGCTTTCCAATAGCTGCAAGGTGGGATACTTGCCAGATGGCACGCCCATGAACAGGGCAGGCAACGCCATCAACCATCCGGAGACCATCGGACCAGACCCTCACACTCCAGGCTGATGCTGCAGGGCGGTTTGACACATTGTGGTGATGAAGATTGACAAAAACACAAGTTTGAGACGAAGCTAGAAGTAGAACTGCGGTGAAAGACAAACATTTTTTTGCTTATGATCTTCTGGCATCTCTGTGATGAAGCTGTCTCGAGGCTCTCCATTGCCTCGTGCCCGATTCGTGAACGATGTCGGCTACTTGGCAGATGGCACACCGATGAACAGGGCCGGCAACGCCATCAACCACCCTGACTCTTGAGCGGCAGACGAGGTTTGAACGGGATCTTCTTTACGGTCTAGTTCTGTTTAGCAGATTTTTTTGAGTTTTCCATGCGAGATGTCAGGCAATGTCAGGCAATGTCAGGCAATGTCAGGCAATGTCAGGCAATGTCAGGCAATGTCAGGCAATGTCAGGCAACGTCAGGCAATCCTGGAAAGTCAATCCGCGCCAAACTGGAAAACATTCCAAGATTCTCGTGTCACCAAGGAGACCATCGGACCTGACCCTCACACTGATGGCTCTGAATTGCCACCATCAGTCTATGCCGCAGATATTGGGTATCTGGTTGACGGCACGCCCCTCGAATCTGCTGGCAACAATGCTATCCACTGAGAACCTGAAGAACTTGGCCGAAAGCCGCGATTCTTTTAAGAAGCACCGGGAAAGGCCGTTTGTCCATAGATGATGACACCCAAAACCCAAGCAGCGAAAGCACCAGTTGGGGGTACCATCATTCTTGGATACAATCTATGCTTTGCTTTGGCGTTCAGCCAGACTTTCACCCTATGGTGGTCGACTCAGCCACTGTGAGTCATTTTTCCTTGGCATTCGCAGAGCTGGCGGAAAAGCGTGATGAACATTTTGTGCATCTATAAGCTCTAAAAAGCATTGAAAGCATCATTATACACTATAATCATCACAATCCTCTAAAAAACAGCCACGGAGTTTTCAAACTGCAAGGATCACCACCAAACGGTGCCCATCCTGCGGAAGACTGTTGTTTTTTAACATTTGCAGAAGCGAGCGGGAAATCATAACGATAGGTTTCAGACTTATGCAATCCTGTTTCTCTCTTTATTCTTAAGCCATGACGATTGCATGATTGGATGCTTGTAGATCCACATCAACACCATACCGGGGGCAATCACGAGCGGTGAAATTGGGGCAGTCCATTGGCAACTTGATTTTGCATGCCGCGGGGCTCAAAGGGAGTGATTCATCGTGTTTTTTCGGAGTCTCTTCGTGCCACAACGGCCATGTCTCAGATGCTTGGATAGCAAGCTCTGAAGCATAGATGATTGGTAAGCATGAATCCTTGTCAACCTGGGTACCAGACTGTCATTGTCCATGGGAATCCCATGCAAGTTTGCTGCGTCTAGTAGATACATGCAGGAATAGAACAGGGGGTGATCAGGAGTGGAGAACTGCAATGGAAAGAAGATGGTTTAAGGCTTTCAATGGCTGCGATCATTCATTCAGCATCCCTACAACAAAGGTTGGCTGATTGCATGGTCCGAATTGAAATTTGCACTCCAGGCACACCATGGAATTCGAAAGGTTAGACATTGGCGGGGTTATCAACGTCACACAACTAGCGGGAAAGCCTGAAAACATTTCGCATCTATATATACAAGATTCAACATTCAGGGGGTTGGTTATCAACGCATCACAATTACTCGAACTACTTCTTGGAAATGCTATGGGGAAAGCTATCATTTGCTTGTTGCCTTATTGTTTGCTCCAAAGGTCGATTTGCATCAACCCTGAAGTAAACACGCGGTGTGTGTCCGCAATTTCTTTTCCCCTGAACTCCTGTACACTGAAGAGTCCCGCTGTCTCCTGCAAGCCTAAATACATTTTGCTGCATTGTACTGCTGTTTTGCGAAACCCAATGTGATGCCTCCCTTCCCTTTGCAACGATTCTTACTGGTCACATTTGCATCAATTTGCACCAGTAAGTACTTTGTGTTTGCTGTAGTTTTTGACCTCTTTGACCCTCAGTTCATTGCATTTATCATGTCCTATCAACTGGCGTCGTTTCCCATGCGGATCCGTGGATTGATAGGGGGGGCTTTGCCTTCAAACTTAAAGGCAGCACCGCAGCAACAGGTCAGTGGCTTTGTCATCGTGATCCAGTACCCATTGTGACACTGGTATTGATAATGACTACTGTTTCACGTTTATTTCATTCAAAAAATGTTTAACAATGAATGAAATAAACGTTGAACAATGGTATCAGTACCAGTGTGGTCATTGACCAATGAATTTAATGGTTACTTATCATGCTTCATGATGACTATGACCATTGTTTTCCCTATTGTTTGTTTGACCCACTTTTTTACTTGAAAGACTTGAAGACTTTTAGACAAAAGTCATCTGCAGCTCCAGGGAAACCATGGATAGCTTGGGGCTGCTGATCATCAAAAGTCACGCCGAAGATTCATGTAGATAAAACAGTGTCATTGTGCAATTTGAGGGATTCCTAAGGCCAATTTTTACTTATCTAAGCTTGAGGGTTTTTTTTGGATGCATCTATATTTTTGGCCAATGTTTACTTACTTATTTGATCCTGTAAGCATATCTAAGCCCATGTTTTGGGATGTGAACAAAAGGACTTCAGGGTGTTTCGACCGGAGGACGGCCACATGGCTGATTAGCCATTCTTGGTTATGAACTATTCAGCATTGCTGTCCGTTAAAAAACATCGCTATGCATCACTAGCCATGAAACAACACGCAGCATGATTTACCATCATGATATTCATTAGCACACATAATACACTTAAACCCCCAGTCTCACTAAGCAATAAACACAGAGTTCCATCATCATCCGTCATCGTCCACCATCATCCACCATCCTCCAGGATCACCAATGAACCATTCACCACTAATCAACCAATAGTAAACCATCCTCCTCCTCCTCATCATCATCATCATCATCATCATCATCACCACCAGCATCAACGACCATGAAAAGCCCCTTCTTTCCCCAATTGATCCAGCACTTCCCAGCACTTCCCAGCACTTCCCATTGCTTCCTGCTGCTGGATCTGCATCTACCGAGGTCCAAGATGTCTTCCGCCGCGGCATTGGCCACTGGCCTGGCCGTCCTCCATGCGGGGCTGAGCTTCGTGGTGCCTAGTGGTGCTGCCACGGCACCCAGGTGGGCCATTGATCAACCAGGTTGATTCCTGTAATGCATAATGAAATGCTATTAGTAATGCATTTTTTCAACCATTCATTAGTTATCCTATTCACCAAGTATTGACCCTTCAGATTTCACCATTGGTGAAGCTCCACAGGATGCCGACGAGCGCTTCCATGGCGGACCTGGAGGAGGGCGCCGGCTTCGGTGTGGCGGGCACCGCGTGTGTGGCCTTGGTGGCTGCCGGAGCGGTGGTGGCAGGTGCCAGGGCCTTGGTGGCCAGGAAGCTCGACAGGGAGAGGTGGTCAAGGGGAGGGAACGGAACTCCTTCCAAGTTTACAGAAGTTCGTTCTTTACTTATCTTTACTTCCTTTACTTCTTTTTTTTCGATGCCTTGAAAAGTTTACAGTGATCGAATCAGGACAAGTTGCTTAAGGACTTGTTGATGCTGCAGTTGATGCTCACTCAGTACAGGGATAGAAACAAACGTTGAATGGCAATGGGGTAACAGCCATGTTGGCCTGTGGATGGGAAGACAATGGCCTGTTCATTTTTGTTGTGGAATGGGTCAGACATTTTCCAGAGTGGAAATGAGGAAAGCCTTGCATGGCATCAAGATGCCTTACTCCCTTCAGAAGGATGCTTACGCTGACTTGGAATTCTTGAACGATGTGGGTGGCTCGGCAGTGACAGGAGCACTTGATCCTAGGATCTCCTACGTATGCGACAGGCACAGTCTACTGATTTCCATGGAGTTTCCACAGATTCTTTTCACAGATTCCATGGAGTTCCATGGCTAGATGCTTTCTAAGTGATGTTCCACCACGGAACGTGAGAGGTTCACAGCCATTCCCGCTTGCCATACGTAGGCTACCTGCCTGATGGCACACCTATGAACAGGGCAGGCAACGCTGTCAACCACCCAGAGACCATCGGACCAGATCCCCACGTCGATGGCTCTCCTCTGCCTCGGGCGGAGTTTTGCAACTCCGTGGGCTATCTCCCCGATGGTACTGCAATGAATGCGGCAGGCGGAGGATTTCAAGAGGTGTTGTCGTGTTTTATGGACGACTTATTTGATCTTAAAATTGATGTATTCAATGTGCTCTTATATGAACCCTATGAGCATTGTGCGTTGACTGTTGGGTTCAAACTATCAACTTTCAACCAGTAAAACTGGTGGCTGGGCTGCGTACTGGTGAACCTCGGCCAGGGTCTTTGGTGACAAATTTGGGCCAGGTGACCACTAGCACATGAACCTGCGTTGAAGATCACAGCAACCCACCCAACATTCATCATTTTGTTTCCCAGATCGGACTTACAGGGTTTCCATCTCCGATTCTATTTTCAATAGGTTTTCAAGGAAAATGCTGCCGGTGACTTTCACCAAAATACTGCACTGTGGAGGCAACGCCATGAACCACCCGGAGACCATGGGGCCTGACTTGCACGTGAATGGCTCCCCCTTGCCAGCGTCCCACTATTATGCTGATGTGGGTGGCTTGGACACCAGCTGCCTTGTGGGTGCCTCCGATGTACCGGTACTGTACCGTTATATGTTTGGTACAAAGTAGATGACTTAGTGAGGTAAGTTGATTGAGGTAATCAGGTGAGCCTGGTAGTTGGGGCTGCCTGGCACCAAAACTAGGTTTTTTTCGGTGATGGTCAGGCCACTTGTTTTGTGACGAAACCTCAAGACTAAGGAGCTTCAACTCACAAGAACTGAATTGATAACATTGGTAACATGGTCAATCAAATAGCAAACAGCCAGAGTTGGCCTACTTTTACTATGGTATGTTCTAGTTAACCATGTGAAGCCAGTTTGATCTATTTTACTCATTTCTCTTTTGCTCCTCCATATGACCTGCAATCATTCCCCATCAATCAACCAGTGGTTTTGCTTAGTTCTGGGATATCATTGCCATTTAGTGACAGAATACCAGCAGCTGGGCAATGGTAATGGTTCTCAATGAGCACAGCTGGTTCAGATCTTTTTCAAACAGCTTTTTGTTTTCAAATAGCATTTTGACTGCATACCTTGATTCTACCGATAGGCTACACCAACTGGCAAGGTAAAGCATCCAAACATCAGCATGACCCAAGCTTGATTGCAATTGATGACGTAATCATATTCACAATCGAACCTTTGGTGGATCCAAAAGGGATGTCCTTCAAACGTGATGTCACTAAAATGGCACTCCTGCATTCAAACAGCCAGGGCTGAGGGTTTATCAATCCAGGGTCTATTGTGATTACAGTAGGTAGCCTGACCAACAGCCTCAGTCAAATCGCTGTGGTGATCTTAACGGAGTACATCTTTGTACATACTGTTGGGAATGTGTGCGACCAATGAACATTTGCTGCACCTTGGCTGATCAAAGGAAGTTTGGAAGTCAAATAGTCGACTTGTGGAAAGTTTCAGCAGGTAGTCCCCCAGAAGAGACAGAGAAGAAGAGATGTCAAGGGAAACAGGCGTGCGCGACTGATAGGAACAGTGTAAAATAGATGGTTTGATAAGTTCTTATGGTGAGATAAGCAAATAGACAGGTGCAAAGATACACAGCTAACTAGCACTAACTAGCAGTAACTTGCAGTGAAAGACAATGTGGAGAAAGATAGGCCACAAAATAGTTGAACAATTTGATAAGTTGATAGGTCCTGGCTAAAGTTGGCAAGATAGATGAATAGGTATACAGACAGCCGGCCGGCTAGATAGATGGACAGACATGTGAGCACTTGGCCAGCTTTTTAGGCAGATAGGCAAGGAGATAGATAGTTAAATAGTTAGGTGGACAAGTAGCTACATCGATCTGTACAGAGAAAGATCGATGCATTGGCAGATAAGCTGATACTTGGATGCATGGATGGATAGGTCGGTAGATGTATCGATAAATCGACAAGTAGGTTGGTAGATAGTCAGAAGGCGAATAGACAGAGAGGTAGACGTAGACGGACGGACAGACAGATACGAATTCAAATGTGGACAGTCAGACTGATACAGATAAAGCAGGAAGATTCCAACTTTGCTCCTTCGGGGGATTGTTCTGTCATCGCTAAGCTACAGCTGGCGTCGTGGCCTGGACAAACCCATTGGGCCGAGGCTACTTGGTGGATGGTACCGACCTCCTGTGGGCTGGCAACAACTCCGTGAAGGCCTTGCCGCTACCCTCTGAACATGACAAGTTTCATATTTGGAAGTTCCGGACACGTTCTGAACATGTAGAGGTGTGATGCTGGTGATCAGACAGAAACATTAAACAATGACAGTTACCAGTGCAGAAATTATACAACTACAAAGATGTTCAGTATCATGTAAACTTTGAAAATCATCCCCCCCCAAAAGTGGAAACCATTGAAAACACGGAAAACCTCCCAACATTGGTGACGATAGCATGGGTTTCCAATTTGTCGGTTTCCCCATCAAGCAGGGTCCCAGTGATGTTGCTAGTTATTGATGTTTATAATCCTCCAGTAATAGCCTCATGAACCATAACCAGCTTGCATTATTGATGCTTATTTCAACGAATATCAACCCTCATCAACCTCATTAAGCATCAGCCATTACTAGCCATGATTAGTCAGTTTAGCCATGAATAGCCAACACTGGGGACCACCATCAGCAACCACTATCAATAGCCATCATCCGCCATCAGTGGCCAGTGGTACTACTCACCAGTCACCATTATCTACCATTCACTGAGTTGTTTACATTGAAAGCCTGTGTTTTGACCACCAGTTTGGCCTGGGCTTTCGCCGATTGTTTTCCATGGCGTTTGCATTCTAGATTTTCCCAGAACCATTTAATGGTTTCTCAAAATGTCGGACCCTAAAAATGGTTGGTTTATGACTATAAACGGTCAAATCCATATTGGGTGATTTGAGAAACCACCTCATTAGCCACTACGAGCCATTACTAACCGTCATGAACTACCATGACTCCATTCATCTCAACCAGATTTCTGGGAACCATTCGCCCCCATCATTCGCCACCCGCCAACGTGGCCTGCCAGCCTGGAGCTCCAATCCCTCCTTCGCCCTCCAGCCCTGCTCCGGCCATGGCACCACCGGTGATGGCTGGTGGCGCTGCGTGGCTGCAGCCGGCGGTCAGCAATGGGCAGCTGGTGGTTAATGATAACCATTGTAAATATCATCATTTGTATGATGTTTAACTGAATTAAAAGAAAGATATGGCAACCATAATGATTTATTGACATGTTCCCTGAAAATAACCTTATAATGACAGCATTTGTGGCATTTCCCACCGTATGGAAATCATTGACAACAAAAATATGATGATAATAGTATTAACTGAGAATGATAGGCCAATCTACCGTTGGCTAATATATTGATCATGGGTAATAACAATGTAACACTGGCTAATCGGCTGGTGTTATTATTGATAATGGCCAATCAGCGAAGAATCATTATGGTAATAACTACCATTCAACTATTCAATTGATTGAGAATTGTTAGTCATCCTCCTGCGAATGACTAGTATCCGTTGGTTGACAACGCTTGCACCAGCTGGTAGAGGTCGATCATAATCGACCAAGTTAATCATCCATGTTGACGCAGTGCAAAGCCACAATGAGTAGAGTCATAGCGTTTTTGTCTCGAAATGCCCCACAAGCTGGCTGTTTCTCTATTTCTTAATGATAATCATTATTGGTTGGTTGAGGGGTATCACGGTATCACCATTTTTGTACAACCCGTACCCCCCAAAAATTGCTTTGTCTCTCCACAGTCGTGTTGCTCCCATGGCTATGACCGCACCAAGAGTTGGAACATCACAGTAACTGCCAGTGCCGCCCAGGCTTCCATGGGCGGTGATGTGCGCAGCAACAATGGCTTCCTCTATGCGGTTCAGAAGGACAAGTTGAGGATGTGGATAGGTGAGCAAGAGCCACAACCATTGATCATTCCCTTGTGAGTCTTCATGTAACCGACATGTTGCATGGAGGTGTTCTGCCAACATGGTACCACAGGGTCCAGTGTTCAGGACGCCTATGTCGACTTGAACTTCTTCAACGATGTGCCCTTGGCAAGTGTTTACGGTGCTGCCCAATGCCACTGAGAAGGTCAAGGGTTCATGGTTGGAGCAATTCATTATCTAGTACTTGTATCAGTGGCATTGGTTTCAGTTGCCAAATTGCGGCGAAGACAGTGAATGTATTCCCCGACCTTGCTGTCCAACCAAAGGAAAGTAGATTATTTTTGGACCCGACCAATAAGACAATGAGACAGGCACTTTAAGAGTGCAGTAGTGTACCTTGTTACAATTGTTGAATGGGTATATTCCTGCAAAATGATGTCTTCCCTGCTGAAAATGTTTGCGTTCTCATTCTTAGAGAGCCCCATATCAGAAACCAAGGGACTCTCTTGATTAAATCACCTGGCGTGAGCTGAAGTAAACTGCTGGATCACAGGGATCGGCTGCGAGTCATGCTTTTGTTGGTCACTCTGGTTCTTCTTCATGACACACTACGAACCATGATTGGTATATTCCCCTAAGTATTCCCGTATCTATTGTCCAATAGTATCACTGACCATTGTTGTTGGATATTGTTGGTACATCAGTTCTCCCGTCTATTTTCTACTCACTTTACCATTGTCGAACTGAAGGAATATTACTCTACAAGCATGAGGAATTGGTACAGTACTGCCCACCAACTTCCTTCCTTACTTCCAGATGCAGAAGATAGGGAACTACTGAGAATTTCTAACGCCCAGAATGAAATAAGAACAAAATAAACAACTTTTGAACCCTCCAAGGGTTGCTGACAATTGGTACACCACTGAGCTTGGAAAAAATGCTAGTAGAACCATTGTCCTGTTCTCCGTAGTTCAATGTTGTTATGTCAAGTGCGGCGGCTCTGAGGTCGGCTACCTCTGTGACGGTACCCCCATGAACACAGCCGGCAACAACCTGAACCACCCAGAGAACATTGGACCTGACCCACACGTTGCAGGCTGCTTGGAAGCAAGTTGGCTGGAATCCGCTGGTCAACTTACCAGAAAGAGTGGTTGATCAAGGTTCGTGTTGCAGATGTAGATGGTGGTGAACAATCTCAAGTTCCAATGCGTTGGCTCTTGAAGCTACCAGGCAAGAGCGGT
>VSDK01017751.1:767003-780060 GCA_009767595.1 Symbiodinium kawagutii | reverse complement strand
GAGCGGTTGTCTGACATTTGGGGATTGTCTATCGGAACCTTATGAAAAACATCTGAATCCAAAATCTAGCGATCACAGAGACACAAACAACTTGTCAAAAGTTTCTCTTTTTTTAATTCTTTTCATTTCATGGTTTTCTCCACCATATTTTTGTTTTTCAAAGCAATAGTTTCTATCTTTTGCATTGTGAAAAGGACCTTGCTTCGACCTTGAGGCTCTCCTTTGCCTCGTGCCCTCTTCGTGAACGATGTCGGCTACCTGCCAGATGGCACCCCGATGAACCAGGCGGGCAATGCCATCAATCACCCTGAATCTCGGTGGCAACGCGGTGTCAGTTGATTTGCACAGGGTGGACATGGGTGGACCATAGATTCGACGTATCATTTGTAACTGAGACTTCGAACACCCCCTCCAAATGTTGAATTTCCAAGAGATCATTTTGTTTAACTTGCGTTCTGCACCCTCTTCTCTTTGCGCAGTGGCAAAGTACCGCAATTCACTGAGACACCGTTTCTAAATTCAAGCTGGACAAGTTTCAAAGTCACTAAGGAGACCATTGGACCTGACCCACATGTCGCTGGCTCGCCCTTGCCAACATCTGCCTATGCTGCCGACATTGGATATTTGGTCGATGGCACACCCATTGATGCCGCTGGCAACAATGCTGTCCACTAAACCCTTGAACTTGCTGAGAAGTGCCAGGCTGGCAAGATTTGCCGCGGCCAACCGCTTGGAATCACCCCTGAAATTTATGAAAATATGCATAGCATTGAAGAGTTCAAATTTGTGCTAGTCTTCAAGAATCTTCAATGAGCAAAACCTGTGCTGTGCTTCTACAAAGCACTTCAAGGGGTTTGGCGACATGATTTTCGTGGCGATCTGTCGCCAAGAGCTGAGACTCATTTCTCCTTTTCACAATCAATGCTGCATCTCACGTTCGACGAAACGAAAAGATCTCGCATTCACTACAGCACACAGTCACAGAGACAGTTTTTGTGCAGCAAGATGAGTTTTAGTTTGCGTTGTTCTATTTGTGCATCGTTGCTGAACCTCTGTATATTGCGAGAGCCACTGTCTTGAAACGATTGAGGTTCCTGCCAACTCGTCCAGAATATGCGTACTTGTTGCGCTGTAGATCGATAGATAGATTAATGTTACTGCCTGTTATGACACGAATATCCAAATACCCTTTCTACTGTATCTATGCTTATGCACCCATGCTTTGTGACGACCCAAGGTGAAAGAATGGCAACGAAGAAGCCATTGAGAATCCAGCCAAATGTTTCATATATTAGTGACTTCGCATGTTGAAACACGCAGATTTGGATTAGCTGATATCATGTCTATGACTCGAAGGCTTGTTGACTGGAATTCCTGTACAGGTTGGTTCTAGCTCAATCCATATCCGAGATGTGAGAACGGATGAGGCAATGGCAAGTGAGGACGATAGCAGAAAGACAAATAGATTGTTTTTCAGGGACCGTTGCTTGGGATTTGATAGCCATCAAAGTCTTTTGGCAGAAGTAAAACACCCCAATTGATATATGTGTGTTACAAATGCATGCATGATGGTGTATGCATGCCATTGAATTTGGCCCAAGTATTAGAGAAATATGAAGCAGGACCGCGAGCCCGATAATGACAATGACAATGCGGAACATCCTGATCCTGTCATTGTCTTCTTGCATGGCCTCTGCTGTTGCGCCTCGGACGCGGGAGTTTCTATGTGTCGCTTGGTTCGTTTAGTTCTGGTTTTTTTGCTCTCCCCCAAGGTCTTGCAGCTGTCATCCACTTTCCGTTCTTCCTGGCCGAAGAGCTCAAGCGCCAGTGGGAACCATACAGCCCCTAGGACGAAGAGTGACTCGGCATGATGGTGAGCAGGACCATGAGGAACATCAGGAACGTCCACCCATCGTGGTGCATGCATGATGGTGTATGCATGCCATCGAATTTGGCCCAAGTATTGCGCCTTATCGCACGGCCTTAGCGCAGTGATTGTGTTTTTTGGTGTAGTGGCTTCATGGAATTTGGCGGCGGGGTTGTTTCAGCGGTTGTGTTTTGGCGCTCTTTTGGGGGGTTGTGTCTTGGCCATGGCGATAGCGTTTTTGGGAGCGGCGGTGTTCACGTTTGGTGTTTTGTTGGCGGCGTTTTTGGCGGTGTTGTTGGTAGCGTTGTTGTTGGTGGCGGTTTTGCGGCGTTTTGGTGGCGGTTTTGCAGTGTTGTGGTGGTGGTTGTGGTGGGGGTTGTGGTGGGGGTTGTGGTGGGGGTTGTGGCAGAAGTAAAACAACCAAATTAGTATATGTGTATTTCAAATACATGCGTGATGTATGGATATATGAATGTTCATGGCGCATCTTTTGGATCCTTTTGTTTGCGCTTTTCTTTTGCTTGTGCTCATCTTGAAACCGTAGTCTGCAAACATGACAAGTCAACTAGTCAGCGCTGCTTAGCTACCGCAGTGACTGGGGCAGTGTGACATGTTTTCGAAGGCTTCATGCTGCGGGAACGGAAGGGGATAATGCGTAGATTTCAATGCGTTTTGTGACGCACCAACAAATCGCGTTTGTTCCAAGGCCCCTTGCCTTTTCTCGGTTGAGTTGCTGGGTGCTCAGTGCTCAGCACTTCACAAGCCATGGCTTCGGTTCAACAATTGCAGGGAGCGCAGAGTCCAGTGGCTGGAGGCCAAATGCACTCTTCAATGTCCGAATGGTTCCAAATGCAAATCTCTTCTTTGCATTTCCAGCCCATCAAGTTTTTGTCAGGCTGTGGTGGCTAATGTGCCACTGACGATTCACGACTTGAGCCACTCATTGGACCAGATGCACTGGAACTTTCACCAAAACTTGGCTCTTTCTGCCGCTTGGCCCAAAACTTGGCCTTACCGCCTTCAAACATTTGGTCCGTTTGCGCATGTCTAGGAAAAGGATCCTGTCAGCCCTAAGGAGCAAAGGGCCCAAGCTGCGATCAATGCCACGGCCGAGATTTTGCAGGAGGTGCGACAATGTTGACTAAAGCCGTTTGAAAAGTCAGTCTTAAACAATTCAAATTTCAGTCTACCTAAGTCTCAGTTCACCTAAGACTAAAATGCTTGAGCCTACTTAAAACGGTACCCAACACCACCTGCAACCTGGATAGTTTTCACTGCTAAGTTGTTCTTCGTGGCAGCATTGCACCTTGGGGCAAGCATTCGCCGTGATGAATCATGTTGAGTCTTGTCGACATGAAACATGCGAGGTCGGATCATCAAAAGCGCGCCTTCGACAGTTACTAAACCGATCATGCAGAAAAATTGAGGTCAATGCCGCATGATTTGTTCATCAACTTTGTACGTCAAAAAACCGAACTGTTCAAATGTGATTTTGCTTTCGCAATTTGTGGTTTCTTCAAATGGCTTAGTTGACTTTGTGGTTTCTTCAAATGGCCTGGTTGTAGGGCCATGCCAAGACTGAAGTAATCGAATCGTCAGCCGCTAAACCGCAATTGAAATATATAGGTTCTAGGTGTCAGGACAGGGCGCGGCTTGTCAATCGAGAAAAGAATGAAGGTGAAATAAAGTGAACGAAGCATCACGAAGCATTAGCCAAGAGATGATCAAAGGAATGTCTTGGCTAATGGTGAAGACGTGGACAGATGACATCGAAGCTCCTGTTCCCAAGGCCGTCGCCAGCCAGTGCATGTTCAACATGAGTGCCATGAAGGAACAGCTGGAGGTCACGGGTTGCAGGTGTTGCGCCTCGCGTGGAGCATAGCGAGAACATGGAGCATAGCTTTTATTTTAAGTGAAAATATGATATGTGTGTATCTATATATGACAGATTGCAAAAACATTTTGTAAGGCATTCTAGCCAAAATAACATTATTTCATGTCAGTGTCTTTTTTTATGAGAGTTTTACAAGGCGGCGCGCAACTAAAATCAGCACTTCCCCATGTCAGAGCTAGCAAATTCACTAGGTTGGCGCTAGGTACGTGTCTAAGAATCTGCGAACGGTTGGATCAATGTTGTGTTTCGGTAGGCCGATGTTTCGCGCTAGATCCCCGCTCGCAATCCGGTAGCGATAGTTTCAAAAATGCATGCCTGGCCATTAGTGGCACCTTCGGCCTAAGGTCTTGGAATGCGAAAGAGTTCCTTTACAAACTTTTCCCACAGGAGGTACAAGGAGCTACAGCCATCAGCAAACCAGATCGACAATGTATATGACCATGGCGCATCCATGGAAACAAGTAGCCGTATGCAAGAACCACCAAGACAGCAACATATTGACGAGTTGCAAGCTTAGATCAAAAGTGAGCCGCGCTAGCGACATGTTCCATTTTCAGCCTCGGACATCCAAACACTGATGTTTCCATGCATCGATCAGCTCCACAATCTTAAAAAGAGCTCGCAAGGCGGCGCGCAAGTAAACAGGAATTAACGTCAATTTTAGGAACAAACATTCTCGCAAACCGTAATATATATATATATATATCCCAAATTGCTATCCCTACTGAAATAGATCATTTCTGCGGCCATTGGCGCCAGAATTTTAATCAATTTTGATCCATCACCATATCCGAATTTGCAGATTCACTGAGTCTCTTTTCGCCTTCGTTCCATAGTTCATCGCTTCGATGTCGCAGGCTGAGGAACTTATCTATTCCTGAAAGAGCTAATGCGCAAATATGCAAGTCAGGTATGCGTGCCATCGAATTTGGCCCGAGCGTTGCCCCAGAATCTCCAAGATGAAGCGCAATGGCGAACATGATGAAGAAGAGCCTCCTCACCCAGTCTTTTTTCTTCTTCACAGCGTTTGCTATTGCGCCTCGGATGCAAAAGTTTTCATGTGCCCACCCTGTTGCTTTGGCCCTTTTAGTTCTGGTCCTTCTGCTCTCCCCCCCCAACGTCTTGCTGCGATTGGGAGATTCCCATGGGTGTTGGTTGACCAATTCAACCATCCCTATGGGCCAGAGGCTGCTGATGAGTGACCCGGGCCTTATCAGAGTGATGGTGTTTTTGGTATAGTTGCTTCGTGGAATTTGGCGCTGGGGTTGATTCAGCGGTTCTGTTTTCGCGCTTTTTTGGGGGGTTGTGTCTTGGCTATTGCGATCGTGTTTTTGGCAGCAGCGGTGTTCACATTTGGTGTTTTGTTGGCGGTGTTTTTGGCGGCGTTATTGGTGGTGTTGGTGGTGGTGGCAGTTTTGCGGCGCCTTTTGGTGTTAGCTTTGCAGCGTTGTGGTGGTGGTTGTGGTGGGGGTGGTGGTTTTGTGGTTTAGTGGTGGTTTGGCCTGTTGTGATGGCGATGTTGCGGCGCTGTGGTAGCAGAGAGTTGCGGCGTTGTGATGGCAATGTTGTGGAATTGCAGTGGCGGTCTTTTGCCGGGCGGCGTTGCGGTGGTGTTTTTTTGAGCGGTGAGTGGGCATTCCAGCTGGCAGGAAGACGAAGAAGAAGAAGAGGAAGAAGAAGAAGAAGAAGAAGAAGAAGAAAAAAAGAAGAAGAAGAGGAGGAAGAAGAAGAAGAAAAGGAAAAGGGAGAAGAAGAATAGAGGGAGAAGAAGAGGAAGAAGAAGAAACAAAAAGAAGAAGAAGAGGAAGAAGAAGAAGGAGAAGAAGAGGAAGAAGAAGAAGAAGAAAAGGAAAAGGAAAAAGAAGAATAGAGGGAGAAGAAGAGGAAGAAGAAGAAAAGAAGAAGAAGAAGAAGAAGAAGAAGAGGAAGAAGAAGAAGAAGAGGAAGAAGAAGAAGAAGAAGAAGAAAAGAGGAAGAAGAAGAGGAAGAGGAAGAAGAAGAGAAATAATAAGAATAATAATAAGAAGAAGGCCCGCGCATCAACCAACCATGAAGCTCGATGGCCACGATGGCAATCAGGATGAGGATGATGGACTTCAACGTCCAATTACCGTGGTGTTGCGCGGTGTTTGCTGTTGCGCCTCGGATGCAAGAGTTTTCACGTCTCTACATGCCATCATGCATGCCATCGAATGTGGCCCAGGCATTACGCAACGACGCGCGACGGGGAGGCGGACAGTGGCGATGATGAGTAGCATGATAACCATGTCGTTGTGTTCCTTCATGGCCTGTGCTGCTGCGCCTGGGATGCAAGTGTTTTTATCGGTCGCTTGGATTCTTTTAGTTCTGGTCTTTCTGCTCTCCCCCAAGGTCTTGCAGCCGTCATCCAGTTTCCCTTGTTCTTGCCGAAGAGCTTGAGCATCAGTGGGCCCCACACGGTCCTGACGATGAAGAGTGACTCGGGCATGATGGTGAGCAGGATGATGAGCAACATCAGGAGCATTCATGCATCGTGGTGCATGCATGATGGTGTATGCGTGCCGTCGCATTTGGCCCAAGTATTACACCATGAAACATGACGGCGAGCCGGGCAGCCGCGCTGACCACGATAACAACCATGTGGTTGTGCTCTTTCGTTGCCTGCGCCAGCGCGCCTCGGATGCAAGAGTTTTCAACGTGTCCACCCTGTTGCTTTGGTTCTTTAAGTTCTGGTCCTTCTGCTCTCCCGCAAGGTCTTGGGGCGATTGCGAGTTCCCATGGGTTTTGGCTAAGCATTTCAGCCGCGGCCCAGAAGACGAAGAGTGACTCGGGCCTTATCGCTCTAAGAGCGATTGTGTTTTTGGTTTAGTGGCGGTGGGGTTGTTTCAGCGGTTGTGCTTTGGCGCTTTTTTTGGGGGTTGTGCTTTGGTTATGGCGATATTGTAGTGTTTTTGACGGCAGCGGTGTTCGCGTTTGGTGTGTTGTTGGCAGCGTTTTTGGCGGCGTTTTTGGCGGCGTTGTTGGCGGCGTTGTTGTTGGTGGTGGTGTTGGTGGTGGTGGTGATGGTTTTGCTTCGTCCTGGTAGCGGTTTTGCAGGGTTGTGGTGGTGGTGGTGGTTGTAATGGGGGTTGTGGTTTTGCGGTTTTTTGGTGGCTTGGCCTGTTGCGACGGCGGTGTTGCGGTGCTGTGGCGGTGGCCTTGTGGAGTTGCGGTGTTTTGGCGCGCGGCGTTGGGGAGGTGTTTGGGCAGCGGCGAGTGGCATGCTGCCGCCAGCAGCATTCCAGTCGGCAGGAAGACGAAGAAGAAGAACAAGAAGAAGAAGAAGAAGAAGAAGAAGAAGAAGAAGAAGAAGAAGAAGAAGAAGAACAAGAACAAGAACAAGAACAAGAACAAGAAAAAGAGGAGGACGTTGCAAGATGCAGGACTGCAATTGTACAAGCAGGAAGAAGCGGACCAACGGCAAGCGCCCAGAAAACAGAAGAAAACCGCAGGATGCGAGGAGCAGCCCGGAGGAAAGAGAAACAGACAAAGAGCGTGCAGACAAGACGAATGCCATGCTAGGTGCATAGAGACAGGGAAAAACATACCAGACACGTACAAGAAGGGCAAGAAAAAGCATGCAGAGAGGCGCAGGAAGCATAAAAACATACAAAGACGAACAGGAAACATATATACCAGCAGCATAGAGGCAGGATGAGAAGTAGACCAAGAGGTTGCAGCGCAGTTTTCTAAACCTTTGGCGGAAATGACGGCGGAACCCCATTGCTCTTCGCAACATTTCAGGCTGAATTGATCCTCTGAAGCTTTTGTTCCCCAGCCCCGGGCCTCAAGCCTTGAAGACCACTCGCTGAGAGCGCATTTCCGTTGCTTTGTGCATTCATGTCATTTTGTTCCTTGCGTTTTTGTCCTTGTGAAAGTTTTCAATTTAGCGTATTTGTCGCAGGTGAGACCGTCCAACCGTTGAGGTGAGCTCAAAAACAAGGACGGTATTGGGATCCTGTCGTCGGAGTGAGCAGCCAAAACCCACTTCAGAATGATACGGGTCCAGCTGTGGCTGAAGATCGCAGAAAAATCCGTGATGCAACCGCCAAGCTCTGGCAGGCGGTGTCAAAAACTGTATGGTTACAACGTCAGCGAAAGCAGATGGGCCAATGCTCACATGGCAGCGCCTTCTTGTGGCGCTGGTCCGCCAGCAGCTCCATGTAGCGAGCGCCTTTCTCAGGGCCCTGCGTAAGCCGATCGAACGCCGATCACAAGACTAGCAAGTCAGCAGTCAGAAAACATCAGAAAACATATGTTCTGGTCACATCTCTCTTCATTGCAAGCGCCTTTTTAGGCCAGTCTGTATACAGCGAAAGTTTACCCGCTCTGCAGTGGCAATGAGAGAATCAGCTGCCGACAGCGTTGCCCTCTGATGCCAAACTGTTGTTTGGCACATGCAAGCGCATGCGCATGTGTAGATATATATATATATATATATATAAATATTTTACATATATATATATATTCAAATCAATAAATAAAAAAAATAAACAAACAAATAAATAAAGAAAAAAAAAATATATATATATATATATATGTATAGATATATAAATAGATAAATTTAAATTCATATGATGTATTCACAAATATTCATATGAGGTAAATATACACACTGATTAAGACACGGCCATACCTGCATTCATAACATTGATTTTTAGATCTGGTTTTTTTCCTCACATAAGATTTTGGTTGCTATCAAATCCCAAGGAACGGTCTGGGCACAACTTATTTGTTTTTTTTTGGTTAGTGTCCTCACTTTCCATTGCAGCGCCGGTTCTATCAATTGGGATTTGTGTCGAGCGAGACCTCACCTGCGCGACAATTGCAATCAAAAATCCTTGGTGTCAAAAATACCACTTGATCTAAATCTGATTGCTTCAACCTGCGAACATTTGGCTGGGTTTTCAATTGTTTCTTCGTTGCCACGCTTTCACGTAGGGTTGTCACAGTATGCCAAAATAGCTCGTTGTAGCTCGAATTTGGATGCTTGGTGCATAAATAGATAAATAGATAGATGCTGAGGTAGCTAAACAAACAAATATGTTGATAATTGAATATTGTTGTAGTTCGATAGATAGAAGGATGGTTAGATAAATTGATGGATAGAAAGATATATAAATTGATAGATAAATAAATGTATATTTATATATAGATATAGAAAACAAGAATAGATAGATAGGTAGGTAGGTAGGTAGATCCTACTACATATCACGACATGAACATCCTTTCGATTGCATCAATGCTAATGCGCCCATGCTTCACGTGCGTTTTTCCAGGGCTCAAAGGTGTCAAAATTCTTCGCTGTGGCCTGTGGCTCAAGCGATTTCGTGCGACTGCGCTCAACGCTCTTTCGATCTCTGATCTCAAAGCATTGCTGTGATGACGCTGGGCTCATTTGGGAGCCGTGGTAGGACCAAACAAAGTAAGTTTTGGGACTGTTCCGCCAATAGCTGGGTCATATTTCATGCGGTGGAACGCCGAATGAAGGTTTCTTGAATTGAGGACTTACATTTCGAACTTGCATTGTGTGGCCACTCAAGAGCTCAGTATTGGAAAAACATGAAACAGGAGGACAAACCAATTACAACACTGTCACCGCTAGGCACTTCCTTCTCTTTTTTTTGCTGGGGATTTTGGCACTCTGGCAGGAGGCCTGTATTCCTGCATCTGAGACCAGATGTCAGTATTAGTGTCTATCTCATGGACATCAAAAAAATAAGTGGAACTGAAAAGAGCAGTGCCAACTTGAGCTTAATGACAACTTGTGGTGTTATTTATTGTACTGCTGACAGCCTACTAAAATATGGAATGAATATAGCGGGAATCCAACCAGCAAACTATGCTATGTGTCATTGACCCCTCAAACGTTTCAAATCTTGGTGTAAGCCGGACGGCGCCGACTGAGGTGTTCCAGACTTTGTTGGTAATGTAAGAGAACCATGAGCAATGGGAGTGGATGATCAATCACAGAATCCCTACGCCACTACACCGCCCAGTCTGAAGGGATGGGGCTCTGATATACTTACAAAATTTTGCTCCACAATTTACCCCCTCCGTCGCCAGCCGTTCAGTTCTCTCCTCGTAGGGATAACATCCCACGCAGCTAAACAGTACTTACTAGGCATCACCAAGCAGGACTAGGCAGTACTAAGCCGTGGATTTTCACGCCTCACCTGCTCATCTCAGGACCAAGATGCCTTTTGTCGCTCTGGCCGCCGCCGGCCTCATGCTGCTGACCTTGTTTCTTGGAGACCGGGAACCCATTTCGGCCTGCAATGGAATCAGATATTGGGTGATAAACCACTATCAAGCTACGATAGGCTGCGATTATGATTGGTGAGAGTGGCTGGTAAAGGTAAGGATAAGTAAGGTTAGTGATGATTAATCATGCTTGATCGTAGTTCAGTTAAGATTACAGTTCTTTTCGACTATTGGCAGGTGGTGGGGTTGGTTTTTACCAATTCTGTCGCTGTTATTTTTCACACCTGTCAACTGTTGAATTTTCACGGTGGTTTCAGCCAGGGTTCACTGTTTTGTTGTGTTTTTTCCCCGCCTGTGGAGATATGGTGAAGTCACGTCAGATGGCGTGGCATCTATCCACAGGGATCAAGAACAATACCCAGGGCGTGCCATCGCAGGCCTATCAATTGACCACCATTCTAACCTATCAACAGCCCATCAACAACCACAAAAAGAACATTCATAAACCACCGATAAACCACCAGTAAGCCACTAGTAAACCATGATCAATTCATTCAGATGACAACTATCAATTGAAATCATCAACAACCAGTATATTTATATATATATATATATTGATATGATATTGATATTGATATTGATCTATAGAAACGTAAAAGTTCCACGACTTCACCACTGCCATTTGGGCCGTCCCTTGGTCCCAGGTTCCCCAGCCGCAGCTTCGTCACCAGCGCCGTAACGCCCTCCACGCCGGACCTGGGACGCCGCAGCGGCACCCAGCCGCTGCCACGCACCGCCACAAGTGCTGCAGGCGCAGCTGTGGGGGCGCCGGTTGGTCGCAGGATGGGTTCATGGTTGGAAAGTGATGTTTAAACATCAGGATGGGTTCAGGATGGCTTCATGGTAGGTAATGATGAAGTAATGATGTTAAGTGTGGTGACATGGTGGTTTCTCAAAATAGGGACCCCAAAGTTATGGTTGATTTCTTGCTTCAAATGACTAAGATAAAAGGATCACAGCTGGGGGTACCCCTACAACTTAAGATCCCCACCGCATGATCAACCACTGATGTTGCTACTGCATCGCAACGCCCCCAGGTGGCGCGATGTATGGCATGGCTTTGTTGGCCACCTGTGCATCTGGGCTGTTGGCACGCAAACGCCGCGTGTCCGTGGCTTGCCGCGCTGATACCATGCATGGCATCAAGTTCCCCTACTCCATCCAGAAGGACTGGGGGAACTTCAGGGGGAGCTTCTGGAGCTTCCAATTTCAATGTTCACTTTCTACGACTTTCCTCCTCATATTGACTCAAGCCCTTGGAATAAGAGAAACTTTGAGCTCCACAAATTTGAGGGACCAAGATCTTTTTGCCACCTAGTCACCTAAAAGACGTTTCAAAAAGGTGGTGACCTCATGATGGACCATCTGGTACATAGGAACCGTTTGTCCCTAGGAATGTTCACAAACCCTGTGACAGTTGTGTTGGGCATGGAGGGGGCTGAGCAAACAGGACGCCTATATCGACTTGGAATTCATGAATGATGTGGGCTACTTGAAGAAACGAAGCGGCGAAGTGACAACTTGCTCAACCGAAACGATTAACTTGTTGATAGGAGTTCTAGTGGCTGGTTGATCCAGGTCACAAGGTCCGCTGAGAATGTCTACCAACTTGCAGGTTTTCCAGTTGAAACTCCTCATGGGGAGCACTTCCTACTTCCTAACACTTTCACAATATGCCACTAAGGTTACTTGCCAGACGGCACGCCAATGAACAGGGCCGGCAACGCCATCAACCACCCGGAGACCATCGGACCAGACCCACATGTCCCTGGCTCTCCTTTGCCTCGTGCACTTTTCGTCAATTCCGTTGGCTATCTCCCGGATGGCACCCCGATGAACGCTGCTGGCAACGCCCTCAACCACCCTGAGACGATGCAGCCAGACACACATGTGGCGGGCTCCCCGTTGCCAAAATCCCATTACTATGCTGACGTGGGCTACCTGGTGGATGGCACTGACATGGCAACTGCGGGCAATCTGTCCGTGCAAGGAGGGGCACCAGCTCCAGTCTCTACTCCCACTGCGCCGCCACCTGTTGCGGCACCACCTGTTGCTGCTCCAGCACCAGTTGCAGCACCGCCCCCAGTCGCGGCACCATCTTCAGGAGGAGACGTTTTGCACGGCATCAAGTTCCCATACGCGATTCAGAAGGATGTGTATGCAGATTTGGAATTCCTCAACGATGTGGGTGTCTTGGCCTTTATGTGTTGATGTGTTTTGCTTAGTTCTACGTCTCATGCCTGTCTACCTTCCCCAACAAAGTTCCTGTTCCGCAGGTTTGTAGTCAAGAAACCACGAGAGCCATTCACACTTGTTGATGGTGCACAGCAATACTTCAACAAATCTTTGTGATTCTTGGGTCACTTGTCATCCGTGGTAGCTAGGCTTCCCATAATGCCGTGAACATGCATTTCGAGTTTAGCTGGTCCTTGCATTGTATGAAGTGTTACAGATTCTTGGCGTGCGGCTGCACTCATGGCATGTGCATCTTAGGCTACTTGCCAGACGGCACGCCAATGAACAGGGCCGGCAACGCCATCAATCACCCGGAGACCATTGGACCAGACCCACATGTCCCTGGCTCTCCTTTGCCTCGTGCACTTTTCTGCAATTCCGTTGGCTATCTCCCGGATGGTACCCCAATGAATGCTGCTGGCAACGCCCTCAACCACCCTGAGACGATGCAGCCAGACACACATGTGGCAGGCTCCCCGTTGCCAAAATCCCATTACTATGCTGACGTGGGCTACCTGGTGGATGGCACTGACATGGCAACTGCTGGCAATCTGTCCGTGCAGGCACATTCTTCAAGAGGGTTTTGAGCTGGCTTGTTTCTTTCCCATGTTCTTTGGCAGTTTTGAAGTGGTTTACAGAAGCGTAGTCCAAAATGTTTTTCTATTCTCAATCATATATGTCTATTTAATTTTTCTGAATCATCTGTGTTCGTACAGTGGTTCTTATAGTCTGGACATCTTAAGGGAAGTGCAACACTGTCTGCTCCAAGGGGAAGAGCG
>VSDK01017751.1:746450-763007 GCA_009767595.1 Symbiodinium kawagutii | reverse complement strand
GTTCTCCGACTTGGCCGGGTGAGAAGAACGCGCAGCGCGGTCGACAGTTTCCAAAAAAAAACATAGAGAGATTCGTTTCCTCTTCGATTTCGTTTCCTTCACAGAAATCTTACAGTTTCAATTTCTTGAAGATTTCGTTTTCACAGAGCTCACAGAGAGGCTTGGAGCCTTTCTGCGCACTGTTGCTGAAGCCTGTTAAGGGCTGTGCAGTGGAACAGTGTCACTCCTTGTAGATATATAGTTGAGCACCTGAGACTTTTAGGGGTGCTCTAGCTATAGCCATCGATCAAAACGCAACGGTGACACCGCGGCAAAACGAGGTTATTGGACAGAAAGAACAGCAGAGATTGGCATAGCCTTAGCCATAGCCTTCAGCATTGATGCGAAGCAAACTCCTCCTTGCTGCCCGCGCCTAGTTTGATCAGTGGCCATGCCAGAGTTGGGTCACCAGTGCCACCAGTAGGATGATCAATCTCCATGACTCTCCAGGTATCAAGTCTGGTGCATGCCCAACTCTAGGCCATGCTTCAAAGTTGGCTAACGGGAATTGAAGCGAACACAGCTTCAAGTTCAAGCTGGCGTGAAGCCATCTAGTACAGAACCAGGGGTTCGAGACTGTAGTTAGGCGACTGTCCACTTCCAAGTTTCCCAATCACAATCAAATTCAATTAATTCAATGATTACATTCTATCACATTCAATTTCTTGAACTAACTACATTCAACACTTTCAACTGCTGCTGATCTTCTGTGACATATTTCGGGTGCCCAAGAAACGAGTAGAAACGGGTTCTCATCTCAAGGCTGGAAGAGAAAAGATGGAAGTTATGAGTTGCTACGGCTGACCAATGAGAACCCAATGCTTGGGAACTCTGAAAAAACATGGTCACCAGAAGGTCATGAAGGACTGCGCAAGTACAGCTTTCTCCCGGCCACCAGAATCTCTGGCGAATCAGACGTAAAGTTGAAGACGCCAATGTACCTCACTCTTGCCCTGCAAGAGGCTCACGACTTGCACTGCAAGAAGCGACTGAACTAAAAGGAGGAAGAGCGACAGGGTCTTCATGGGTCCAAGAACAGATTAATAAACTGATTAACTAATTGAAAGATGCAAGATGCAAAGACAAACCTATAGCTTTAGGTTTTGCAGGTTTTGAGAAGGTTTCTAAGTTTCGAACTTTGCAGTTGAAGAACTGATGCGCTTCGCAATTCATCGTTGCACTGTTGCAGAAGCTGATCAAGCACTTCAGCAGAAGATCAGCTAGTCACGGTTCTACAATTGCAAACAGATTTGCAAACAGATTTGTCGTGGCTCATCATAACCTATGCATGTGGGACATGGGATCGTCACCAGCAATCATCAACAAGCAACCAATCATAAATCATTCTGATTTGCTGAGTTGGCTACGCTCAGACGTCGCCTGGCTCGTAGTCTCATAGCTATCTCCAGCAATGACATGGTGCTCAGCTCAGAGATGCCGCAAACTTCCTATTCCACAGGTCTTGGGATGTCTTGGGTGTATTGAAACTTGGAATGACACAAAAAGAGCAGTGGAATCCAAGATTCCAACTGTTTCATTGGAATTCTTTCATTTTCTTTCCTTGTTTCTGTGTTTCTCTGGCTTCTAAATGGGACACTTGTTATCATGGGCCTCGCCTTCATTGAGTGTTTCACTGTGCATAAAGGGAACGCTCCCATGCTTTGTGAAGCAGGGGTTTTGCATAACACTGGCATCTCTATTGGTGCTGCTAACATTCCCAGTATCATTAGTTCTTGAGCGCAATCAACCAGGCTGGATCGATGGATCAGCAGTCAGGAAGTGGTCATTGACCACTATCCGTACAGCATAGTAACAATGATCAAGCAATATGGGATTTTTCTGAATCTTGTGATTGCAGTATTTGTAGCATTCTGTATGTGGTGCACTCAGTGCGTGTCCAAAAAGTTGTATTTTTTCTAAAAATGTCAAGGACCAGCACTCCGTCATTCTTATCTTATCACTTTTTGCTACCCCACTAATCATGATAAGTCAATGGTGGTATATCTGACTGACGGTTGCCATGCCCTAGGCGAAACCACTATTTTTCAGTATCAACACCTATTACCTAGGACTGCCAGTTATCAACACCCTATGAACCAGTATCAAGCATTGATCCATATCAACTGGCAGCCTTCCCCATCTCAACAATTGTTCACTTGGACTGCTACTGAGGTCCAGCGACATCAACACATCGGCACAAACATCGCGCTCAGCAGCAAAGGCGGGGGGATCAGATCAGATCAGATCAGCTCTAAGGCTTAGTGATGGCTGGTATATAAGTGTTTGGTGGTAGACGATGGTGATTGATGATAATGGTTTACGATGGTTGGTCGATGCTGGTTGATGATCGGCAACATGATGAGCAGCGATAGTTGATGATGCTTGACAACCTGCCATGATGACATTTACTTAATCATCGCATGTAATCCGGAATGGTTGACTACCAACTATCTTGGTCAACAGTGGTGAACGAGCTGATCGTTGGCTGTTCCGGGTCAATGATGGTCAACGGTCTTGACTATCTTTGGTTACGTATGATTAATCTTCACAGCAATGTGATGCCCCTTGTTGACTGGTGAATTAGTATACATAGACACATACACACGTATATGTATATCTGTATATATATATATATACATGTATATATGTATAATATAGTAAAATGTAGGTCCTTGGCTGTCCTTGGCTTAGGATTCGGAGCTGCAAGGACATCTCTCGGAAAAGCTGGGGCAGCTGACAGCTTTGGAGGAGATCTATCTGAATCACAACCAGCTCACAGGGCCCATTCCGTGGCAACTGGGTCTTCTTGCCTGCGATTAAGCGGTGAAAAGTCGTTGATTTGTTAGTCAACTATGTGTTTCAGCTGGTTTCAACTGCTGTTGATACTTCTTAACCAGCTTTTATTTCTTAGTAGACTATGTTTCAACTGCTTTTGATAGCTCTCCAGAGTTTTTCAAGTTGAAGACTACGACTTGACACGTGTTTTACTTTGGAAGTGTGCGGCGTCTTTCTGCGCAATCTTGCCGGCGACGTACGCGAGGACTTCCGCAATATTGTTCCCAAAATGGGGTTTCTCAAGTCATAGATCCCAAAATGGTGGGTCTTTTACTAAAAATGGTTTATACTAGATGATTTGGGGGTCCGCCTATTTTGAGAAAACAGCAAATAGAAGTGATCATTTGGGGTTTACTTTAGGGGTCCTGATTCGCGAACGGCGCAAATGTACACACCCACATATGGGCACACATGATTTGTAAAGCACTGATGAAAAGAGACCCTTGCTTCAGGTTGCTTTCATTCAGCGATTCTGCAGGTGAACTGAAGCACCTTGAAGTCTTGTCTCTGGACAACAATCAGCTGACGGGAGAGATTCCAAGGTTCGGAAAGAGAACAACTGTGGATCTCCCTGCAACCCCAACCAAACTTTCATGAGTCTTTGATACGTGAAGGGCCCTGGTACTTTGGGAAGGAGTCCAGGGGCTGTAGGCGGTGGATCGAGTCACAGCTTGGAGCTTCAGCACAGCTACACTGGGAACCCCCATGGGGGTGCCGGTGAGGGATGCATCCCGCCCGGTTGAGAACACTATGGAGACTGAACCCCGAGGAGTTGATCGTGGAACTCTCTTCCTAATTGCCTCGTTGATCGCAAAACCTTTCAATGCTTTCTGGTTGTAGGGGTGCATTCCCTCATTATCTCCTACTCTTCGGCTTCACCATCAACCAATACGTTTAATTTTTGGCATCAATGCATCTCCAAGTCTACCTGGTGATGGTTCCCATTGCCAACCATTTACCTGTCAGATGCTGCTTGTCAACCTTCACAACTAGCGAGTCACCAAGTCACCATGAATGCCTACCATCCACTGATCCAAACTCCGAAGTTCCATGACCAGCCCTGACCCTGGATGGTTACCGTAGCCATGCGCCAGGTCCTTGGGCGACCTGACATCCTTGCAGCAGCTGTGGCTGTGGAAGAATCGCCTCAGTGGACCTATTCCCAGAGAGCTTGGTCAGCTGAAGCAGCATGGCTCAGCATGGCAGCGAAGGGTTGGATTTGAAGAAGATGAAAAAGGAGAGAGATGGAAAATTGGAAGAACATGTAAGGAATGAGGAGGATATCCATCATAAGGAAAGAGAATATGACGGATATATAGATTCGAGAAATAAAGAGAACTGATTTTGTGTACGTCTTAAGTTGACGGATATATAGTCATAGTTATATGATAGATGTGTATACGTACACGTTCATATGTATGTGCATGCTTGCTTGTATGATTTATGTAAATGTATTTGTATTTGTATATGGGGTATGGACATGTATCAGCGAATGCACCTGTACTATATATGTACATGTCGGTGTTTGTTATGATGGACATTTCTCGGCCAAAGTTTCAGATTCGGAGCTTGACTCTCAGGTCTTTGACAGATCTTCACCTTCACCAGAACGATTTGGAGGGCCCAATCCCGAAGGAACTGGGAGCACTCAGCGAATTGGAAGACTTGCGCTTGGCCTACAACAAACTCACAGGTGAGGACTCGGTGATCAACAGCGGTGTACAAGCAACTGCCAGTTTCGCTACCAAGAGGAGTTTGTAAGATTGATTTCAGATCATTTTCGTGATGCCGCCACTGATGGAAACCGTTTCGGTCTGTGGCTAAAGTAGTCGATTCTTTCTGCAGTTTTTGCTACCTTTCTGCAGTGATGGTCTGATCCACTGTGGAATTCCTTGTTCATAGCTGGTTGAAACAAAGAGCCCTGGTTCATTGTGACGTGATTCAGTTTCTGCTGTTAGAAACTGCTGCTTGATTTTGCGAAATCTTGCGCTAGGCGAGATTCCACCAGAGTTGGGACAGCTCAAAGCTTTGACACACCTCTTCCTCTTTCAAAATCATCTGACTGGCAGACTGCCTGCATCGCTGGGAAACCTGAAGGAATTGAAGCTGTTGCAACTTGCGATGAATCACCTGGCTGGGGAGATCCCCAAGGAAATTGGAAACCTGGAAAAGGTGCAGCAGATGCTCGACGGCCATGGGTCGTAGTGAGGCTAGTGGCTAGTGACAAGGGAATGAGATTGCTTCTAAAGAAATACATCAACTGGTGACCTCTAGTGACTTAGTCACTGCTAGCTTTTCTGAAGTTGGAAGTTAAAGAATGGAACGACAAGTTGAAGATGAATTGAGGTGTGTAGAGGTGCCTTGCTTCGTGTTTCTCCCAGGATGGATTTTTTCAACAACGAGTTCAGTGGAGAACTTCCTGAGGAACTGGGTCAGTTGTACCAGCTGACAAAGCTGAGCCTGCCTCTAAACGGTATCACAGGAAGGATCCCCAAGCAGCTCGGCCAGCTCAGCAAGCTGCAGGTGTTACAACTCTCCAGCAATCAGTTGCAAGGCGAGATACCAAGGGAATTGGGCCGACTCGAAAACTTGCGAGAGCTCAGCCTCTTCGATAATCAACTCACAGGAGAGATTCCAGCAGAACTGGGAAACATGCAGATGCTGCAAACACTTTCGCTTGAACAAAACCGGCTGAGCGGCGAGATTCCCATGGGACTGGGACAACTGAAGTCTTTACAACGATTAAGTCTTGCCAAGAACCAGTTCCAGGGGATTCCTCGTGCGTTGAGCAATCTGGTGGCACTGAGAGAGATGAATCTTCAAGCGAACCGCTTCAGTGGGATTCCCAATGACTTTGGACAACTTCAAGCTTTGGAGGCCCTGAGGCTTGATGAAAATCAACTGCTTGGGCCAATCCCGCCAGAGATCGGACAGATGGCATCCTTGAAATTGGTAAACATGTCCAGCAACCGATTGCATGGAGAGATCCCCAAGCAAATTGGGCAGCTTGAAGAGTTGAAAAGGCTGCAGCTTTATGAGAATCGGCTGACTGGAGAAATTCCTTTGGAAATGGGGAAACTGAAAAACTTGGAGTTGCTGGACCTTACATACAACAGGCTGAACGGACAGATTCCCAGGGAACTTGGCGAGTTGAAGTCTTTACAAGTCTTACATCTTGGTTTCAATCGCCTCACAGGTGAGATTCCTAAGTCTCTGGGCCACTTGTCATTGCGCTGGCTGGTGCTTCAAGATAACCAGTTGAATGGAAGCATTCCTATAGAACTGGGAAATCTTCAGTTCCTTGAACGATTGTACCTTTCCTACAACCACTTGGAGGGCCCGATTCCAAAGGAATTTGGAGAACTGAAAGCCTTGAGCTCCCTGTGGATGAATCACAATCGCCTGTCTGGACCGATCCCACGGGAGCTGGGGCGTTTGTATTCGTTGGAGGAGATCATCCTGGGGAACAATCAGCTGACGGGAGAGATCCCAAGCGAATTTGAGCACCTGAAGACTCTGAGGACGCGTCAAGTGCTGTCATCAGTGGCTGAATTGATGGCAGGGGTGAGAGAAGTCTGCTTCTGTTGTGGTTGTTGTTGTGGTTGCATTTTTCATGCTGCTGCCGTTGTTTGTGATGAGCTCGTTCGACGCAAACATCGTTATCATGATCCTATAGCACCAAATGCCTTGTAGTCACGTCAAGTTTGCTTCGTGGCAAAGCTGCTGGCATTGTGCTGGTGATCCAAAACAAGGGTCAAGATCATACTGGCAGACAAAATCCTGCATCAGTGATAGATTGCCTATGCAAATTTCATCTAGCTCAGCTGGGTTGGGCACCCCATTCACCACATTGAGTGATTGTTTTTTTGGGTTTCTGGGAGGTTAGGGGCCCTGAGGAGATTGTTCCTTCGTGGAAATGGGCTGCAGGGAAAGATTCCACCGGAGCTTGGTAGAAGCACTGGACTGAAAGAGCTGGACTTGTCAGAGAATCAGCTCAGTGCCTTTGCTGTGCCGTTGGGGGTTGGCCTTGCGGAGCCATCTTTCTTGCAGCAAATCTTTTCACCCTTCAAAGTGTCCTCAACTCCCCAACAAAGTTTGCTATACGGGGGTTCTGAAGCCAAACGGATTCCCTAAGATCGTTGGTTTACTACAATAATGCACATAAATGGTTTATAAGCTGGATGATTTGGGGGTGCCCTATTTTGAGAAACCGTTGTATTTGCAGTATTTATCTGAGATGGGTACCCTGTCACTGATCATCATCAACCATTCTTAGCTTGCCTATCAATCAATATAAGACCCAATATCGACCAGCTTATCAGCAGTTGATCATTTTTACGCATATTTGAGAATCATCAACTATAAACCATTATGATCATTCCACTATTTAGAGTATTAATTGTCATTATAACCATTGTTTGATCAGGCTGTTCATGATTGATCAACTCACCATCTTTTTGTAAGCACCATTCCTCGCCAGTATTCATAACCACTATTAATCACCACTGTTAATAACCACTATGAATTAGCACTATCAAATTCATCAAATTCATCAACCAACACTGGTTGAGAGTCGCTGATTCAACCAGCCCTGGTAGTTGATCCCAGGTGGAACGGTCCCAGACCTGAGCAAGCTGCTGGAGCTCAGTAGCTCGCTGATTGTTGCTGCTTCGCATGGATGCTTCGATCGGGGTCCCGCGGATCGTTAGCTAAGTTTGATAGCTAGGGTGACTACCAGTCCCCTAACCAGCTATCAGTTGGTTAAGAAGTGGGGTAACTACCAGTTGAAGTTGATTTAACTAGCTTGTTCAATGGCGTATCTTAACCAACTCAAAACGGTTGGGGGCCCCACCTTGTAGGTTATCTACAATGCTGGGTTTATGGGAGGTTGATGGTTCCAGGTTGACGACTGTAAATTGTGAATTGATGATGCTTGATTAGCATTGTTGTCAAGCTCATGCTTGATAACTGAAGATTGAATGCGCTTCAAAGTGGGTTGCAACGATTGCTCGGTGGTTTTGCCAGGGATGGACAAGAAATTAACGGTAGCAGAATTCATCTCGGTTCAGCCGTCGTTGGCACTTGTTGGTCGGTTTACTCACAACCACTGTGCATTGGTTGAGGTCAGGGAGCCAACAAGAAAAAGCTATGTTGCTGATACTATGCTTGCTGCACCTACATGAATCAACTAAGTAACTGACAGGAAGGCTGCCATGTGATACGACTTCATAGTATGACATACCACCGACTTCAGATCCATGGTTGTCAGGATCTCAACTCTGGTTCACCATGAAACAGATCCTCAACCCCTTCAAACTCCCTTCGCTGCCAAGTTTCCCAAGAAACCGCAGGGCAACCATTGGGCAACCATGGCATATCCATGGGATCGGAGCTGAGGTCATCTAAGCCTGAGTCACAACAAACTCACGGGGCTCATCCCCAAGGGCTTGGGCAAACTGACACACTTGGAGGCCAGCACGATGCGAGCGACGTTGTGAGTTGGGGAACTGCTGGTGCTTGGGATGTTGGGAGTTTCGGGTATAACTCATGGAATAGCTGACCTTGTTCGAAAGAAAGTGCCCAGTCGTAAAAAGGGGTGCGGGGCACATTTGATATCGGGTTGATATCCACAATTCTTGCAATTCCCATCCAATTGGTGCACAATTACCAGCAGGGTGGAAGTCGCATGTGTTAGTTTAACCCGGAGAGGAGTCGCCAGACAGGAGCTACCAAGCGTGTTGAAAATAAATGGTAGGCACGAAAAAAAGTCATGAACACATATCAACGATCAATAGCCATCATCAACCATCCTCGTCCATCATCCATCATCCATCATCAACCATCCTCATCCATCATCCATCATCCATCATCAGCCATCCTCATCCATCGTCCATCATCAACCATCACTGAACTTATTAGCAGCTTGCTGCCCATCATAAACCATCACTAACCATCATTAGCGATGATGTTTCATCCTTGTTGAGCTTGGATGTTTCGGTGATTTGTTTTGGTGCTTCAGTCTTCAAGGGAAATTTCAGGGGCTTAAAAGGGAGTGATAAGCACAAAGTGGTAAGCTTAAAACGTTCATGATTTGTGGTGACCAGCAGTAGCCAACTATGAGAATGATCACGTCATGCATAGAAGCGGCTTGTTATATGGCACAAAGGTTTATGAGATGATCAACAGCGGCCAAGAAGTGACAGTTCTCTCCTTCTGCTGAGCAGGAGTTGTACTTGGACAACAACTATCTGCACGGCGAGATCCCTTTGGAGCTAACTGACCTGCCGCTGCTGGAATGGCTCTACTTGGATCACAACCAGCTTCAGGCAACGCCGTCGAACGAAAATGATACGACCATCGATCCATGTGATGATTGGTTGGTTGATAAGGGTCTCTCACGATGAGTTAAACACCGCTATCCTGTTTTACCGCCACTCTCCATAGTAAAATACCACTAAATACCTTCCATGGTCAAACGCCATGGTGACTAATCATAGTTCAACCGATTGTATTAAGATAATCATGGTTCAACTAAATCATTGTTACTAACCGTCACTAAACCCATCATTGCTGCTCGCCTCAGGGCGAGATCCCGGCTGCTTTGACGAAGCTCCAATCCTTGACTCGGTGCCTGGGCAAGGCATCGAAAAATCCCAATGGATCCTGGTTGTATCTATGGATGATATATGGATATTTCTAGATAGAATCATTCAAATATGAATGTCATAATGTCATACATACTAGTTCATGTATAATTCATATCTATGTAAACCATATAGACATGCATGTATGCAGCATGTCAAAACATATAACGTGCTTAATCTAATATAGCATATTTCAATACATCATTACATTGTTTGATAATGTAAAGTGATATGATAAGCATGTACTGTAAATATGACTATAGATTTGTATGTCAATCAAAGATCATCAGTACTCAAAATTGTAGGTCGGAAATGGCCGGTATGAACTCTTGCAGGTGTATGTGTGGGCACACATATTATCATGTAGAATGTAGAATATGTTAATTGGTACTCGTTTGCTCCGTGCTCCCTTGTGCATGGACCTTCATTGACCTACCATGTCCAACATGCACACGCTCGAAAAAGCATTTCCCATTGAGGCACAGACACACGTAGTTACATTCATAGATTTGTAGTAGTCATGAAGTAGGTGCACACATGGAACAACAATTCTTGTTCGATCATTTAGTTGACTGCAAATTGACCTCCGATTTAGCTTCATCATGGAATTCGTCTTGACCAAGCAGCATCGGAGCAAGCGCACCGGCAACGCTTCAACAACTTTCAGTCAATTTGATTTCAGCTTCACCAACCAATGGCCCGGCACACTCTTTTTGATCCTTGGACTTGGGGTAAGCAGAATTCCAACCTTCCAAGTGCTGTATTGTTTTGGGAAGAGGAGTCCCAGTTCGTCATGAAAGGGTGAACTAGAAGAGGCTTCGATTTTGTCAGCTGAACAGCTGTGCCTCAGGCTCTCTTTGGGAGCAAATTATTTCAGTGGACAGCTGCCGTCCCTGGCAGAACTCAGAAACCTTGAGGAAGTGACACTGAGCCGAAATCGTTTGCACGGGCCAATTCCTTCACTTCCAAGGCGAGCTTGTGCCAGATCTACAGATGGACAGACTTGAGAGACTTTCCTCTCTTGTGGCTTTGGAAAGCTACAGCCAAACATAATCAGACACTTGTAGTCAAGGGTAGTAATGGTTGTACTCAAGAATTCAACTGTCAACCAGCTCTCACTTCTTGCTCACTTGTGTTCTTTTTAGCTTTCTTCCCAGATGTTAGGCTCCATGCTACTCGGGGTGGTTGTTTTCAGCGCTAACTTTATGGATTTGGTGGCCCCTGACTTCGCAGCCAAAGTCAGGTGACCATTTACCATCATGAACCATCATTTACTATCATCAGCTATCATCAAGCATCAGCCATCATCAGCCATCAATAATCATCATAAATCATCTTAAACTACAACTGACCATCATATACAATCATAAACCATCATAAAAAATATGGTTGACCATCATATACAATCATTAATCATCATCAAGCATGAACCATCAGTAGGCATCAGTAGCCATCAGTAGGCATCAGCCCCCAGCCTTGTTAAGCTTCCTTGGTGGCTAAGCACCGCCAGGCACTTGACGTTGCTGGACCTGTGCCACAACTCACTGAGTGGCCTGCCATTGCTCCCCAGCACCCTGCAGCGAGTGGATCTGAGCCACAACGGTCCCTGGGACCTGGGTGCCAGGGATGCTTCGGTTGATTCCGGGCAAGGGTACGTACTTGAGCATTTTTGAGTGGTTCTGATGATTCTTATGCTTTAGAAATGTTGATCCATATGCTGTTGCAAATGTATTATGGATCAATTGATTCATGATGGTGGTGGCTGATTCATTAACGATTGATCAATGGCTGATGGGTTCTCACATATGATGTCCCTTTTCGACATCGAAGTTCGATCTGGTGGGCCCAGTGTACAAAGGTGGGTTCCTATGCCCTCATCGGACCAAAATCACCGCAGTGATTACCATGAAGGGCTGATAACTGCATACTTCCCTACTTGACTGTCTCATACGGGACTTCAGACACCAATGCTACTCTTAAGCAACCAGAAATAGTTCAATACCTGCGATTATTCGGCACAGTATCTTCGCTTGTCATTTTTGTCTGTTATTGGTCATCGATTGGAACTTTGCCAACCATTCAACCAGATTTAGGCTTTACCAGCCACCATGCCACCAGCAAACACAGTTAGTCCGTAGACACCATCATGGCCGGCCATTGTTGATGATTCCCTTGCAATCAACATGGACCATGGCTTACCAACCAAAAAGCTGAGTTTTGCCTGCTGGGGTGAGGCATTCCCAAGAATCATAAAAATTGCCGGAGTGTTTGCTGAGATATTCTTATGATTCTTGGGAATGCTGAGATATTCTTGCTGAGATTCTCATTGATCACCAATCCATTTACAGCTCACCAATCTTCGGCGAGCCCTGAGGCGCTGAAGAATTTGTAGGTCGATGTGGCACTGGAAAAGGCCTCTGCCGGTAACGCAAGCCATTCATATCCATTAGTATCCATTAAAAAACCTTATCCATAGATATCCAATAAATGATGTTCCCCCAATTTGGTGGTCAACAACAAGATGATGGTTTTGAGGGGCGCAACAGGGACCCCATCGGGGAGGCTTCACGGGAGCTCTGGCTGAAGTGGTCCAACCTTTCTGCAACTCGACTCCAGCTGTCTCCTTGCGAGAGCTGCGCCTGAGCCACAATCACTTCACAGGCGTGCACCGTTTCTGCCGAAGCGGTGAATGTCGGTCCACGTGTTGGGAGGTGTTGCTTAGGCATAGGGGAATCCACCATCTTAAGCAACAAATATATTGAGAGCGTGGAAAGAAACCGTGGTCAGTCTAGTTCAGTTTCTCATTTTTCTTGGTCGGAGGGCTCCTTGGGCAGATTCGATCCTCCCAAAACGTCCTCTGAAATATCTGGGGAGCCATCAAAGATTGCTTTTGGTGCTTTTGGATGCATCTCTTTGCACGTTTTGTGCTTGTAGCCCTTGTGCCGCGTGGTACCCCTAGGTGGGTAAGTTGGTACATGGGATAGCTATGGTGGTGGATTTCGCTACGCAGAGATGATAGCTGATTACATAGCTTCACATAGCTTAACCAACTGGACCTGAGAGCAACTCAGACCCATCACATCACATCTGCAGGTGAACTCCCTTGGTGCTTACTGAACTTCAGCAGTTTGAAGCACCTCTCCTTGAACAACAACGACTTGCGTGGCACCGTCCCAGCCCTACCCGCGGAGAGCCAACTGGTGGTCCTGGCCTTGCATCGCAACGCCTTCACCGGTGCAGTTTCCAAGTCTTGGCGAAACCTTCGGCACCTCGCAGTGCTCACACTCCACGAAACCTGTCGTTGTGGAAATCGTTGTGAGATCGGTTGAAGACTTGAAGAATTCAGGCGACCCCTTGGGTGCATTCACCATGGTAGAGCATGAGCGCTGGAAGCTTTGACATCGATGTTCACTTGAATCAGCCAAGAAATGGTCCCAAGAAGCGAGTCTTTTGTGTCGTAGATCTGAAATTGGTTCCACGAAAGATGGTAGTCTTTTTCGTGATTTGTTGGATATCCTACTCTCAGAGAGGGTGGGTTCGATGACTTCGAAGTATCTAAGGAGAACTCCTTTGATGGTGTCATTGCTGAGCTGAACCTGACAACTCCATGCCTGGATAATCCGGAGTTCATCATCCAAGGCGTCTTTGCGGCCAGCTGGTCGTTGGTTCTGGTTCTGAGGACCCTCCATGGGGACCTTCGGGTTTTATCGCCAATTAAAAGACTTGAGAAAGGATGATCAAGGAGTTTCAACCGGACCCTCCTACGATTCTCACTGCATTTTGGACATCATCCACCTGCATGGGAAACGTGCCGAGGCCTTGGTTGCAACGCGGTTCGGAACGTGTTGGATGGCGAGCCTTGTTTGAAGCTCAAGAAGACCTTGGCGCCCAAGGAAGTGGAAGCAATCCTGCAGAACTGCCCAGATCTGTGCCGCTTGGAGAACTGGGAGCGGGATGATTTCTCAAGCTATGGGGGACCCCCCCAGGTCAATCATCCAGTTTGCATCACTTAATTAAGCACTTAGAGTAAGAAACCAGTGGGTCAAGAGCTTTACATGATGCTTTCTCAAGTAGGGGAGGCCAATCATCCCGTTTGTGCTTAGCCATCCTGCCAAAGAGGGTTCCCAGCAGCTCGACTTGTAACTGGGACCACCATGATGGGAGCCTGGGCAGCATGCTGGTGGCATCTTTGTAGAATCGAATTGGCATCTTTGGATTAGTCTAGTGGATGTCTAGTGGTGGTTTTTGGATTGGAAGCTTTCAGAAACTTTCGAACATTTTTGGTGAACTGGGGCCTTTGGAATTTGTAGCGAACGACAAAGATTTTCGATGGCCCAGTTGCGTTGAGGTGGTACGTGTCTTCAACAATCCTCCAGGGCCACCTTCCACCACAACCGTTGCTTGACGAAGATTAACGCCTTTCACACAACCATGTCTTGAGGATCGGGGGAAGCAACACGACATGGAAACGAGAAGTCCACTTGATCTGTTCACGTTTCCAATCTTCAGGTTGTACCCGGTCTGTGAAATGCAGTCATGGTTCATCTTGATTTTCATTTGTGTCCCTAACATGTCACTCATCACATCCAATCTACGACCCCAGGTTTCTCTTGTGCAGTCCCTGAGAGAATCAGCACGGGGGAGACCCATGCAACAGCCGTGATGGGGAACATGTTGGGCCACGGCTACCAGTTGACCATGCCCTGGATCGCTGCGGAGGAAAACCAGGCGGGCAACACCTAAGATGCCACACCTGAAAGGATGACAGATTTCTGGTGTTCTTTGAAGGAAAGCTGGTGATTTTCGTTTCCTTTGGAGTGAGAGCTCCCAATCCATTGCTTTCCCAGCAATCTGAGAAGTTCTCTGAAGGAATGCTGGAGTTTGCGAGCTTTGCCTTTCCAAAGCGCTAATGATGGGTCCCTGGAGGTCTTCCTATACTATTCGCCGAAGATTTGGAGTGCCAACGTGCTGATCTTGGGGACCATGTCCTTCCTGGTCTCCCAGCAGCACCCCGTGGCAAAACCTCCAATTTTTGGGCACGAAATGAGGGCTACCAGGTGGTCACCAGGTAGTCACCAGACACGAAGCTGTTTCCTGGAACAAAAACTGTGTGCCACTGGGGTCACCTGTGCTGTGCACGAATGGTTTGGCTTTCATCAGCGCAAGATGAAAAGCCAAATGGCCCAAGAATAGCAACAGGTCAAACTTCAAAGCTCAGAGTTGGCCAGAGAGCTTGTCGGAGCGCCAGCCATCAGTCCATCGCAATTATTGAAATGTCTTAGGACACAAAAACTCCAAGATTTGAATCAGTGCTTTGGATAAGGATACAATTTGATACACATTTAAGTTGTTGGAGTGACAGCTGCTTATTCAAACTCAATGTCTTAGGATATTATGATTTCGTATGATTTATAGGATTTGATACTATCAACTCGTCTTAAGATTTGAAGTGCCTTTGGTGCGTGTGACAGCTGTGAGTTCTTTGTTCAGGTCCTGGCCGCGCTGCTGCTGCAGCAGCCGTTTGGAGCTTGGGGTTCATGACATGCATTGCACCTGATCTTTGCACAGCTTGGAAGATTTTTCTGAGGCACCAGCCCGTACCACAAGCAGAAGCACCAGCTGCTGCAGTGACGGAGAAGGAGAGTCGCAGCTTCGAACGGAGCTGTTGAAATTTGCTGTATCCTTCTGGCGCTTTTCTGTTTCAATTCATGGAGTTTCTTGTCCTTGCTCCGCGATGTGCCTAGAAAGTGAGCTGACAAGCCCAGTGCTTCGGAACACAAAAATAGATCACATGCAGGTCAGAGTTGCCCAATGACAGGACAGTGATACAGCTGATGTCCACCTCAAGGGCAACAAGGCCACAAGTTGGGAGCTGGAGCTACATTTGCAAGAGTCATGGTGCAGTTTGTCTTTCAGTTTGTGTACTACCTGGCTGCCCCAAAATCATCCCAAATTTTCATTGTTCAAGAAGGCTCAGAATTCGTGAGACGGTGGTTGCGGTGGTTGCCCGACTGGCCCACTCCGCTACAATGTATGTGACTTCTCCGGGTTGTCAAGTGTCCCCGTGCTGCTGCAGGCCGTCCCCAAAGCTGATTCTGCAACTTGCTTCAAGGAAAACGGAAGAAAATTATGATACATGAAACCCTTGGATAGAGGGACTGGAACTGATGGCTCTGGAAAGACAGACGCATGAAAATATCTTGAATGGACTGGACTACTCAAATGGAGAGAGAGAGAGAGAGAGCAATAGATAGAGATAGATAGACTTAAGCTTAGAAAGATGTTGATCTATGGAAAATAAGCGACAATAAAACAGAAAACAGATGGGCAGATGGATCAGGAATTGGATGTTCAGATAGATGGAAACAAAGAGACACATAGATAAAGAGACACATTGATAAATAGATAGATAGGTGGATGGATAGATAGATAGATAGATAGATAGATGCTGGGGATTGGTCACGGGGTCGGATACGCATTCAATTGTTGGGTCGCATGCGCATTCAATTTGAGGGTCGGATACGCATTCAATTGGTTCACATGTCCTGGAGTGATAGAAAAATTTCCATGTTCACATGTCATGTCATGGCACCGGACAGCTGGTCATGCTCAAGAGACCGGCTAGTAAAGTTTTGAAAAGGCCTGGAGCCTTGCGCCCCCCCAATGTCCTTTCCCTCAGTGGTGTGTTTGATAAACCCTGGTGTGTCCCCTGTTGCCCACCAGCTCCTTTCCCTTATTCATGTGGTTGATAAACGGTGCCACCTCCGTGTCCCCTGGCCCCGGTTCCCTGTCCCTTGCTCCTTTTCCCCCCATATCCTTTCCCCTAGTGCTGTGGTAGATACAACCGTTTGTCCCTTTCCCCTTTCCCACCCCTGTGCTTTCCCTTGTGATGTGAGAGGATGGAAGCAATGCGTGTGTGGGTGACCCTCTCTTTGCGTGTGCAGGTGACCCCTTTCGATTGCGTGCTCAGGTGACCCTGATTTTGCGTGCTCAGGTGACCCCCCCACCCTCACGGCTTATCCGCTTATCAAAGGAAATT
>VSDK01017751.1:712316-742310 GCA_009767595.1 Symbiodinium kawagutii | reverse complement strand
AGAGGGGGCTGGTGACTGGTTGACTGGTTGACTGGTTGTGGGGGGAAAAACGTCCACCGTTCCGGTTGGACTCTGAGTTTTTGCGTTTCTATTGTTTGGAGGGCTTACAGTGGCTTACATTTCTGGATTCCAAGCTGGTGACTCAGGAGATTTCCGCCAGCAGCAATCCACCAACCATCCTCCATTGGTCACTCCGTTCAGGCCCTTTGCTGTTGTTCTTTGTGCTGGGCACCGGGTGCTACAGTTGCAGTCCGCCTTTGTCTCAAATGACCGTGGCAAACCTCCGTGACGATAGTTCTGTCCAGCAGGGCGGAGTTGTTGTAGTCGCTGGGCTGCAACGAAGAGTGCGTTAGAGACTGCTTCAACCAGCCATGGTTGCTGGTTCTGCAGAAGGGTATGGATCTGCCGATGATCATGTTACATGAAGTGGGAATCCTCACACTATACGTTGAGTGACCAGTTGTTCAAGGAATGCCCAAGACTCTTTGTTGCAGTTCAATTTGACCACAAGTGAGTTGCCTACAGGTTTAAACAAGTACAAAGTGGGCAGCCTCAGAACATCCTACAACTGCTTTAGTGACATGGCGATCTATCATGTATGGTTTTTGATATAGAATATTTCTCTATATTTATCTCTGAAGTCACTATGGATTGACTAAGAGCAGTGGTGGGAAGCGCTATGACACCGCAACATTTTCTTATTCTTATCATGTGTGACACCCAGCAGCTGTCAAGAGGTTTTTGCAACGATGGTCAGTGATTGGATTGATAGTCAGTACTCAGCACTCGTTGTTTGTCAGTTCAGCATCAGCAACAATGCGGCACATTCTACAGTGATCACACTCACTCACAACATCAAGGCTTGAAAGCATGGGCCCCGGTTGGTACAATTTTGTTTGTGGATGGCCGGGGACCAAGTTAGTCCACGTGAGTTTCAACACTTCCCAAGAGGCTGTATCGCTTGTTGAGCCCTTTGGCCGCCAGCCTTTGGACGTGAATGAGTTGCGTTTTGCACGACATCACATACTTTTTCAGAACAAATCCAGACTTAGTCCATGGATGACCTAAAGTAATAAATGCGCAAGCCAAAGACTAAATCCATTTTCCTTCATCCGAAAATGGATAAACCGTTGCTAAACCAGCTTGATCCATGTTCTGTTGCCGATCTTTCGGTGCTCAATGACTCGGTATTGCCATCTTCAAGGCTTGGTGCGTGATCACGCTGCTCTTTCGCAACGTCCTCGAGAGCATGCCGAAGACCAACAGCTGCCCGGCGATCAACCAGGGCTGGACACGTCATCAGGGCACTGACTGGGCCATTTCTTAGGGCCTAGGCAAGGGTATAAACACGTAAATTGCTTGGTGATAGCATGCTTAGTGCTTAGTAGACAGAACGAACCCAAACAAATGAGCACCAAGTAGTTTTAAGGCATCAGAAACAGTAGTTGAGATTTGCTTGAACGTACGGCTTCGCACCCGCAAAATATGTGTAACTGTGCGTATTTCGCATATGCATATGTGTGGGCAGAAATTGTATTTTTTTTGCGGCTCGGGATGTTGCAACACAGCATATCAGGATCAAATTGCGCTACATTCTGTTTGCAGATTCCCACAAGGAGATTCCCACATATGTCTCCACATATGTGTGGTATACACCAACCAATGTAATATGATCACTTTGACAAGATCAAGTTTCGAGGACGAATCCAAGTTGGACTTGCATACTCTCATTGAGGTTGCAGGACTCCCAACCACAGTTTTGAGTCTGTTTTTTAGTTTGAAGCATTTCGTAGATGGTGACTCTTAGCCAACCACTCGACAATTTATGAGCAGCCAGGAATTGAAGACTTCGCATCCAGCAAAAGTAGCTATAGGGTTGCAACATAGCAACATGAGTGATGCCCATGGAGTGATTCTTAGCCCCGCCAAGAACCTCCGGAAGCCGATAGCCGCAAAGGGATCAAGGAGAACTCGGAGCGGCATCGGGCCATAGATCTGCGGATGTGGACCCATGCGGGCAATGTTTCAGAAGAAAAAAATCCATGAAATGTATCAGTCCCCTTTGGTAATCTAATCTGGCAATGGAAAATCCATCATTCATTGCAGATTTCCTAGGATTCCTTTAAAAAGAAGTGGTGGTTCTCCATGGCCAGATTAGTATACCCAAGGGTAGTAGGAAATCCCCCAATTTCCTGTTGCACCTTTGATGACCTGCCATGTTTTGGAAGCCTCTGGACTGTATGCCAGCAGAACCACCCGATGCTGCATGACTTGCAAGCAACTTGAGCCAATTGGATAGCTACCGACTGTGAAGATTGGATAGCTAATCCATTTCTTGGGGGGACATGGACTGGCAGGACGACCAGCTTTCGCCAGGAGCAGCTCATGAAGGTTGCTGCATGGCTTCTGTGGTTGTTGGTGGTGGCGACTCTGTCCCTACCATCGATTCTCTTCGCAGTCGCACAGGCCCGATATGTGCATCACGGGATGGACATCACACTATGGACATCACGCTGGACCTGGGATCCAATCCTTGGGAGCTCAACGGCGAGGGCGGAAGGGCTGGGGACTGGGCTCAGGCGCTACCTGCCAAGAACACCTCTGGGCTGAGCCAGAAGATGTTGAGTTTGGTCCATCGCCTGGCACCATTTCTGATTGTCCTGATCGACACTGGGCAGGCTTCGCTGGTGGTAAGGAATTCAAACACATCAAAGATACCAACGATATGATGAACTGGTGGTTTGGGTTTCCCTCATTGTGTAAGCATGTGTAAGCATCAACGACCTGTCAAGATATTTTGGTACAAGCATCACTGCATTATCAGGGCACACATGACTATTTCCAGCTGCGTGTCACGTGGCCATCCTCTTGATATCCAAATTCAGGCAGTTGTCCAGGCCAGCATTTCTGAGACCAACATTCCTGCCATGCTGCTTCAGATGTTCACGAGCTGCAAACGTTTGGTGGCGTTGACTCATGCCCACAATTATTGGTTGTTGTGGTTTTTTGTTGGTTGTTGTGGTCATCTAGCAACACCTATCCACCATTGCCACCTCTTGTGGACATTTCCAAGCATTACTCACCGAGAATTTGGCTGGTTACTGTAGCTGACCATTGCTGCTAACCATATCAATCAACATGCATTGTGGAGCAATCCCCGTTGATTCACTTGATCTCAAATGAGTTTCAACTAGCCATCACGAACCAGTACCTGCCATCATTAGCCATGATTTTGCCCCTAAATCATTGACCATCAATTGGTACATTTCTGCAACTCTTTTCGGGCAAAGATTTTGCAGCGGCCTTTTGGCATAGGGAAGCACCGCCTGAGGATATGCTTTTGGCCTGTCCGCTCTCCACTAAGTACTCTGCCCGAAGCGGAATCAAGGTGCACAACTGAACTTTGGGAAACTTTCTTTGGCTTGAAAGATCCAAAAGATCCACAGTGTTTGACTGGCTGAGTGGCAGGGATGGTGGCATTTGTCAGGTCTGTACTTGGACACGAAACCATTGAAGAACCGATGCGATGTGACAAGGTAGTGGCCACTGGCCAGTCAGTCGTCTACAATACAATCAGATGCCCCCGGACTTTCGTCTCCTAGTTGGGGACAAGCGATGTCTACCTGGAATCAACCACAGCCTGGGTTGGTCAGTTAAGGTGTTCCATCTTGATGTGTGGTGGGGGGTGAGCCCGAGTGGGGCCAACCGTCATAATATGTTGCTATTGATCATCATTTTCCCTCAATAGTCCTTATCTATCCACTGTTCACCATCATCACTCGTAATTTGACTTTTCTAACCATCAAGACATGCTTATCGACCATCATTTGTTTTCAAACATCATTGATCACCATTAGCCACTACAAACCACTATCAACCACCAGCATTCATCGCTCATTTTCAACCATTATCAATCATGGCTGACACATCATATGATCGTCCATGGTTAATGATGCTGATAACCAATCCCGTGTTAACCATTGTATCACCATCAGCCATCCTCCTCTGACCATCAGGATGAACCATGATGAACCCCTGAGGTCCCTAAAAAAGTTCCTGCCAGGCTGGTCTCCTCCTGATGACTTTTCGTCTCGCCTCGGCATGCCAGCTGTCCTTGCTGACCACCATCGTGCTACATGAGAGCCTTGCCATGCAGTGCCATTTCGTCAACCAAGTCATGTCTTAAACCTGGATGAAAACAATTCGTTCAATTGATATGTTTTTCAAAAACAGTCTTTTTTTGGACGGGCTTTATTTGTTTATTTGTCTCACTTTGCGAATACAACCTTTATCATCACAATCTAAGCCCATAGCGTCTTAATCCTATCACCACTATATCCTTCAGGTTGGTTAGTGCTTTGTTGATGTAGTAAGCTTCCGCAATCCATGGTCAATCCACTTGCGAAGAGAGAGAGAGAGAGATTACCGTTGCCGGTTTGCTAGTAATGCGGGAGACATTCACATAAGCAACATTGACGAAAGTACTGGGTAACGAGAGTTTCAGAGTGGGTTCATGTCAGCTTATTTGTTTGCTATGCGCAACAATATGCAAGCTGTTCCGCACACACACAGACACCACTAATGCACATTTTCACCGTGTAGCTCATTCAAGCCAACAAGCTGCTGGCTTGAAAATAATTTGCCCAGAACTTTCATCACTGAAGTTTTTAGGTATATTTTTTTGCAGAGAAATCCATGGCAGAGAAATCCTCAACACCCTGGGATTCTGTTGCCTCGGTTGCTGCCAGGAATTGTTTGGGCGCTTGGAAGTTCTTCTGGATCGTTTGCAAAAAAGATGCGCCGGAACACCAAAACTTCAACTGGCAGATCTGGGGCGAGGAGATTCTAAATACCTCCAATGATGCTTGGCTCACCTCAGTCACAAGAGAACTGCGACAAACATATATACTGTATCGACAAAAATGAATTCCCAGGAGAGACAAAGGTGCAAAACATAGTAGCATTCATCCGTGTTGAACTTATTGTTCTCTTTTTTTTTCGGTACTTCTTTGTTTGGGAGGCATATTGGGAATTCCCGCAAAAGATGTCGAAGATATCACTCCCTCTGTGAGTTCTGAAAGCAAAACACGGCAACATCACAGCTGCTTCTGAAATGATCAGATGATGATTCTGACAGCCCAAGGATATGTAATTTTCCATGGCCATGATGTACTCCCCATGGTTTCCCCTAGCAACATGATCATCTTTCAAGATGCCAAGTATCAGCTACTCACCGTTAAATCACAATCAACCATTGCGAATCACCATTCATCAACCAGTCGTCAACCAGTCATCAACCATTCATCAAGAGAAGTTCATCCAAAGCGGTGATCGCATTTTTTGGCATTTGACGCTTTGGCTGCGGAGGATATGTGCACCTTCAGCGACAGCTGGTGGACGGACGGCCGCTGTAGCCGTGCCATTGTGGATGGTTTGGCACCGCTGCTGCTGAAGAAACTGCTGCTGCGCAGTACGTTGCAGCCCTTGGTCTTGTTGCTGGACAGAAGCTCAAGACACTGAAATGGGTGTTTTTCAAGCCATAGGGGACCACCCAAAGTCATCCTTTTCTAATCATCTGTAGAAATAGCAATAAACCAAACATTCTTGGGGGTCCCCTATTTTGATAAATCCCCAAATGAATGGCAACAATGGAGAAAACACCAAGGATTTGACAACTTGGTGTTTTGTTTCAGGGAGTGCAGGTTTCTAGAGGTCAAAGATGGTACATTTGGAAATTGCACTGGCGGAGGTTTTGTAGCATCGCGAAGTCTTGGGCTTGGGCCGCCCCCCCCTCGTTTTTTTAGAGATTATAATGCCAGTGGTGAGGAAGTTGGGAGATTATGTATAACATAATTGAAAGAGAGTCCTCATCTAAAACAGAAACAGAATGCCAACATGGTCAGTGGTGAGGAAGTTGAGGAGCAAAGTTCATCAAGTTCGGCAGTTTTTCAATCATGGAAAAGCATTGGGTCATTCGGGATCTTCTGTCAATTTCTGGACCGTAGGCTGTAAATGGATGACATCAGTGTCACTGCCATTTCAAATTTCCTTCCCCAAACTTTTGCAGCCTATTGTGGGCCTTCAACGCTGACACTGAAAAACGGGGTGAACTGGCTGAAATGTCAGCAGTGTTTCCTTTCCTGAGGCAGCCCAACAGACACAGCCGTGTTGCCGTCCCAGGCTGTCCATCTGGCGATTGGGTTCTGTCGAACTGAAGGATCCTTCGGATCGAGAGGAAGGGCGACACTTGAGACTCTGGGGCCGTGGGCCCAAGATCACAGGCCCTGTGAGGGGTGTAGCTGCGAGCTTGTTGATGGGGTGATGGCGGTCATGGCATGGTGAACTCTTAGAAAATTGATGAAAATCATACCATTTTGGGTGTTGAGAACCTCAGGCAATAGCCAAGAAGACTACCAAACATGGAGACTTTTGTGTAACAATGTGTTCATTCAGGAATGGTGACCATGAATACCTGTGTGGATCATCCCTTGCTACCACTGGGAACCCATTTGCTATTTCTTCACACGATGATACTCCTGGAGTTTGTTGTGAGTGTCCAATAGTGGGCAACATGCTGCTTCAAACATGAGTTGACAGATGATTTGCATTCAGTTTTGGTTCCCAAGGAGCGTTTCAAGATGTTAAGGCGGGGGTAGGGGTTCGGCAAAGATGGCCGGCAGATTGCACTAGTGCAACCCTTGGTTCCAATTCTTTCAGAGGGACCTGTTCTTTCGCAACTCAGGAGGGATGAGATTTGAAGCCGCGTGCAGTCATGATGCTTTCGGAGATATATCGCAATATGTTTGGAGGTTGCATTTGAATACAAGATAGTCCGTGGATCTGTTTCCCCTCATCGCCGGATGGTCTTTCTTCCACTGATCGCCTTGCAAAGGTCCGCTGAGGGACTGCTCGTTTGTGGTAGGATGATCGGACGATCTGGACCCATAAAAGGCTGACCAAGGGAAGCAACAACCACAAGAGCTGGAAACATTTGGAAATCAGCTTTGTTGTTGTTGTTGTTTCTGCTGCTGCTGCTGTTGTTGTGGTGGTGGTGGTGGTCGTCGTCGACTTTGTAGGTTCCTTGGTGCCCTTGCAGCAAATGGCGTTGCTCACAACCCACTTGGAGACCTTGTTCTTCTGGAGTCCTTTGATCCCTCTGATGACTTTGGCCATCTTTGGTGCAGCTACAGTGGCTGGACGCAGATGAGACCTTTTGTTGTTTGGCAGTGGGGCCAAGGGTAGGCTGCGAGGTACCAAGCAGATGGATCGATATGTTTAATATTGCTTTGTGATCAACGAGGGTCCAAGCATTGGTTGATTTCTGACGACGGTTGACACAATAGACAACGGTCACACAAATAGATTGAAATAGGTCCAACACGCCAATAGGATCCAATAGTGTGTCGAGGCTTTGAATGCAGCATGTCGAGGCGAATCTCCTGCTCTTCGATGTGGGTTTGTGGAGATTCAACGTGCAGGTTCCCTCGGATGTCGTGAATCACAGTGCCGCATTGTCAAGGCCACAGGGGAGCTCCAAGCCTTGGTTGGGCGCTTGACACCACTGAATCTATTCCCTTTGGGATCGGCCTGAGCTACGCGCTTGGAAAACTTGGAGAGTGAAGAAGTGAGGGTAAACAAATTCACAGTTGGGGACCGCTTCCTTTCTCAAATTTCAAGGGGAAAACTGTAGGAGGAGCCTCTTGGGGGAGCCGTTCAAGCCACACTTCTGCAGCTGGGAGTGTGTTTGCATAGGATCACTTGGATGATTGGAGGTTCAGGAGTGATATGAAAGGCTGGATTTGATTCTCCCATGTGGGCATGTCTATTGCCAGTCTATTGCTAGCATGCACCCGGAAATGGTCGATTCATCAAAACCACTCACGTTGGACGACACACAACCAGTCCTGGCCCTGCAGCTGCCAGGTCATATTTGAAATTGGCGCTTGGAGCCAGCAGTTGCTTTCAGCTGCTTGTTGATTAAGTCAGTCGCCATTCCAACTCGCAGTTGCTTTCTCAAAGATTTACAATTGAAATAATTCAAACACATGTCACCTTCAGAGGTTCGCATAGGATTACATGTCTCTCAATCAGCTCAACCTTCAGAGGATAAAACAAGTCCAACAGTGGCAGTTTTTTCTCAGCAACTTCCAGTGGTTCCTCCAGGCTTTGGCACGCCTTCAGCACTGAGATGTTCGGGCGCCACCTGCTGCTGCTGCTGAATCTCTTGCTCCTCGTTCCGTGGACCTCGAGACGGGTCTTGCCCTTGAACTTCGCCAGGCCTCGGGATGGGCTGCCAGTTGGGATGGCTGCCGACATGGGAAGATCGGGTGGTTTCTCAATAGCTTGGGGTCCCCGCAAATCATCCAGTTTTATCAACCATTTTTGGTAATAAGCCAACCATCTTTGGGGTCCCCTATGTTGAGACACCATCATTTGGTTCAATCTCTTGGGGGGTGACCCACCTACGCAGGGAAGCATAGGGGGATCTAACCACTGGGACATGACAACAGTGGTGGGTTTGCTTGTTGGGTATGTTTGGTCCGCAATGATGTTGTGGCTGATGGGTAGTCAAGTCTAAGCCTTTACCAACGTTGCGTGGCCATGCCTGATTTTGTGATGTCGTAGTGTTACCCGACCTTCTGGATTATGTAGTGAGGGCTTAATGATGGGTTAGTGACGGGTGAGTGATGAGTTATTCGTCTCGCATGACTGGAACAATTACGACATACTTCAAACACTTCTTACGATTGAAACAAACAACTACTTGGCCGTCAATGAGTGCGTCGCAATTGTTTCCCAACATGAATTTGGTATATTTTGGTTCAGATGGTCATGCTATACATCAGCAGCAACCACTCACCTTTGGTCAGATCAATAGCCAGGAGCAACCACCGGTGAAAACCATCAACATGAAACCGGAACCGAGCAGCTATCAACCAGCATTCAGCATTCTGAATTCTAACGATCTATCATTGACTGCGGGAAGAATCGGCAGGGCTATTCATGTCAATGGTTGATAGTTGACAAATATGAATAGATAAGTTGTAGGTTAGAACCATCAAAACATGGCAATAGAGTCATCATCATGTCATTATCATTGTTCCTCTACCACTCAGTGACCCCCGGCAGGCGTTGGTTTTGGACTGATCTTGATCGTGCCAGCATCTTGGCTGGTGACGGAACGGCTATCGATTGAAGGTTGATCAATGGGTGTTCATGGTTGATCAACGAATGGTTCTTGATTCAGATGGATGCTCATGGTTGGTCGATGGATGTTCATGGTTGGTCGATGGATGTTCATGGTAGATTGGTGGGTGGTTGATCGTAGACAAATGGATATATCTCAAACTCCGCAATTCTTCAACCCGCTGTTGGTACAAAACCACTTTGTGGTGTATCTTTGATGCAATGCTGCTCCCATATTGTGGAATCGGACAAGTGACTGCCACTTACGGTGGTAGGTGCCACCCAAATTTTCAGAGGTTCCAATCGGAACCACCGCAGAAGCACCCGTTGGCCCCTTCGAGTCGAGTCAAAGCCTCTTTATTCCCGAGAATTGGGGGCAATTGCTCTTTGTATTTCACGATCAACAATGATTGGCCACCAATAGTCAGCGTAACCGACCTTAAAAACACAACTATTTATCATCACCAAGTGCACGTTCACAACAAATGTGCGCCATTTCTGACGCAACCATGTTTTCACAGCTCCAATATTCAATAACGAGATGCGTGTTTTGATTGCTACCATGGTAAGGAAATTCAGTTTGTATACAAAGCAGAGGTTGAAATTGTGACTTGCTGCCATGAATGACATTGCAAAGTGAGGAATTGTCAAGACGCCATCGGTTCCAGACCCATTTGAATTTTGACGACAACTTCTGAGTGGAGAACTGCTTAGTGGTCCTAAGGTTCGGAACAAGTCGTTTGTCAAACAGGGATGAAACTGGCTCTGAGACTTAATCCTGCACATCTGCAGATTTTCCGTTCGCAATTGTTGATGCTCGCATGTTTCCAATTCTGCTGGTTTTGGCTTTAGCCTATATACAACTACCATTGGTCGAACTGTTGACGCTCATCTACCGACATCCGCCAGTTTCAAAGTGTCCGAAGTCTTCCAGTTCTGAGGTGAGAACGAGTTCATCCAGATGGCCATTGAATTGGAACTCATGGGCTGAAAATGGGCTACTCATCCGCCATGAAATCCCTGACTCGCCGCTGGGACGCACTCGGTATCGACTATTTGAGGCGTATCTTTGAGCCACGTTGCCACAAAAAACTACGATGAAGCTTACTTGCTGAGGTTGAAACTTCATATTTTGTCCAATTTCATATGAAATATGTGCGGTTCTGATTTTACTCCACTTGAGTTGTTATGTATCACAGCATGTGGCTGTTGAGAGCTTTCACGTGTCGAAGGTCTGCCTTCGCACGTGCTTTGGTGCTCTGAAGTCGACCTGAAGTTGGGCGCGGCGCGACATGGCTTGGCTCTGAAGTTGTTCCGAGTTCGGACTTCGATCTTTGCCTTCTGGCAGTAGTCTTCTTTCGTGGCCTTGGTATCCTTGGTTTCGCAGTGTTTCCTCCATGCCTTTTTTCGCCTTTCTGAGGTGAGGACGAGCGTAACGAGTTCATCCAGCCATTGGAACTCATGGGCTGTGAACCTCAACTAGCAGCAATCACTTTGAGGACGATTGGAACTTCGATTGAGAGAAGATGACAAGGCCGGTGGGTGCCCCCCCGTATCTAAAAGTGCACTCGGGTAGAGATTGTGATATGCTTCACAGAAAGATGCACAGTGAAGGATCACCTTTGTGGATTCTGGATGAAGGATGGCGTTCGATCTTCTCTCATGTTCAGCCCCCATACTCCAAGATAGGTCCAATCCGTGGTTGCTTTGAGTGATCATTTGGCATTTGGTTTTGAATCATTTGTTGCTGTCAAGCAGGTGGACACTTGGCCCCATAGTGACATCGGCATGTTTGGTTGGCAGCTTGAAGCGCGACCGGCAGCATGATCACGATCGTCCACAAAGGATCAGCGGTGGCTGGGGTCCAACTCTTAGTTTTGCGTTTGTCGAATGGCTTGGTGCTCTTTTTTTTGGTGCTTGTCCTTTGTCGATGAGAACTTTAGAACGCACCAGGCTAGCCATTGGCCTCACACTTCATCTTGCCTCATGTCTTCGTGGGCCATCAATGACTGCCGATCAATTTGTGTCCAATCTGTAGCCGTTCGGGTAGCCGTTCGGGCGCGCAGAGAAAATACATGAAAATACAGTCCAGATTTGAAGCACTCCTCAAGATATCCGGGCTTAGACTTACTGAGATTTTCTCCGAAGAGTTGCCCCAGATCAAGTTGACGAAACTCCGTGGTTGGCCCTGTGGCGGGAGTCAGAACCAGTCTAAGAAATCATCATCCAGACTTCAGCTTGGGAACTACAACACGGCAGTAGCCACGTGATGCATCAGCCATGGAGAAACTCCAGGGGGGTCGCCTGGATTTTGTGAGCGAGGCGGGCCTGAAGCTTCCCCACCCCAACCCTCATTTTGCTCTGCAAATCATTGGGCTCCATGCACAACCCTGGGACTCAACACTGAACATCAGGGATTGGTTCACAACACAAGGGTGTGATGCTGCTGTGAGAACCGAAGAGGAAATGAATTGCATCCCGGTGGTTTTCGCCAATGTGTCATTGTTGGGTTTCATGACTCACTCACTGGATTTCGAGCCCGGCAAAGGAGGAGGAAGGCATCTTTCATTCCTTACTGCTGAGACAAGAAGCCGTTGCAGAAAAGCTAGAGCGACAGGCCAGGACTTTTGTGTATCGGTGGGTAACAGTTCTTGAAATCCCAAGTTCCCTGTTGAACATGCACGAAGTGACACGAAGTGGTGAAGTTGTGAAGTTTTCTTTGTGAACTGATGGGTCGGAGAGGTCCTCAGTGCCAGTCAGCACGCAAAAAGAAGATGATTCAAAGAACTCTCCAACGCATTAACTGACATTAAGTAAGGAAGGAACTCTTAAGTAAGTGACATTAACTGACATTAAGTAAGGAAGAAGGCAACTCTTTTCAGCAGACTAGCTACCAAGAGTAGCTCGTCCATCCAAACTTCATTTTTGTTGCAGTTTTCCAAAATCCAATCACTTGAAAAGAAGGCAAATGAATATCAGGAAGAATATTCTACTATTAGTCTTCTCGGTTTGTTTGACCATGCCCCACATTTGATCTCATGATGGCTGTAGCGGTATGCTAATCATGTAGGCTGGAAATGTGGTGACAGAACTATGGTAAAGTCACACACACACGAGACAAATGAACAAGCCAAGATGTTGAGAATCAAAATCACTGTTTGCAAATAGACTTTTCAGATTTCAGTTCTGGAGTCTGTGAGGTACTTCAGTTTGTTTTTCCTTGTCTTGCACGTATCCCACTAGTCACTAGTCACTATCTGGGCCCCCCAAAAGGTTGGAGACCGCAAAAAGCACTGTTTTAACTTTTAACGTCCAATTTTCAGGAATTTGATCCAAGCTAGGATACCCAACCAGATTCGCAAAACATACCATGTCCATTGACCATAAAGCTGGCAAGTCCTCTGCCATCCATGATTTTTGTCCCCTACAACGGATGTGACAAAAAACTTACAATCTTTCAAGATATGACCAGTTCATGAACTCAGTAGCCTTCCAACTAAGCCGCTGTTTTTATTCGCTGGAAACTGAAGGTTGAGGTTGAACATGGTTGGTTTGCATGAATTCGAGGTTGTTGGGGGTGCTCACGGATCGATGTGATGCACAATCGCTGGCCTTGCAGGAAGCAAAATTGCGGGACTTGATCCAGCAAGTGCTCACGCTTTGACCTCAGCACCAGTGCACCTGACAAGGCACAGGATCATTTCTGTCCCAATGCTCCTATGACCGTAGTTTTACCCGATTCTCTATATTATCATGACTGAGTCTGACTCCAACTCCATGCGAACACAGTTGGGACCGTGTCTTGATCAGCTCCCTGGGCCAAAGATGACAGAGAACTTTGCAGCTTCCCCCGCTGCGATCACCAAAGTTGTTCCCAAATTTGTGGTGGAGACAGGTGACCCTCCAACTGCACATGATAACGGGTATTTCAATTAAGAATGGCAGGGTGCGGGATCAGAATCCCGAAATTGTGCAGTTCGCCCCGTGGCAGAGGTCGCAACAAGGTGTGGGCAACGATGTCAACCAGTGCCCTGCCGCAACGGCTGAGCAGTGCCCTGTGTGGTGATGGATATTGATTGGTTTTAGTCTCCGGTTAATCCCTCAGACGAAGCTGTTTTGAACCTTTCTGGGGTGAAATTGAGTACAGTATTAGTTGAGATTCACGTCTCGATTCTTAGTCATTGGATGTCATTGGTATTAGCCAGTTATGTTCTCATGCTTTCTGATTTGATTTATTGGCAAGAGGAATTTCCACTTCAAATTCTTCAAGTCAACATGCCAAGGTATCACTATTATGGAAATGTCCACCGGGGGGTACAGCATCGATGTGAACACGACCCTTTGATGTAGTGATACCCCAAACTCGTTAAGCAACAGAAAGCAAGAGTTAATCCACCTGTGATTTCTATGCCAGGTCCCATTGCTGGTGTTATATCGGGTTATATCCATTGTTTCCTGCATGGCGTGGGACTAAGCAGGAAATCGCAGTTTGCTGAAAACTTGGGCATCCGAGTGAACATTAAGTTGGGAATTCCACAGCTAAATTCATCCCCTTATCAAGCAGTATTAATCTAAGCTAAGTTGTGGGGATTAAGGGGCCAAATTCATTCCCTTATTAGTTCCCTGAACTCCTCCTATTAATCCCCGTCTGAGGCCTATTCTTAAGCCTATTCATCATGTCCAGATTCATCTCCCAATTCTCAGGGGTTCAGGGTATTGCATCTCAGGTTTGCTGGTCTGGCAGGGCTCATGCCAACGTTCGAGACCTAGTGATGAATGCAGCATGTTCAGCTGCGATGGAACATGCGTAGCTGCACCTGGACACAGACCTTGAGCATCACCATGCTGGGATGTCGAAGTGGCCTTCCCTCCAGCGCACATCGAAACGATTATCGCAAGTTTGGATGGGGATTCATGTCAGGTTCCTACCCCCAACAACTTGCAAAGTTTCGCAGGCATTCACTCCATCTGGTTTTCCTACAGCACCTCTTCCGTTGTCGGGTGGCAATCGCGAGGTGGAAATGCGATTCCCTGCGTTTGGAGCCTGTCGTAGCGGACTTTGACGATGTGAACGATGTGAACAAAGACTTTGCTGCAGCTGCAACTCGAGACTTTGGTCCTATGAGCGAAGACTTTGATGTCAACTTTGATGTCAACGCCCTCGATTCAAGTGGTGACTCAGGTCCCATTGGGAGTGCCAGTGAGATGCATAATGCTTCATGAGGAAATCCAGTTGTGAAGAAACTATCTGCAGTTTTATCAGCTCAATGACTGGTGATTGACCTCCAAATGTCAAAAAGGTTCATGAGTAGTATGGACCTTCCATTCTGTGCAACCTGCATGGACGGCAAAGTGTTCAGACTTTGGGCCACCGTGAAGGTCCTTGGCTCACACATGTTCACTTCTGATCCATTGGTGATTGATTCAGTCGCATGTTCAGTGTCAGAAGACTGGTTTCGCAAAGAAATCCAGACACGTTGCATTGAAGACAATTATGCTGAGTGAACATGTAGATTGCGGAGGCTGAAACTTAGACTGGTGAGCCCTGTTGGGTGACCCTGCCAGGTGCAAATTGGGTTAGAAATATATCACACGAGAGACGCTTGGTGCAGGGGATGGACATGGAAGGTGTGGTTGGTATGTTGGTAATTTGGAGCAGCTTCCACTTGGGATTTGTGTGTTTCTCTTTTAATCACAGGGACCTCAGGAATAACTGTTTCCAGTGAAAGCATATGCCTACTGGCTGCCCTTTGCAAAGCATTTCCACAAATGCGAAGCCCAGTCCCAGTTTCGCTCTTGTGTTGCGCTGAGTGGTGTGGGAGGGTGTGTTTGTCAGGTGTAACCTCACTGTTCCTAACCATTTGCAGCCGCAACGGTCCACAACGGTATGCAATGCGAACAAGAAGGCCGCAACGTAGCTACTGAGAAGGCTTCAGTACAAGGGGGAGCTCAGTGTTATGCAAGAGTCAATAGCTCCCAAAATATCAAGCTTTCCAGGGCAAGTCTTTGACTCCTATACGGGCTGACGTGCTTTTTTTTGGCACTATGACTCTCTAAGACACTGCGACAACAACTCAAGGTCTTCCCAGGTCCCCATTGTGGTGCTGGTAGCTCCTTCCTTTCAGCTGTCATGTTGCGCTCTGTAGGGCTCCCTTAAGGACAGCCCAGGGGTCGAAGCTGTGGATGGGTGCGTTCTGAGTTGCTGATCTGCCGCGTTTCTGTGGTGCTGCTGTTTGTTCTGTGTGGTTTCAATCTTCTCGAACAAACACAAAACACTGGTTTCAATCTGACTGGGGGTTTGGCCAAAGACAAGTCGAACCAAACCCCCAGTCAGAAAGCGTGAACATTCCTGTGGGGAGGTTTGTGGATCAGGCCTGCAACAAACAACCTCTTCCAAGATCTTCCAAGTTAACAGAGGCATAGAATTTTCAGTGAATCCCATGGGCATTTTGCCGTGCCACTGGTTGCGCCAAGTTGATAGCAACGAATTACTTCAATGGCTGTGAGCAACTCTTGCTGCCGGCAACGGGTACCTTTGGGTTGTTGGATGTTGGCTGACGCAATGAGGTAAAGCTTCAAACTTGCCACAAAGTTATTCTTCCGCGGACCGCGGCAGGGTGGTAGGGTTGGGGATTGGAGTCGTGGCCTCCGAAAGATTTTCATAGCACGGGGCACCTCCAGATTTCCACGCAATTTGCAAGGGATATTGCACGATGCACAGTCTTGATCCATGAAAACTAAGCACATGGATCCTTGTTGGAATAACCTCTATGAATTTGTTGCCCTGAATACCGAGGATGCACTTGGTACATTTAGGTTCCCAAGTGACTGGTTGCGCCCCAAAACTAGCTGGTTGATTGTTCGAAGCTCTCTGGTTTGTTAAGGATCACAACTGACAAGAGTCAGGAACCAATGATCAATAGTTGGTTACAGATTTTTGCCACACTTGGTAGTTAGCCCCGTAGCCTGCTGGATTCTTTGTAAACCAACTGCTGCGGTTCAGCCTTATCTCATCATACATAGTCAGGCCACCACCTCTGCACCCTGTCACCAGAGCGTATGTGGAGTCTCAAGTGCCTCTCTTCTCTCCTGCTTCTTTCCGCTCGTCTCCACTGCGCCAGTAAGTGGTTACAGTACATGCACAATAGTAATAAGGGTTAGTTCACCCTAGAGCACTTTGCCATGGTCATATCCCAGTCATAACCCCAACTGCACATGAAAGGATTCACTGAGGATCCTAGAATGCCATTGAGAAACCAGCAGTGATGGCTGTGCATATTGCAAAGTCTCAGTGGGTGACTGCTTTTCAGCTTGAACTGACTGATCCCGTCAAGGAATCCCAGGGACCCCATCAATGGCATAAAATGTTCCCAACAAAACCCTCTTGAAATAAAAATGGCGTTATGTTCACCAATGGTTATAATGTATCCACCCGGTTCGTTTCAATATAGCCCTCCCGAAAACCATTTTTTTGAGTTCAGGGAATCTTGAAATTTGATGCGCAAGAGGGGGAACACTGTTTAATCACGGTCTACCATTGTCCGCCAGAATCTGATCTATCATCATTCCCTTTGGAAGCGATCCCCTGCAAATTCAAACTCACATTTTTGCTACAACTGAACCAGTTGAATAAACGGCCGGGATTTTCCTGGCAGCTATGTGATTGATGTGGTGCAACAAAAATGGGCTCAGCTATGATCAGCAACTCTTAACATGGGGACACTGGCGCCGTGAAATTCAGGAAAGCAGCTTATCCCACTTGGCACCATCAAATCATGGGGACATGATACTCCGATGGTTTCTCATGTGAAGCTTCGTTGAGGCTTCTGAATTCTCATCCGGTCACCAGTCGCTTGTTCTTGTCGGTTGCTCGTTAAGCACGACCAATCCTGTCACCAAAATTGATGCTTAAGAATGCTCAAGATATCATGTATATTCATTTTTCAAACTTGTTTAAACAATCATTCCATAGTATGTTGAACCATAGTTTCCATTTATGTTTCCCATGGTTTAACATGGTTATAAATTAGTAAATGGATAGTTATAACAATTCTATTCCCATGGTTCTGACGGTCGTTGAACCGTCTCCAGCCGGACACCAGCAATGCGACGCCAGGAAATGGATCGTCGCGACACTGCCATGATGGCCACGGCCTCGTTGCATCGCAGACGATTCTCTGAGAACAAAGCCCCCGAGGCGAACGGCACGACTCGTGTGGTGAAACGCCGAGTTTCTGTTTGGAGAATTTGGGATAATTAATCATTTATAAAAACTCTTTTAAAGTAGATTTGTTTAAATATATTTAGACATATTGAAAGATATCTAAGAGGCGAATTTCCGCTGTTGAAATGACTCAGTTTTCAGTTTTGATGGCCATTGTTGCTGCCCACTTTTGAAGCAGGGATCCGTTTCAATGAGGCACATTCACTGGTCACTTGCGATCAAAACCTCAAAATCAGAATCTGCAGACGAATTTGAGCTTTTCAGAAGGTAGCCGTTTGAATTTCTCCCAAATAGTGGAGTCTTGCCTTTATCGTTGGGTGATCCTAAATATCTGCTGCGTATCAAACTTGTCAGCCTCCAAATGGGTCAGTTTTTTCGAAGGCAACAACCCATGATGTGGTCCGTTTGGTCTCCCAATTTTTGCCACTCCCAGACTATCCAGCCATGCCGCAGGAAGCTCCAAAGATTAAAAGTCACATCTCTGTTGCGAACTTTGTCAAAGCGGTGCCTTGTCCAAAGGAAACCGCTTTGACGTGCAGAATTCCAGACCTTCCATCACAAACAAGCGGAGAAATGCTTGGGGATTTCAACCAGCTTTGCACTCAGTTGACCGGCGATGGCCAACAATAGACTTGGGTTGCCAAAGAAATGATCAATGATGCTAGTTATGAACGCTTTTCAATGGCGTCGTTGTTGAACCAATGTTGATGTTGTCGGACCAATTCGGGAGTGTTTGTTCTCAAGGAACCACATCTAACCTCTTTATTATTAAGTTTCATTCAGCACTATCAACAAGTCGCCATCTTTGAATCATCATTAACAATCTTTGACGATCACAAATGACCATTACAATAGATTTACGATCATGAACCATCAAACATATTAATGTCATCATGCTGTCAACCAATGATTCACCTGCGATCATAACGAACCATTATCAATTAACCATCATTCAATCTTGATTCAACCAGCATTGAAACATCATTTAACCAGCATTAAACCATCACTAGGCATCACTATCAGCCATGGTTCGCCATCCGCCACGTCATTTCAGCGTCCTTCACCGCGACGTCCGGCGAGGTCAACCACCCATACTTCGAGGCGACGTTTTCAGTCATCGTGCTGCTCAATGTGCCTTGGCAATGAGGATCTGATGGCGATACATAGAGCACGAAATTAAGCTTATCATTGACAGGATCAGATAGGATCTTGACAATGAATGGTTTTTCGTTTATCATGAACTAAGCTATCATGAATGGTTATGAATGGTCATGAATGGTAATGAATGGTTGTGCATGGTTATTAATGGTTCTGAATGGTTATGAATGGTTCTGAATGGTTATGAATGGTCATGAGTGGTTGTGAATGGTTGTGCATGGTTCTGAATGGTTTTGAATGGTTTTGCATGAATATGAGTGGTCATGAAAGGTTATGCATGGTTATTAATAGGTATTGATGGTTATGATTGACTTTATACATGGTGAACTATCATGAACGGTATTTACGGTTGAGGATGATAAATCAATCATGGTATTGAGTGTGATTCACGGTATTAATCACATACAACTCATGTTGTAGTGAAATAGATAATTGCTATTCATGGGAAACTCAATTATCATGAATTACCGTACCTATAATGATGGTAAAAGAAGTCTAACGGCCATCAATTGTCATGAATTTTATTCATGAATTAATGGTTGATCATTGTCAATGCTGTTAATCATTATTCCTCAAACCTTATTGTGAATGGTACAATGATTATTGCTTATGAAGCACGAATCAAATGTTTTCAGATATCATTACGAAGTACTTTCATTGAGTTTGCAAGGGAACTAAGCACTACAGCTTGGGTGAAAATGCTGATGCCTCCAAGGACTGCTGGGGCATCGTTGGAGGACGACTGTATCAGTAGAATTTGCTTTTTACATCAAATCTGGCATGGGGAATGGACAGTTATTGGGCATGGGTAGGTTAAACATAGAACAATGATGATATAAATGACACAAACCAACCAAGCTATTTAGATGTGACGGGGTCCCCCATCATTGATGGCCGCCGTTGCTTCGGTTTCGAGGCGGTCTTCATTGGCATCGACACAGAAATCAATTTGCACATGGAAGGCCAGTGCCAGCGACAGGGTTGGTGTCCAGTTTGCTATGGTGGGGGGCCCCTTCAGCCACCATAGACGTGGGGGTACGCCCTGCGACAAACCCGAAATTGATGGAAATTGATAAGTGAAAACCAGTTGTCGAGGAGTGGTATTCTTGAGATATAGTTTTGGAGTTTGGATTGCCGGTTTGTCCATTGGGTCCATGTCCAAATGTTCGTCAAATGGTACTTTGGATCAGCAGTTTTGTTGGCAATTTTGCTTTCGGCTTTCATCGTCGAGTGCCAAAATAAAACTTGGCTCTGAAACTGTGTAAATTCAATGAGCGCAATTTTTTAGAAGGTGCCACTATGTTTTACATGTATATCACTGCAACACCTTGAACCCCTGCAAACGAAACACTGTTTCGTAGGATTTGGTAGATATCGCTAACGCTTCTTTCATGCTATTGTCATGCGATTTCAGTGCCCAAGACGAGGCTGAACGCACGCTAGAAAAAACACTAAATGGTCCCATGAGTCTTGACATGGTATGGCATGGGTGCACAAGGGACGTGCCCAGTCTTGAATGCAATACATGCGTCATTCATGCAGTTTTCATGTAGTTTTGCTCCAACGTCACGTTTGCGGGAGATCAGCGACATTTTGATGATGCTTGATGTTTCTCAGGTCGTATCAGACACTCTTGGAACAAAGCTATTGCGACACTCCTGCCACACCAAACAGCACCGATGTGAGACCCTGCAGCGACACTGAGCTTTGGTTCTTCCCTGAGCACTTGCAACATCAAAAGCAAACCCTCTTCTGAGTTACTTTCAAACCATCTTACATACTGAAAGAAAAGAGTTCGGAGTTACTTCAAAGCGGCGACTGTTTCCGAACGCGGTCTTGGGTCCAAGAGCTGGATGCGATTCTCGCTCAATTCATGAGCTTAACATGCACAATGTGACGATTTGTAAAACACATGAGGCGCTGAATTGTATTCACCATCTCGCTCTTAAAAAGGATTCGGCTGACTAAATATACACCTGGAAAGAAACAGCCCGCGCTACTGAAACCAGGATCCAATAGGCAGCAATCATTTTCTGATAGCCTCGATCTTATTCTCAGAAGCCACCATAGTGTTGTTCTTGGTAAGGTAGCCGCCATTAACCATCCTCATGGTCAACTGTCATTTACCATCATGAACTATCATCAAGCATGACAATCATGAACATCATGAACAACTTTCTGAATCACCATTAGCCATGATGAACCATCATCAACTCCCACCAGCATCAACCCTCATGAACCGGCATCAACCCCTATGAGCCGAAGCCCCTAACCGAATCAGCATCAACCACCACAATCGAACTCCAGGTGCCCGATCCTGGGAGCTCCAGGCGGAATCGTCGGGGGGATGGTACGCATCAATAAGCAGCAATAAACATCCAGCTTTACTCAAAAAAATCGAGAAACATATATATCAAACAATGAACAAAAAACAAAAACATCTCGCTTGTGATATAACAGCAATGTGGGTTGGTTGGGTACTGTGGGAGGTGGTTCGTGAAAAAGGGTGTGCCTCAAGAAATCTGAACCTCACCAGCTGTGTTGCAGTCTGAGCTTGTTGATGATTTAGTGCACCCTTGCTGAAAATTATAGTTCAGTCATGACCTTTGGATAGCTTAAGGGTCGCACCATTCATGCACTTAGACTATGGATATGGAATGACAACCGTCTGTTGTGTTCATCGATCATGTCTTGTAGCTCTGATCTTCATGGTGTTGTCGCAATGTGCCAAGGCTTGGTAATGGTTCCGAATGGTTTCTGATGGTTCCTGGTCATACTTGGCAGTTCATTGTTCTCCATGAAGCCAAGCAAGCCAAACCAACCACAGCAGCAAGCCGGCAGTGCCAAATCTTGGTAGGTGATCAATATGATCTTCGCGCTTCTCTTCCTGGTGGAGTGGATTTTAAGGTTCAGTGCAGCCGGCAGGCGGGGACGCAGGCTGAGCCCTCACTTGTTTTTTCGATTCTTTGCTGGTGACATAGCTCCGTAGATGCAGATGTGTATATATATATATATATATACGCGCAATGCCGGGGCTTTGCCCCGGCGTTGCAAATAATTGATATGATGGGCCGAAGGCCCATCATATCAATCACTGGTTGGTTCATCATGTCAACCAATGGTTGTTCTGATCAAAAACACATGTGTTCAAATGTCCCGCCCCCGCTGCACTATATGTTTCATATATACAAAGGAACTCATTACCAGAATCAAATGTCCCAGCCCCGCTGCACTATATGTTTCATATTTACAAAAGAACTCATCACCAGAATCAAATGTCCCAGCCCCGCTGAACTATATGTTTCATATACACAAAAGAACTCACTACCAGAATCAAATGCCCCAGCCCCGCTGCACTATATGTTTCATATATACAAAAGAACTCATTACCAGAATCAAATGTCCCAGCCCCGCTGAACTATATGTTTCATATATACAAAAGAACTCATTACCAGAATCAAATGTCGCAGCCCCGCTGCACTATATGTTTCCTCTATACGAAGAGCTCATTACCAAAATCAAATGTCCCAGCCCCGCTGAACTATATGTTTCATATATACAAAAGAACTCATTACCAGAATCAAATGTCCCAGCCCCGCTGCACTATATGTTTCCTCTATACGAAGAACTCATTACCAAAATCAAATGCCCCAGCCCCGCTGAACTATTTGTTTCATATATATATACAAAAGAACTCCCTACCAGAATCAAATGTCCCACCCCCGCTGAACTATATGTTTCATATACACAAAAGAACTCATTACCAGAATCAAATGTCCCAGCCCCGCTGCACTATATGATGACCATGGTGATGATGATCATGATGATGATAATGTTGATGATGATGCTGATGATGATTATCCCGTCACTCTTGTACCTGCGGGGCAAAGCCTAGGAATTGGCCGATATATATATATATATATACATATTTTGTTACATATAGATGCATGCATAAATATATATATATATACATATTCAATCATATGCATCCACACATGTTTGCTATCATACATATCTCAGTGCTTGTGGGTTGAGAGGAGGAAAGGGTGCCTTGTGAGACCGATTTGGGGATTGTTGTGAAACCTGCTGTCGGTTTCAATGCATTCGGTGGATGCAACAGTTCCAGGTGCATTGTTATTGTGGCGTGTGTGCTTGTACCCACTTATACATTGTAGATGATACTGTGACAAACTGTTGGACAGCTCTTCCAATGAAGGATTGGGCTTCTGCATCAAGATCACAAGAAATGCAACATTGCTATTGGCAGGCAGTTCTGGCCCTGAAATATGATTCAGTGTAAGTGTAAGCATTGTTGTCCTTTGTTTGTTCTGTCTCTTCCTCTTCTCCTTCTCCTTCTCCTTCTCCTTCTTCTTCTTCTTCTTTTTCTTCTTCTTCTTCTTTTTCTTCTTCTTTTATACTATATACTAGTTTACAGCTAGTTTACAGCTAGTTTCACGCATCGTCAATGATGAGTACTTTATGAAAGAGAGGAAAAGAGTTGAAAGGTATGAAGTCCTGAGTTTATTTAACCCTGCGGAGTGTTCCGCCGGCCCTCTTTTCACTGACAGTTCAGCAGCGCGAGAAGGCGTAGGGTCCTGCAGGGTGGCTGGGGCATACGCCTCAGCTGCGCTGCGCCATTTTGTCTCACAGCCTCAGTTGTGCAGGAACACAGGCAGCACGCAACGAAAAAGCAGATAGACTTAGAAGACTCACCAAAAGCAGTCCTCAAACTTTTCGATCACCAACTGAAGTCTGGTCTTAGAGGAACCCCTGCATGACCCGACTGTACGTGGTGACTTGTAGCCTTCGGTGATGAAATTCTCCCCGCTCGCCAGGGTGCCAGCTCTCCACGTTGGCCACGGCAGCCAGAATGGCATCTCTCCGGCGCAGCGCGCACGGCCCCGTGTGGTCCAGAAAATGTTGGGCAAAGCTGTCGTGGAGGGGAGGGAGCCCTTAACCGCAGCGTGGCCCTCCAATCGGTAAAGCCCATCAAACAGCACGGGCCATCGATTGACAAGCCATTGAATGTCCCTAGACCATGAGGCCGCAGCAGTGTTGACCCTTGATGACTATCAAGCAGTGCGAGGCGCCAGCAGCCCATGTCAAAACCATGATTGACGATGGCTTAACAATTCATCCACCTGTAGTTGTTCGTCGTTCCAAAGTAGTTAACCATCAAGTAACACCATGAATGAAACGTTTAGCAACCATGTTTGTAATCAACCGGCTATCCAAGAGTCTATCCCCTAGGTCAACCAAACTTGTGCCAATAACCGATTTGAGGTGTTCATGTTTGGTCAGTGCAGGTATTGTTGCTATTTAAGATAGTTGGCCTTCATGATAATGATAGCAAGACGCCAGACGGCTGCACGCCCGACCCTTTAGCGCTAGTCTTGGTTGCGGGAAAATGCCCGGACAAGAGGTCGAATGATGTCAAGCGCATGGAAGCCGCTCTAATGTGGTGGGTCCAAATATGAGATGGTGCAAACACATGCGGGTGTAAAAGCTGGGTGGTTGAACAACGTGTGGTGTAAAAACTTGTCGGTCTAAAGCCCGGCTGCTCTAAAAAGAGGCCGGTGTCAAAGCACGTTGGTTGCAAAACGGGTGGGTATCAAGATGTGTTGGCGCAAAACAACGTTGTATAAAAACATGTTGGTGTAAAAACATGGTGGTCTCAAAGCACACTCGTGTCAAAACTGGCTGGTGCAAAAGCATGTTGCGCTAAAACCTCGTTGTTGTAGAAAATTTGTCGCGCCCCGCTCAATGATGGAAGGGACGCTTTAGGAAATTGAACTTTAGGGGGGGGGGGAAGTTAGACCGTTGAAAAATCCGCGCGGTAGGAACATTTAGGCTTGAAGATAAAACTAAGACTTGCATCCAACTAAAACTAAGGGCCGGCGGATTCTTTCACATTTCGAGTCAACTCCATCTTCTTCTACCACAGGGGTTGACAATGGGGGCGTGTGACTGCATTCGGTGCTTGGTCGACGGGCTTAAAAAGGTTTTGGTCAGGGCGCATCTCACACTCGGCATGTCCTGTTTGTCAAAACTTTGTTGAGCCCTAGTGCTATTGCAGCCATTCCACGCGGCCCGGTCCACTCTTCTGAGAAAAAGCAGAAATCATCCCGGCAAGCGACCGCAAACAGTGTGGTGGGGGGAATTGGGTAAAGGACACTGTGTCGCACACATATGAGAAAACACAAACGAGAGCACACATAAGAGCACACATGTGAGAGCACACATATGAGAGCACACATGTGAGAGCAGACATATGAGAGCGCGTAAATGAGAACACAAATGTAAGAGCGCACACATGAGAGCACACATGTGAGAGCACACATATGAGAGCACACATGTGAGAGCACAGATGTGAGAACACAAATCTGAGAGCACACATATGAGAGCACACATATGAGAGCACACACACACATGAGGGCACACATATGAAAGCGCACATGTGAGAGCACACATGTAAGAGCACACATATGAGAGCACACATGTGAGAACACACATGTGCGAGCACACATGTGAGAGCACGCATATGAGAGCACACATTTGAAAGCACACATATGAGAGCACACATGTAAGAGCACACATGTAAGAGCACACATGTGAGAGCACACGTGTGGGAACACAAATCTGAGAGCGCACACGCACATGAGAGCACACAAATGAGAGCACACGAATGAGAGCGCACAAATGAGGGCACACAAATGAGAGCACACATATGAGAGCACACATGTGAGAGCACACATGTAAGAACAGAAATGAGAGCGCACATAGGAGCACACATCAGAGCGCACATATGATAGCACACATGTGAGAGCACACCTATGAGAGCACACATGTGAGGGCGCACGTATGAAAGCACATATATGAGAACACAAATGTAAGAGCGCACGTATGAGAGCACACATGTAGGAACAGATATGAGAGCACACATGTGAGAGCACAGATGTGAGAACACATATCTGAGAGCGCACGTATGAGAGCACACATGTAAGAACAGATATGAGAGCACACATATGAGAGCACATATGTGAGAGCACACAGCGGAGAGCACACGTATGAGAGCACACATGTAAGAACAGATATGAGAGCACACATATGAGAGCACACACACACATGAGAGCACACATGTAAGAACACATGTGAGAGCACACATATGAGAGCACACATGTGAGAACACAAATCTGAGAGCACACATATGAGAGCACACATGGAAAAACAGATATGAGAGCACACATGTGAGAGCACAGATGTGAGAACACAAATCTGAGAGCACACATATGAGAGCACACATGTGAGAACACAAATAAAGGATCACACATCTAGGAGCACACATATGAGAGCAAGCATGTGAAAGCACACATATGAGAGCACACATGTGAGAGCACACATATGAGAGCACACATGTGAGAGCACACATATGAAAGCACACATGTGAAAGCACACATGTGAGAGCACACATGTAGGAGCACACATATGAGAGCACACATGTGAGAGCACACATGCGAGAGCACAGATGTGAAAACACAAAACTGAGAGCACAAATGTAAGAGCGCACATATTAGAACACAAATGTCAGAGCACACAAATGAGAGCACACATATGAGAGCACACATATGGGAGCATATGTGAGAGGACAAATGTGAGGGCACAGTGAGCACACATGTGAGAGCATGGTAGGAGAAATCTTGAGAAGATCTCTTCAAGAGCAAAAATTAGCACCGCGCGCAGACGAGAGCGATCTGACACGCACGAAGTCCGCAGACGGTTGCGGGAGCGAAATCAAAATTCGCACCCATGCAGGCGAGAGCGATCCGACACGCACAAAGTCCGCAGAGGGTTGCGCGAGCGAAATCAAAATTTGCACCGCGCGCAGACGATAGCGATCAGACGCGCGCAAAGTCCGCAGAGGGCTGCGCGAGCGAAATCAAAATTTACACCGAGCGCAGGCGAGACGCAAAAAAGCAGAGGTATGAAAGGTACCTGAAATCTCCGTGCCAGTGCGATTTGCGATTTCAAGCCTTGATGTTAGAAAATATTGCGCCTGCCACGAAAAAGTGATCCCGAGGCATACGAAGTCCTGCACCTGTCACGAAAAATGATCTCGACATAGCAGATGCAAAAATGACGACAGTCTCACGAAACGAGCGTTTTGAGCTCATCAAAACAGCGCTCAGGATCACGAAATATTGCGGTTGCCACGAAAAAGTCAACGTTTTTCGGACACGCTCATTTTGTGTGCGCCTGCCAGCATGTTTGCAACCTCGCAAAACCGACGACAGTTACAAGTTTTGTGAAATGCATCGAATTCCTTGCGCCTGCCACGGATTCCTAACGCCCAAGAAGGACAAATGTGAGGTTTCCCTGGCGCCTGCCATGCCAAATGCACATTGATCCAAAAACGAGCACGGCGCGCAGACGAGAACGCAGCCCCGGAAGAGAGCTCTCTTGCGACCGCTTTCGTGCGAGGCTTCTGTCAAAAGCGGAAGATGAGGGAAGGTTTTTGACGAAAGGGTCGACGAATTAGCCGCCCGCGCCGGCAGCACACCTGGAATTCACAGGGTCCTTTCCTCTTACTGTAAGAACCCCTTCAGTGCACACATTGTTTGGAGAAAAGCCGACGCCTGAACCCATTCTTCTGGATTCCAAGACTGACAAGAAATTTCTTCTGAGTTAACTCTTGCAAATTCTTCCTTTCGGCCTCTACCGTGATTCTTTCCCTCTACCGTGTTTTATATTCACGCCCCTCCGAACAGCACCGGCCTCGACCACGGTTCAGGTGGTTCCTGTGGGACGATAATTGGACCTGGAATTGGTTGGACACTTTCGTTGTGATTGCGCCTGGGACCCGCTGGGGCGTGATGGTGGGTGATGTTTCCTTGGAAATATCTTCTGAAATTGGACAAACACTTTGTTCGGCAACCACGTGGCAAGAGTCCAAGAGAAAACCATCGAACTCATGATGTTTGTTAGGTTTGAAAGTATTTGGTTGTAAAGACGGTTAGATTTGACACGTAATCTGGCCTGCAATTTCAACCATGCAGAATGCCATTGTTCTTTGTGATTAGCAATCCTTTCTTTGGAATCAAGGAGCGCGGCAGCCTTGATTTGAGCAACGTGCAAATGTCCAATTTCTCCAAGTTGGCTGGAAGTAAGGTTTTTGATCCGGAAATTCCCAATCCAAAAACAATGTGGATCCCCAACTCATTGAACTTGCATTTGATGATGACGCTTCAGAATTGATACTATTCAGGCTAGAAATTGTACCATGCATAGAACATAGAGCTGACATTTTTCAAAAGGTACAACGCCAACTGTTATAACTATTTTCTGATTCCAGGTTTTAATGATTTTGGTGATTCTGGCCAGCTTCTGCAGTTGGTGATTCTGGCCAGCTTCTTTCGTTAAGTTGAAAGGCGGTCTGATCGTTCCGGGAGCTCTGGCAACATTGGGTCCACATTTCCTTTCCATGTTTCTCGATATATGTGTGAAATTATCTACCATGATCAAGAATCGTGACCTATCGCTATAACAATTGATTGACAAACTGACTTTCATACAGAAATTATATACGACTCTGTAATGTTGTCCCGTCGTTATTCTTGTGCATCATTGCTTCCTAGGACGCAATCAGCAGTGAATATGACCAAACAAATGTCGGAACCATCGACGTGCTTCCAAGATATCATGGAATACCCTATTGGCTGAATGACATCATTGATGCTTCCACACACACATGAAATACATCCGCTGGTCCGAACGACGGATGTTCTACAGTTCCTGGTGGATTCTTGAATGGTGTGGTTCCAATTTTTCAAAGGGATTGAAAAAAGGGTTCGATTTGAATATGACCTACATTTCTGGTTGATTCGTTGCTCTTTCCATCAACTCTTGCAGATTTTCCCCACCAGGAATTCGTTGGAAGGCAATCCCCTGGAGATGTTTTTGGATTCCCAGCTGGCCCGGCTGGGCAAACCAATGGCCATACTGGCAAGCATATTGGCTATAGACCCTCGTTGGAACGGCCAACATAGAGCCTTACTTGGGCAGGCATCGAAGTCTCGGGGGTGCCGAAGCTTGGGAACATTGGGGCCGAACCTTGTGTCGCCAGAAATGGGTCATCCAAATGAGTTCAACCATTGTAATTAACCATTTGTTGAACTATTCTGAAATAGTTCAACCATTTGTATTTCCATTGTTTTACTATTTCAGAATCAATGAAGCAAGTTGCAGTCTATAAAACAAAAGCAACACAAATAGAAATCGACCCTGCATACTTCGTGTTGTTTGCCTCAGCGCCGCCTGAGGCATCCCTTTGGGATGTGGTCAATGATCTCTTGCAGTCGTTTCTCGTCCCATGAAGCTGGCATAAATTGAAACCCTTTCAATTCTATTTCTTCATGTTATCGCGTGGATGTTTGAACGCCCACTCCATGCATTCTTCAAATCCCGTTTTCGGATGTTGAATCTAGAAATGTTACGGCGCCTTGGGAGTCCTTCTGGCTCCTGAAAGGGCTACGGGAGGACTGGCACATTCCACCATGGAACAATGGATGGACCGTGCAGATCTTACGTTTCCGTTTCAACGCTTGTGAACTTCAAGCATCGTCTTTGATGGGACGTAAATTTAGACATCACAACACCAATGCAATTCACCGTAGTTGATAATGGATGCCGATTCCGATGCAGGAATTACGGTTTACAATTCACCACGAAACAGTCATCCACCAAGAAACCCATTAATATATTGGATGTTTGACCTGGCAAACAGCACTAGATCGGATCTTGGAGTTCTGTGCCAACCATCAAGTCGAGTGGAGGCCATCGTTCGGTTCTTTTCTTGGTTGTTGTTCAAACTACTGCCTCTTGATTTGAATGTGTGCCAAGCATTTACAGCAGTACTGGAGGGCATCATATCCCCTGGTATGCACAAATGAGAAGTGTACCAAGTCACCAGTGAAGTTGTCATGAAAAGCATGGCCACTGCGCAAGGATGACGCCGCACAGGCCCTTCTTGGATCAAAACAACCGTTGAGCGTTTGCATGGTAGCGGAGCTGATTCGATCCTGAAAGGACGATCAGCGTAAGTTGCCCTTCGGTGCGTTGGTGCCTGGACTGCCATCTTTGCTCGGTGCCGATACAGAACTGGTGTAGCAGGTTCTCGGTGAACACCTTGGACATTGCGGTGGAGACCTACCGAGCTGGCATCCCTGAACTCCAACGAGGTCACTTGCTCGCCTGCACCCCTGGACTTTGTGAAGGTCACTTGCTCGAGTGATCCACTTCGTCGACATGGAGGGTTCCGGAGTTCCATCGCCGCAGGGTTCCCCGGGAGGATCGCCTACGGCAACTGGACTTGGCGATGGCATGGAGATCGCTAGGAGAATGGCAGCTGCGTCTGAGGCAGCTGCTAGTGC
>VSDK01017751.1:697913-712285 GCA_009767595.1 Symbiodinium kawagutii | reverse complement strand
TGCCAGCTGCAGCTGCTGGTGCAGCGCTGGAACAACTTCAGCAGCAGCAGCAAGGACAGAAGCCCAACCAGGATGGAGGGTGGTTCAAATTACTACCCAAACCGAACAGCTTTGAACCTGCTACTCGAGAAGCTGAGGTTGCAGGATGGAAAGACTGGTGGTGGGGAGTGTCGCAGTATCTCTCCACTTTGGATGCAACCTATGCAGCTGACATCAAGGATGTGGAGGACAACCTTTCACTGGTGGTGGACCACCGGCTCTACACTGAGGAGCAAAAGAAACGCTCGGCTTTCCTGTACGGATTGCTGGCATCCTTGCTGAGAGGAAGGCTGCTGAGTGTGGTGAAAGGGGTGGAATCTTCGAATGGATTCGAAGTGTTGCGGCAACTTTTCCAACAATGTCAACCCTCGAGCCGCAACAGGAGCTTAGGAATTTTGAATGTCCTGATGAGTTGGCCGGCATTCAACATGAAGGAGTCCCTCCTGGCACAGATAGTGCGCTTGGAAGAGGCGGTGAAGGAGTACAACAAGGTTTCGCAGACTCCCCTTGCCACGGACCTAAAGTTCGCAGTGCTCCTTCGCTGCGTATCGGGAGCTTTGAGGACTCATTTGAATATCAACCTGAAGGACTCCATGGGCTATGAAGAGCTACGGGAGATGATCCTTCAGTATGACCGAGCCACCATTCGATGGACTGATGCAATGGCTCTTGGAACTGATCCTCAAGGCCCAGCTCCTATGGAGATCGACCGCATCACGGCGGAGAAAGGCAAAGGAAAAGATGGGAAAGCTGGAAACAAAGGCAAAGGCAAGGACCAGAAGGGGAAGGGCAAAACCGGAGACAAAGGAAAGGGCAAACAGGGTCCCAAGGGTGGTGGTAAGGCCGCCGGGACAAAAGGGCCCAAAGGTGATTCAAAGGGCAAGTCGAAAGGTGCCTCTGGAAAGGGGCAACAGGCCTTCAAAGGCCAATGCAACACATGTGGAAAGTTTGGCCACATGGCCAAGGATTGCTGGCAGAACTGGCCAGCTGGCTCTGTGAGGAATGTTCAAGAAGAAGCTGAACCTGCTGGCTCACCCTCTTCAACGGCAAGTGCAGCTCCGAGTCAAGGAGGTGTCTCGAAGGTGGCCAGGATCTCCGAGAATGTGCACATCTATGAATACCCTCGTGTTGTCGACCTTCGAGGACCCTATGTGGAGGATGGACCAAATCGGGTCAATGTGATCCACTACTACATCGGGGACAACGATGAGGATCAGGAGCAGGACTCGGATGTGGAACTGGAAGAACTCTTCCATGTGCGGAGAACTGAAGATCATGGCCTTGTGAGTGAAGACTTCTCCGAAGAGACAAGAATCCTCATAGACTCAGGAGCAGACATGGCCGTGTTCCCAGCTCGATGGTCCTTTGCTGGGATGGAGGTGGAAGACCATGGCCATCGACTTCAAGACGCCCAGGGTGCAACCATCCCAACAGAGGGAGTGAGGGATATGGAGATCCTCATGGAGACGGTGGAAGGTCATCCCATCACTTTCAAGGAGAGGGTGGTGATCAGCAGCAGAGTCAACCAACCTATACTCTGCTATGGGAAGATGTTCCAACAGGGCTGGGGAGTGTGTGCCGAAGACAACACGCTCACGCACTGCACCCAGGTCAAGATCCCCATCGAGCTCCAGAACAAATCCATCGTGGTCACAGGCAAGATTCGTGCCATCAGGGAGGAACCACTATGCGTTCGAATGGTGGAGGCGGTGTTGGGAACGGAACTCCAAGGACTTCGACATGGTTGGCAGATGAATGAGATGGGCCATCAGATTGGCTTCCACATGGACAACAAGTTCCAGGATAGCACCGTCTACTTTCCTCACCGAGAAGACCTTTGCAAAAGGACAACTCTTGCCTGCATCGATGGGAAATGGGAGGTCAAGGAATACTGTGAGGAGGTGACTGCTATGGCGGATCGTGGGCTGTTTCTGGGAGAACCCACAGATGCCAATCGAAAGGTGATCACCATCCTGACCCCTACCGAAGAAGAACCAGAGATGATGGGCTTTCACTTCAAGGGTGATGACCTTCCAGAGCCTACTGGAAACCAAGTGGAGGTCGAGGAGATTCCTATGGCTCCTGATGAGCTTCTCATGGAAGGTGATGATGCACGACTTGAGGAGGTGGAGCCTGATGAAATCATCTTCCCTGATGCTGAAGCTGAATTCGAGGGAGGAGGAGCCCAACCTGCTGGACCTGCAGCTGTCGCTGAACCTGCAGCAGCATCAGCTCCTGCAGACCCACCTCAGGACATGGTGGTGGTTGGGGACTTCAACTTGGACAAGGTCACCGTGAATGGCATTGAGCTGACGGCAGAGAGCACTCTGGCCACCCTCAAGGAAGCTTGCGCTTTCCTGGGGATTTCACGTTCTGGAGGAAAGGGCAAATGCTATGCTCGAATTGTTTCGAAGATGAAGCAGGAGGAACTCAAAGCTGCCAGAGAAGCAGCAGATGCAGGACAACTGGTTCTTCATCGTGAAGCTGAAGGGGTTGCTTTGGCCGAACCGCCCAACAAGTACCTCCAGGAGAAACATGCTTTAACGCATGTGCCGTACGCACCATGGTGTCCAGCTTGCGTGGCATTTCGAGCACACCCAGATCGACGAGAATCTCAAGGACAAGCTCGATTGGCCGGCATCCCATGTGTCTCTCTGGACTACTGCTTCACCCGAGCCCATGGCCAGGATCTACCAGCAGGAGAAGTCGAAACGGCGTTGTGGCTGGTGATGGTCTGTTCTCAAACTGGATTCCTGAGGGCAGTGCCATTGAGATCCAAGGGCCAAGTGAACCTCATTGCCCAGGAGGTGATTACCTTCATTCAACTTCTGGGACATCATGAAGTTTGCCTTCGTGGAGACAATGAAGGAGCAATGAGGAGGTTGCTGCGTGTGATCACAGCAGCTCGTATGAAGATGGGCCTCCCTACAAAGGTGACTCAAGCTCGAGTTGGAGACCACTCCAATGCTCTGGCAGAGAATGCCATCCAGCGGATTCGAAGCTTGGCTGGATCCTTCATGCACAAGTTGCAAGAGGCCACAGGCTATGCCTTCAGTTCGAGCCATGCCCTCTGGACTTGGGCTGCTCGACATGCGGGATGGACTTTGAACCGCTATCAGGCATACAAAGGTGCAACAGCATTCGAGGTGGTCTACCAAAAGGTTTACTCTGGTCGACTTGCAGAGTTTGGGGAACCCATCTATGCCTACCTCAAGACACCGAGGAAAGGTGAAGCTCGATGGTTCAAATCGATCTTTCTGGGAAAGCCAGATGGTCAAGACAGCTTCATCGTCTACAATGGCGATCAAGTCCTTCTGACTAGAAGTATCAGAAGGTTGGGTGGCACATGGAAGGGAAGCTTGGCCTACTACCTCAACTTCAAGCAGCACAGCTGGAGATACCAGAGTGACTTTGGTTCAAGAATCATTGCGGCCAAACATCTTCCGACAGCCATCAAAGCAGGAGCAAACCTCCCGGCACCAGTGGACTACGAGTTCGTCACTGACGACCCTGAGGCAGAGGCGGTGAAGATGAAAGCTTTGGAGGAGGAACGTGAAGAAAAGGAGTTGGAAAGGATGGCACTCATGGACCCAATGGAGTTGGCCAGGAACAAAGAGGCAGCACCAGCACCAGGAGCCTTGGACTTTGTGGCACCTGGGGCTGACGCGCTGATGGGACAACCATCCACTCCTCCACGTTCACCACGAGCCGCAGCAAGTGGAGCTAGGGAGAGGGATCAAGGAGGTGAAGCCATTGAGCAAGAAGCCAAGAGACTGAAGACAAGTGATGGAAATGTGAGTCGACTGCAAGCCAAGATGGAAGCTTGCATCCGGGTCATCCATGAGGAGTTCTACACCGTGGACGAGCCTGACCTGGAACCAAATCCTGATGATGATGATCCTCTCTTCGACGACAAGTTTGGGGAGGACGAATGGAAGCCAGATGAAGTCCCTGACATCCTTTGGAGCTCCATGGACATCAAGATGAAGCCCATGGACCCACCTGAGGAGGTGGACGCAGCTGCTGATGACTTCGAATTGGAACGATTGACCAGGATGGGAGTGCTCAGCAGCGGCAAGGAGCATGAGATCAAGAATGTCCTCACGACCAAGTTCGTCCGAGACTGGAGGTTGAAGACGAGATTGGTGGATGGGGTCGAATGCAAACAATGGCTTCGCAGGTCGAGGCTGGTGGCGCGTGAATACGCTTTCAAGGAGAAGCGCTACGACTGCTACAGCCCAGCTACAAATGGGCAAGTGCTCAGGCTTTTGCCCAGCATCTTCATGAAGAAGAAGCATGAGGAGATGGAGGAACTTCGCAACCCGGAGGACAAGTGGACCTTTGGAGTGCTGGACGTCAAAGATGCATTCTTACAGGTCCCTCAACAACGTGAGATGAAAGTGAGGGTCAACGGAAGAGAGATGCAAATCTGCCGCAACCTGCCGGGTCAGCGCATTGGCGCTAGGGCTTGGTTTGACTACTTCCAGGAGTACCTCACTGCAAACCTGGGCTTCAGCTTTTGCAAGGAGCAACCTTGCCTGGGAAGGAATGGATCCATGATGGTGATGATCCACGTTGACGATGTTCTCTTCACTGGACCGAAGAGCTACGTGGAGAAGGTGGCGATCCCCATGCTGAAGGAGAAGTTCGACTTGAATGTGGAGCTGATGGCAGAGGAAGGTGACTCTCTTTCCTTCCTGAAGAGACGCTACACCCTACGGGCAACGGGCATCGAAATCTCACCAGGGGACTATGGCAAGAACATGGTCAAGCTTTATGAGGAGCACAAGGAGAAGCTTCGATTGCAGCAAGTGCCAACTGACACGTCTTGGCACATGGAGGATTCGACTGAAGAGCTGAAGGGCATGGACATATGGCTCTACCGCTCTTTGGTGGGAATGGGCATCTACTTAGCCCAGGAAAGGCCAGATCTCAGTTTCGGGATCAAGGAGTTGGCTTCGAAGATGGGCAAGCCCACGGCTATGGCTATGTCACGTATGAAGAAGTTCTTGGGGTACATCAAGAACACATTGGACTATGGGAGCCTTCTGGGATATCCTTCCAATGGGAAGGGACACCTCAAGCAGAGTGAGGAGAATGAATGGATCTTGGAGTCATTCAGTGACTCCGATTGGGCAGGCAACAGAAGCACCAGGAGGAGCACTTCGTGTGGAATCCACGTCCTGAACAACATGGTGCTGTTCTTCACCAGCCGAACCCAGAGGATTGTTTCCCTCAGCAGCTGTGAAGCGGAACTTCATGCTCTGACGAGCACAGCAGCAGACCATCTCTTCATCAAGAGATGCTTGGAATTTTTGATTGAGAAGAACGTTGAAGGATGGGTGCTGCTGGATAGTTCTTCGGCAAGGCAGCTGGCATGTAAGAGGGGAGTTGGCAAGATCAAGCACATGAGTGGACGCCTGCTTTGGATCCAGGACTATGTGAGGAATGGGGAATTGGCATTAGGCCAAGTTGGAACAATTGCCAATTTGGCAGATGTTGCCACGAAGCCACTTCCTGGACACCGTCTACGAGCTCTGCTTCATGGACTGGGGATGATTCATGGGCATCTTCAAGAACCCGTGGGAGACATGGAGTACTCCCAGGCCATGACCAACAGGACCAATGCTTTGGAGGTCAACCGATTGGCGAAGAGCATTCTTCGAGCTGCAGTTCTTATGGGCCTTGGGTCAGGTGCTACGGGCTTTCCCCTTGGAGCTCAGGACGGAAGTTGTTCCAAAGGAATGGTTTTGGAAACTCCCCAAAGTGCTACCCCAATGATGTTTTGGAGTTTGGTTGGGTTCATTGCGGTGGTGCTTGGAGCAGCGATCTCCATCAGCGTACGCTGCATGATCTACTATGACCGCACCATCGAACGCCTGGATCGACGCTTGATGAACTGGCGTGATGGATTTCACCAGGACATTCAAGACCGAGAGAACGAGCTCTCAATGACCACAGACTATGTGGAGGTGATCCATTTTGGTTTGGTGCGCAATGGTGGATTCGCTACTGGTCGTGAACTGACCGGGGAACAGCGAAGGCAGATGCGAGTGCTGGAGACCCACAACATTGCACGATGGGAGCTGGAACAACGAAACCTTGGAAACCTGGGTTCACCGGAGCGAGAAGCCAACATTCGCCAACGACTTTTCCCGAATGATCCGGGAATCAATGAGACCAACGAGGAGAACGATGAGACCATGGAAGATGGAGAAGACCTCATTGATCTTGCTGCCCTCAACAGGATTCAGATGGATCGACAGGATGCTGAGGAAGCTTTGGTGTTGGCTGAGAATGAGATGAACGCCAACATCAATGAGCGCCTGGGTCAGATCGCAACGACGGCCAGAGCGCTAGCCTTCAGACGCCGCATTGCGTTGGAGCAGTTTGATGCCGGAACAGTGTATCAAATGGACCGGCTAATTCGTGGATTGGCCACGGACTATGGGCACGAACTCCGCATGCGAAATGCTTGAATGGGTATGCTCGGGAACCGTGCAGACCCAAGGAGGTGTGCCAAGCATTTACAGCAGTACTGGAGGGCATCATATCCCCTGGTATGCACAAATGAGAAGTGTACCAAGTCACCAGTGAAGTTGTCATGAAAAGCATGGCCACTGCGCAAGGATGACACCGCACAGGCCCTTCTTGGATCAAAACAACCGTTGAGCGTTTGCAATGTGCAAGAAAGGGTTTTTTGAATACTCTTGATATATATATATATATATATATAGATGTATATGGAAACATTGTCACACAAACATACACAAACAGCTTTATTGTTTTACAGATGATTTCTATGATTTCTGTGATTATCAAGCAGCCAATAAGCAACAGAACATGTTTGGAAACAGCCACCGAACGATGCCAACAATGAGGGATGCAAGTGTGATACCATTCACTGATCATTAGCTGGCTGATTGTGACTGAGCGACCTGTTCAGTAAACGAGTCTGGCCAAGCCACCAACCACCAGGCTATGCGTTTGCCCAGTGTGGTTCACCTGCCCTCTCTAGGCTTGCCGGTACTGAGAACGCGAGACCTGTGGCCGGTTTGTCGGGAGTGAAGGCCGGGATCGAGGGGCTCAGTTGCCAGGATGTGCCAGGCATATTCAAACGTGAATTTGTTTCCCTTCAGCATGTTGAGACACGTGAATTTACATATATCTATATATCTATATATACATATATATCTATCTAAATAAATAAATAAATAAATGAATGAATAAATAAATATATATATATATATAAATAAATGTAGATACTCTATATTTATTTGTATGTATTTGTTTCTTTTCCCTCACTCAAGATTCAAACGGGAAGTTCCTTTCCAAGTATGACCCAAATTTTAGTACATCTCAGTTTTGAAGATGGAATCTATGAGGATACAGATTAGTGTTTCCCATTTTGCTGGCGGGGCACCCTTTGTTTGAGTGGCAAACTCACCTTGAGGTAATGGGTCCAGCCTTTTCGGGACCAACCCTGGTAGATGCAGCATGAACACGACCTGTCGGGATGCTCCCAAAGTCCCAAAGTCTGGTGTAGTCTTTGGGTCACCAGCTGCCATTTTCGGTAAAGTGCTTGTGGAAATGTTGTGGCTCATACGGGGTGGGGCCCCAAAACGTTTTAAGTGCCTCAATAAGAAATTCAACTATGGTTATATCAGTCATATTTGCCACAAGTAGTCAGCCTGGTTACCCCACCTTGTAGCCAGCTGCATGATTTGGGGATTTCCTGGTACAAATCAATTGTGAACGCCAAGGTCTTTCGATTCCTTCGCATTACGAGGACCAGGGTTTGGCACTTTTTGGTGTTTCATCTCCGCAACGTCCTGAACTGGAGGAGTTGTTCACCCTTCCAACATCAATGTAGCAGCAATTTAAGCTCCTCTAAGGAGCTTGTGGGCCCATGATGTAACAATTCCTTGCTACGGTGATGGCCAAAGGTACTCCACCATGTCTTTGCTGTGTCAGAGGGAATGCGGTGTCACAGGGAATGATGTGGGGGGCACATCCTGGAAAGCCCCTCGCATCGGGAAAGGGACTCCACAAGAAATCCACAGCATGGGTTGACCCATGTTGCCCTTGAGGATCTTGAAGGCTATCCAATTTGCGCGTGTCCTTCGCTTTGTCATGGCACTAAGGACCCGGCTGTGGCGATTTCCGGTGGCGAATCTCTTGGTCATTTGGGCTTCGTTTAGGGATACAGGTTCCCCCATGGTACGGGGTTAAGCAATTTGGGAACCAATCCGTTCAGCGGGAAACTGCACTCCCCATAATGAGGGGAGAATTTCGTAGAATTTCAGCTCTGAGAGCTGCATAGCCATATGAAGCCAAACTTTTCCAGTTGATTGTGTGCTTTTTGGTTTCTTCAGTTCTGCTGATGAAATCTCACAAGGCAAAACCCACCAGAGAAACAACCATCTTTTATCATGCTGGAGCAAGGAGTTCACAGGGAGCTAGTCCGTCTTGAAGAACTCCATTTGGGGCAACTAAGTGCTGTTGAACAGATGACTTTTTCAGTGCAAATGAAAGAGATTCCGACCGTGACCCGTTTGAGATGAACCTGTCCACGGTGTTTTGACCATACCGACATGTATACTGAGGTGAAATCCACAAATAGCTTACTACCGAAACTAGGAGATTTCAGAATCTTTTGGTTCAGAATAGGCAGCATTGGACAGGACATGACAAGACACATAGCCACCATAGCCCTTACCCTGAAAACCAAATAGCCGCCATAGCACCCCGAACACCTTCATCCAGTAGCCATCTCCCAGCACAGCGACAGGACACTGGTGACCTCCATTTTCTCCACGGTGAAATCGCTGATGTGGGCTCTGCTGCTCTTGGGTCTGATCGTGCACCTGGGTTCAAACTCTGCCAGGCATAAGCTGAGCTGGCTAAGCATAGTCCGACTCAAACGGGGGAACACTCTGATAATTGACAATTGAGCTCAGGTTATGCTTAGAAATACTCTGATCATGAATAATGAGCCAATTCATGTCCTAAAGCATTCTCTGGTGCCCCACTTCGACAATCCAAATCAGGCCAAGACAGTTGCCGCAAGGATTTCTCTCCGATTCTTTTGTCTTCTGAGAAACCACACAAAAAAATGTGCGCAGTTGACAACATTCACAGTTCACGATTCCAATAACCCCCAATAAGTCATTGAACCCCCAGCCTTTGATAGGCTGATCACTGCTGAGAGTCACAAATGGGACTTCTGCGGAAACCTATGAATCCAAATATGACCCTCCAAAATCATCATTCTGGCACCTGTTCACAGACATATGCTTGCATAGTGCAGGTTGATGCATACATGGTAGACGGGCACGGAGCTCTTTTGGACAGATTAAACGACACGTAAATTAATGGAAGTATGAACTGATGAATATATGGTACATAAATGTAAATAGATAAATTCAAAATAACAATATAATATACACATTTTTTTACAGGTATATACGTAGATAGATAGAAAGAGAGAGATAGATCGATTGGTAGCCAGCTTGTTAGAGCGAATCCACAAAGGCAGATGGAGAGACCCACAGATGGAACTCTGGATCGGTTGATTGGTTGGTAGACAGGAGGGCATCGGCAGAGATAGGCAGATAGTCCACAAGTTAGAACTGGAGGGACAGACAAAACTGAGTTTGTGTTGGTTAATGAAAGTATTGTTCTTTTTGAGTCCCTCTGAGTTACAGTGCCATGCCTGACCATAGAACTTTGTACACAGCAAACATCGTTTCTCCTGGCCGACTGCTAGAAATTGTATATGCGTTTGTGTGCCATCTATCTACTCGCCCATATGCGGGAAGCATGTAGGAAAAACAAAATGGTATGCACTAGTGATGCTATCACAATTCGGCCATGCTGCAACTTAGGTATGTCTTTTCGGTGATTTTCGTTCAAGAGCCTTGGCTAAGTCACACTGCCAGGACAAGCAGGAAAGGATACAGCTCATGGCATAGTCTCAGGTGACTCCTGCTGGTACCAAAACTTGCAGCGTTTGATTGTGGAAAGTTATGGAAAGTTGTGAGTGCACAACATTATTTGAGTGAGTTGCCTCAGAAGGGTTCATTTCTTCGAAAGGAAAGCACGGGTATGTCATATGGATGTGTTGCAAAAGCAGTAAATGAGGTGCTATACAAAGGCCCATTGTGTTTTCTTTTGCATTCGGTGGCTGTGCTGTAAACTTTTAGATGATTTTAGATGTACTATCTGGGTTTCCGTCTTCACTCGCAGGACATGTTGGGATGGATGATTTGGGTTGCCGACACACAGCAATTCCGGGTTGCGCGCTCTCCTCCACCCCACAGCAGGTTTAGCCTCATGTGTCATCCTTCCCTGGGCTCCCTGCGCGCAACAACACCAAATTCCGATTAGATGAAGTGCACATACCCTCCCTCCTAGCTCCATGTTTTTCTTTAGAAGATTAGATCAAATTACAAATGTCATCATGGAGAAACAACACCCCTGTGATCCATGGCGACAGCGCAGGTTGTGAACGACTACATCGATCAAGAATCGATTCCTCTGATGCCTGACGAGCTCTTGAAAGCCAGTGAAAAACACTACAGTTCCGCGGCGCTTCACCATGAGCTTGCGATGTGGATCATGGATCATCATGGGAGTTGCAGATTGAATCAGATTGACATGTCACTTTTCCAAGCGTGGAATGTGACACCATGTGGACACCATGTGGACACCATGTGGACACCATGTGACACCATGTGACACTGCCACATGCGCCGTCGGATTTTGAGGTTCTTTGTCTGCTTGCATGTTGAGTCTTTTCATGAGCATCGCCGATGGCGTGAGCTGGCAAGAAGTCCTTGCACCCGTCGCCTGGCATCTGCGGTTTCGAATCCCTTCACGATTGACCATTCTTAGTGGTTATAGTTGTTTCATCTGTTGGTTAGGTTGGTTAATGGTTGATTGACCGGTTGGTTGCTGGATAGACTAATAACCATTTTGAATTCAGGGTTCTACAATCCAAAGCTCGTCATTGTGGGTCAGAATGCAGATTTATTCATCAGCACGAGCGAAGTTCCGGTTTTCCGAAGCACTGAATTTTTTTACTGCCTCTGGGGCAAGCTGGACATGACGCCTGGTTCCCCACGGAGCAGTTGCAGTATACAAGTGGTGTAACAGCTGGTTAAGGGCGTTCAGCAATGGCTGCTTCATTGGGACTTTTCTCCGATGAACCAACTGCTAGAATTCATGCACCTGCTAGGTTTTGGACACTTCTCAAGTTGATTTGTTTCAGAGTGTAGCGCCTGCTTCAAAACGGTATCCGTGATGACCATGCTGCAGCTTGTCAGTTTTTCGTTTGCAAGGCATCGTCGGGGGTTCTTCCTACGGAAGGAGCTGCGCACAAATTTCAAAAGTCTTCTCCTTTTCTTTTTCGAGTTTCTGCACTTTTCGCGAATGCATCACCAGCATCGCGCAGTGAAAATGTTGCTCCTGGAAGTGCTTCGAATGGTGCTGCAGAAGTTGCAGGCAAGCTTGTCCAGGCAGACCTGTTGGCGCGGCAAATCAAACAGGGCGGTGTTACAAACTCCAATGCTTGTCAGCATCCAAAGCTTCGAGGGCTTCAGCTATATACTCCACAGGTTTGCTGGCGTGTTTTTGAGCTGTGTGCAGATGATGCGTGCGTCCGAGACTGTGATGCTTGGCGAGGTTGTGATTGGGTCCTACCGCAGACAACCGGTGCCCTCGACGAGGGGATCTGGTTTGGCAACACTCCCACCGCTGATTGAATTTGTTGCGATCCCTGGTTGAGGGCAGAATGCAACCGGCCCAAGGCTTGGGAGGCTACTGTGCTTGTTGATGTTGAGGCAGGCCCATGGCTCTTCGAACGCCTCCTTTGACTCCGCTCGGTTTGAAGATTTAGATGCTCAAGCAATTGAGTTTTAAGAGACTGGTGAACTTGAGCCAAGATTGTTGCTTCCTCCTGGCGGACAAGAGTGGGTGCTGCTGTTCCTGTAGCACCATGGCAAGCTGTGGTTGAAGATACGCATCAGAATGGCGTGGTGCAAGCATGAGCTCGTGTGCAACCTAGAGAGCCAAGTGCTAATTGCAGGTCATGCTGAGCACCCTGCTAAGCACATTTTCGCAGTGTTGCAGCATGAGGATGAAGAGAGCCGAGTCCTGTGAAATAGATATGGATGATGAAGATGGAATGCAGACAGTTCTTTCTTCAGGCTGGCTTGAGCAACTTTGTTCTCCTTGTCCAAAGTCAGCGCCCTGCTTATCTGCTGATTAAATGTTGAAAGAGATTCATTTTCATTCCTGCGGCAGATCTTGACTTGAGCTGTGAGAACTTGAGATGCTCGTTGCAAGGGTGGTCGGTACATGGCGTGGCGAGCACGCCCATGGCAGTCATGTTGCTTGAAAAGATCAAGTGACATTGCCAGAGACTTCGCTGTTGCTTCCAGCGGGCGGTGTTGCAACCCTACCGTTTCACGTTGATGTTCTGTGATGTTCTGTGCCTTGTGGAGCGGAGTTGCCCCTGCCAGTGTTTTGGAAGCCGCGTCGCGGGCTAAGTGCCAAGTCTCGCTTGAGGCGGTTGCCAGGGAAGGCGAGGACTTCACCGAGTTCACCCCCTTGAAAAGGAGAAAATTCTTCGCCCACTTAGGAACTCAGGCAGCAAGCATGTAGGCCAGTTGCTTTCCATAGCGAGTATCAACGGAAGTCTGAAACCGAAAAGTAGACCGATTCATCATGCAGTTGCTGGGACGAACCAGACAGCAGCAATGCCTTGGGTCCTAGCAAGGTTGGCGTCGGTTGTAATTGTGTTCCGGTGTTGCTTTACATTGCCGTTGACTACGTTGAGATCAATAGCGCGATGCATGTTGCAGTCGACTATTCATGCATTCTTGTGTTCGCGTCGCGGTTGCGTTTATCTTTTGGTCGTTGATCGCCGCGCGGCCATAGCATGCAACGATCACTGGGGATTCCTGCGGCATGGATGTGTCTTCGGAGTAAGCTGTTGACGCATACTCAAACGCAGATTGAGCCAAGAATCTATCCATGCGCAAGTCAGTTTCATTAAATCAAGTTGGACATCACGTGCTGGGAGTTTTTGAATGTGAAATGGTGTGAAAACACCTGGCTGCCCTTGGCTAAAGTGTGCTGTTTGTGCCCATGAAGAGATGCAAATTGAGTTCTTGTCCCTAAACGGACGAAGTTGAATGAATTTGACATGTTCGACGCCCATGTGCGTGTCCATTGTTGTCCGCTTGTTTGCATAGTGCCGTGTGGAGCTACCGACATACGAACCATTTCCGGCTTTCAGAAAAGATGTCCTGATTTGTTTTCAATTTTTTGGCGTTCATGCACGAACATGATGGTTTTTTTCCCTTGTTGGTTCTGCTGGACCGCTCATCATTTTCGTTGTGGATTGGGCTTTGAATCTCGCGGCTGGGATTCCCGCATCTCACAGGAGCTGCCGGCCCAGGTGAAATTTATCGGTGGCCATTGGGTTCTGGTATTCCTATTCTTCATCAGTTTCACGCAATTTGCGGTCTTAAATGTGCCTTGGCTCCACAATGTGAAGAGGGAGTGACCATGTTGGTTTGGCGTTGGCCATGGGATGTTTTGCGCAAAAAAAATCAGTGCGGAGTTTGATTCAACTGCTTTCGTCGCTTACAAGTTGTCGATGCCGAGGTTGTAACAGGCGTGTTCTGATGCCTGTCTGCACAAAGTCCGGAACGTGTGCCCTTCGCTGACACATAGAAACAGCTTGGAAACGATGATTGCTTTTTTAGTTTCCAGCCAATGTTGAAAGACCATTTCATGTCCAAGATAATCCGGGACGTTTTTTTCCCAAAAGCATCTTCGATGCGATGGGTTCTCGTTGTGTTTCCTTTCGCGAGTGTTGCCGGCGGGGCGGGGGACGAGGAGGGAAGGTAAGGGAAAGTAAAGGAAGGGAAGGGAAGATAGGAAGGGAAGGTGAGGGAAGGGAAGGTAAGGGAAGGGAAGGTAAAGGAAGGGAAGGTAAGGAACGGAAGGTAAGGGAAGGTAAGGGAAGGGAAGGGAAGGAAAGGTCAGGGAAGGGAAAATTATAAGGGAAGGAAAGGTCAGGAAGGGAAGGTCAGGGAAGGTAACAAAAGGGAAGGTAAGGAAAGGTAAGGGAACGGAAGGTAAGGGAAGGTAAAGGTTCAGGCGCGGGGGTGGTGGACATGCTGGGGCGCGAGTGCGACGGGACTTGCTGCGGACGGTCTGTGTAGCCGCGGTGGGTGCTTGTTTAGGTGCGGGGGTGGTGGACATGCTGGGGCGCGAGTGTCGCGGACCTTGCTGCGGACGCTCTGTGTAGCTGCGGCGGG
>VSDK01017751.1:672437-694321 GCA_009767595.1 Symbiodinium kawagutii | reverse complement strand
AAGCTAATGAAAGTGAAGCTTTGAACACGTGGAGAAAAGGCGTAGTTTGGAGAGATCGAAAATTTGAGGTGAAAGGTTCGGAAGACATTGTTTTTTGGAAGCTTGATGTTTGAAAAAATATGTGAAGAAACAATCTGGCCCGATATTTTTTTGCAATGATATATGATTATTGAATAGATGTTGTATGATGTGTCAACGGTGCGGGCTTTAGTGTTTGTCTCCTACAAGAATCTAATTTGAGTGTTTCTGCTTTCTGCGGTTTCTTTGTCTGGACTACATGCTGCGAACTATTCATAATGGAACTATGATTGAAAGATGCCGGTGATGAAGTATCAATGCTGGCAAAATGATAGAACTTGGTAGAATCATAGAATTTGATAGAATGTTTTATTGTCATGGTGGCTGTAAATAATTAGCAATATTGTTTTTCTTCAACTGTTGATTGCGATCTGGTGGAAGAAGTTTCCAATATAGTGCCCGCTTATTCTGCCTATTTGTTTGTCCGTGTCTCTGGTATTGTGTGCCTTCTGCGTGTTTCTTCCTCAGAGAGCTATGCCCGTGCTTAAATTCAATCTGTTTTCCTTTGTTCGGCGTCTGGCGTTCTCTTTTTTGAATACATGTTTTTTCCCTACAAGAATACATCTTTGGTTCGCATCCAAGCTATTAAGTGTAGGCGTTTGAAAACTAGTGAGGGCTATTGTGGTGACCCCCAAATATGCAGTCTCGAGACTACCGCGGCCAGTCCCAATAGACAGTGAAGCAACTCGTGCTCGCTTGGCGGAGGAAAAAAAGATGACCGATATTGTGATGTCCGTTTGCTTTTGGGTTCTCAGGCCCCATCTTGTTAAGCAATGGCGCGCATCGGCGGTTGAACAATCGTCCTACTTCAACTGAAACAGGTTTTTTTAAATCAAAATGCTATATGAATTTTAATTCCACGTTTCAAAATTTCACGTTTCTTATTGGCAAGGGATTATTGGGTGCCAGAGAACATTCTTTACATGTCGAGTGGAAAAATATCAAACAACATGATCAAATTGCTGAGTGAAAAAATGGAAACATGCTGCCCATTTTAAGAGGACTACACCAGGATTCTGACGCGGCTGACTTGCATTTGTTGCAGCTCAATCGTTCGTGTCAAGGTCAAAGTGCGATAGAAAGTGCGCAACATGACCATGCGACGATGATGCAGTCCATGGTGAACAACAAGGAGACCAGCCATCACTGAAGTTTCAAAAAACATTTGACCACACTTGATGTTTGCGCAACTTTTGGACGAGATCTTGACGCATCAGAGAACCAGCTGGCCTCTTCCACATGTCTGATCAGCGACTGATTGACCAGCCTCAAGACAGTTTTGGGGTGTCACTGTTCCACACTTTGGAGTTGGATACCTGATGAGGCCCTAATGACGATTAATATTGTGGGTTAGTAGCCATGAATTTGTCATGAAAATTTCATTAGTTGTTTATGATTCGCCACTCTCAATTGATCCCTTTTGCTTTTCAAAGTGTCGCCCTGCAAAGCAATACCAATCTAACACAGTGCAGTTTGACAGGAGACCCATTTGAAAAAGGTCAAGCAACTCTTCAGCAAAATGGGAGCGAGCGATCTGGGTGACTCGCCTACACCCTGTGCTATCAGCAGAGCGCAACGGTAGAAATATTTGGTGATGACATCGTCTTGCATACCATAGATGAAGCGAATTGTCGTGGCTTGCAGCATTGCGAATCCATCTCTTTTGCGTGCAGAGTTCAAGATGCACAGCGCACTGTTCGAAACATGCAAGGCTGCATTACATTCTCTATGTTTGAAGACAAGATCAACGACCCAGAACCCTGTCTGGATCTGTTGCATTTTGTTCGTTGCTGGGTTGAAGGCGGAAGTGTGACCAGAAGGACATACTTCAATTTTGAGATGAGAAGATAATTGAAGCATATTGAAGCCATTACGAGATTTTTTTGTGCAAGTGCACTGAATCCATTCCTTTCAGGACGTGAGGGCCTTTTTCGAATCCTTGGATTTGGAGACTCGGCAAGCTGGGCGGCTCCCAGTTGGGGAGCGCCAGAGTCCCTGTGCCGATGTCTACAGAGTCTACAGTTTGTTTCACTGGAAAACTATTTGGGAGTCAGGTAGGAACTTTTTGGCTTGGTCTTGCTATCTCACAGCTTCGAACAGTTTCTACCTGCACAGATTCCATCTGTGCCCTTCCCATCAGTTCCCATCTGTCCAGCTTCCGCTGCTCAAGTCCCCATCTTTGGATCTCTAGTCTTCTCTTCTGTTCAGTCTAGTCACTTCCCTCCAATCTCCTCTCGCCTGGTCCTCACCAATCTTAAGCTGGATCCCACTTTTTGCCTTTCTAGGTCTGAAGTCCGCTAGTCCCAGGATGCAAGTGATATGGGATTCTGCTGCAATCTTAGCCACGGTTTGCACAAATTCCTTCCCCTCGATGGCCGCCCCTGACGGTGGTTTGGTATGTGGGGTCAGGAGGTGGTACTACCGCTAGTGATTTACCTTCAAAGATAGCTGGTTTTGTACGGCATCTGTCATTCAACATGATCTTCTCGGGAATGGCACCAGTCTTCACGGGACTCTTTCGGCACAGCCTTGGATAAGGCCTTGTCGGAAAAGCAACAAGAACTACAGGAAACCAGATGAGAGTCTCAAGATAGGTGACCCCCCAAAACCATCCAGTTTAGTACACACTTCTAGTAATAAACCAACCATTTTTGCCTTCCTCCATATTAAGCAACCACCATATAATTCAGGAGCTATCTCGTGGAGGTACAGACAAACTTCGTCCACTGGCACCTGCGTGTCAGCTGTACTCAGGACGTGTGGGATGCCTGGGCCTTCTTTAAGCTTCTGGATTCCGATGGCGGAGGCATCGTAGAGGTGTGGATGGTGTGGATGTGCAGCTGGTCCCTTGTGCAGATTCTGCCAGAGTTCGGTGCTTCGCGCACCTGAATCAACGTCGAAGGGACCAGCACGGGGATTGTGCTTCTCAAGCTGGACAATTCATGGAATTTGCTCATGACTAGAAAGATCAACTAGCATCATCTGTCCTTTTCTTATACCTCAAAGGGTTCTTTGCCCAAACGACCCCGACTGCTCATAGTCCCATTCTGTATCATAGATTGTCCAAGCAGAGAAGCTTGACGTGCATGTGATAAACGTTGGAAAGATACTATGGTAGATATTGACTTGTGACCTCGTATTGCAACAAAGGTAGGTAACCTCTTGGGTATAAAAAGGTGTGGTACATGCTGTGGCGTATTTTTTGCTCTTGATTGATTCTTCCGATTTGTCCCTTGTGGAAGCAGTGAACCAGCTTGCAGAATATGTGGCGTTTGGCCGATCACATGAGCTACTGTCAAAATACCTGGCCTCTGTAGATGTACTGAAGTGGAATATAGGCCAAAACCTTGGAAAACGAAGGCGGAACATATGTTGTGAAAACCATGTAAAACGAAGGCGGGCCTTGAAAACGAAGGCTCGATAGCTATTCCACTTTTTGATGCTTACATTTTGGCGATGGCTCACATACCAATTTTGTGTACTTTCTGCAGTTGCTTGCAATTATCCTTTGTTTTGCTTAGCTCTAAAAAGATAGTATGTAAACCATTGATAAAGCGATGAGGCAATCGAATCCATAGAGTTACTCCCCAATTAGCGCACCTCCTCTATACATCCCAAAAATGGATCTCATCGTTTCCATTACAAGCTACAAAATCAATCAGATCCACTTCGAGGTCTCTTGAAACCCGCTGTGCTTGTATACCCCTAAACCATCATCCGACATTTTCCCATTTTTGTTGGGAAACCAACCCTACCACTGCGCAGGTGGAAGAATTCTTCATGGGTTGCTTACGCTTCCGTGGTAACGCCCGCGCCATGGATGTGGCCAGGATCATCCAGGATCAAAGGTACCCCGAGGGGAACGAACTGGGTGGACCGAAACGGCTTCACAGATGCTACAAGTAATCTCTGGGAAATGATCCCCTGTTAAAGTCACCATTTGAAAACAGGACAACTAATTATAAATGGTTGGAAACAGACCAGTTTTTCGAAGGATAGTCAATTCTGAAGAATGTTGGTAGAGTTTCTGGTTACCTGTGCGCGGGAAAGGTAGGGAAAGCAGCACCAAGTGAATTGCTCCATAGTGGTACAATGAATTTTAGCTTCAACGTGCACTGCCTGCACCTTTGATACCACATTTTCCAGCTGCACCAAGGGGCAGGCATTGCTTTGCCCTGTGCTCATACGGATGTTTCTCAAGACAGGGAACCCCAAAGATGATTGGTTGCTAAAAGTGACTACTATTGGATGACTTGGGGGTACCCCAAGCTATTGAGAAAGCACCATACATTAGATACATGCACACACGGACGATCAACTTCGATCCAATGAGTTTTCAGCGCAATGAACTCAGCCCAATTATTCGTGCTAGCACTAGTTGCACCTCAGTGGGCCCACAGCAGTTGGGAAGGTGCCAGGAGTTGCTGGTGACATGTTGCTACCGGCTGCATGATTGACTCACGCTTCTTGCATTTAAAAGACGTCTATTGCAATACAGTACATGTTAATTACTATTTAAGGTGGTTTGCCATTCACCATGGACTGAAAAGAAACATGGGATCTCATCCGACATCGCAGGTGGCTAATAAGCCACGTCTCTCAGTTCGAAACATTTCTGGAGGCGGAGCTAGGTCTTCTGAAGGACACTGGGCTTCAATGTGAAGGGATTTGGAGATGGTGTACTTGCGAAATGGATATTTGATTTATACAATTATATATACATATAAAAGTGACCATGGATTTTTTTGTACGTATATATATATATATATACATAGTATAGTGATGATGACGACGATGATGATGACGATAACGATGATGATGATGATGATGATGATGATGATGATGATGATGATGATGATGATGATGAAAGAAGATTTGTTGACACTAAAATGATCCTTTTTTGGCAGCTGGTGGGTAGTATTTATGCGGTGGGAGTTCCAACTCAACACGGAACAGTGAGGGAAATCACACAGCTTTTCATGGTGGTTTCTTAAAATGGGGGTACCCCAAAACTGGTTAGTTAACTATTAACAAATGACCAACATTGAATGATTTGGGGGCACCCCAATTGTGAGAAACCACCATATAGGTTTGGAACAATGTAGTTTCACCGCGCTGTTGACTATCATAAGTGGTTTCACTTGGAAGTCTGATTATGCTAGCAGTAGCATGCAGTAGCTGGTTGGAGTTGCTTTCTAACAAGTAAGCCATGGTCAATATCTACGGTGAGAAAATGGGGATGGTCATCGGACTGGTTCTTGGATTTTAGCATTGCAAGCACTCCGGTCCTGTTGGATCTAAACGAGTTTAAGTAAACAATGACCATGGCTCAAGTGCATTGAGGGAGCTGAATTTTTCACGCCAATTCTCAATCTCTCTCTCTCTCTCCCCCTCCCAACTCTTCTCTCAATTCCTTCCTTGCGACAAGAATAAAAGCAACAGCCACAGCACGGGAAGAGTAAGTGCAACTGCCCCTGCATCAGGAGCAAGCACAACAACAAAGAACAGCAGCAACAACAACAGCGCTGACAACGACTGCAGCAAGGACAACGAAGACGACAACAACGACAAAAACAGCAGCCAGAATAACCGCATCATTTACAACACCAGCGACAATAGCAACTATAGCAATAGCAACAACAACAGCAACAACAACAACAACAACACGAGCAACAAGAGAACCGACAATGGCATGAACACCGACAAAGGCAACAACAACTACAATATCATCAACATCACCAACAACAGCGACAGCAACAGCAAGAAGAAGACGAAGAAGACGACGAAGAAGAAGAAGAAGAAGAGGAAAAAGGAAAAGAAGAAAAAGAAGAAGAAAAGAAGAACAACAGCAACAGCAAGGACGCCTAAGACCTTGACAATGACATAGACGAAAACAACAGCAACAACGTCAATGACAATACAACAGCAATGACAACACCTACTGCAGCCGCAACAACAAGAAGAACAACGGACAACAACAACAACAACAACAACAAGGAGAAGGACGACACCAACAGCAACAACGACAACAACAGCAATGATAGCAATAGCAAACGCAATAACAACACCAGCAGCAGCAACAACGACAACAAGAGCAACAAAATAGCAGAAGACCGATGAAAGGGACCAAGACGACAACGACAACAAAGGATCTAGTGGCAAGATTCTGGACTTTGCAGTAGTCAGCTCTGCAGAGGGCAGTGTTTCTTTCGGTTGAGGATCAACAGAATAGATTAACAAATCTGTTTGTTCTTAGCCATTATTGAATCATTATTGGCTGAGTAGCCATTGTTACCCATGGTTAGCCATGGCACTTCCTGGAAAGATCAACTCATGACACTTGGGGAAACTATGCATGGCCTCAATGCCCTCGGCAGCACGACAGCTGGAAGTGTACCCCTTGTATGGTGAGGTTGGCTCAGATGTGTCAAGACGATCAGAGCAAACTGGAAATCACAGCTATATCGGCTATACAGTTTGCTGTTTTATGAAACTATACCTAGCACCTATACTGTATAGATAAATTATCAAACTATTCTGAAACACCCAGCTGATCCTTGTCCCAGATAGGGCTTGCTGCCATCGAATGCTATGCTTCAGAGAGCTACTGTTGGTTGTCATCCCATCCCGTAGCTTACCACTATCATCCCTTGTAGGTCCAACTATGTCCAACTCTAATTACTGTGTTAAGTATTTAATCCCTAATGTAGTTTATCAATCCCTTATTGTCATCCCTCACCATCTCTACCACTACCATCACCATGTCTATTCCTATCTTATTGTCATCCCTACTATCATCTGTCGGTTCATCAGTCCCTCAGGAAGAACTGCTCCATGCCACCAAAAGCTCACAGACGATTGGAGAACTCCCAGCTCTGAAGAGCCCGCACGGTCAGAAAACTCCGTAAAGCCGCTGTGAGGTGCCAGCAGTTACAAGTGTTCTGACCGGTTGACTCTCGAGAGATTACCCTTTGGTAAACTAACATGGCAATGGAAAATCAATGGAAAATCAATGGAAAATCAATGAGAATCAGCATTTTTGATAGGAAACTCTGGGAAACCAGCTAAAGATGGTGGATTTTCCACTGCAAGGTTAGTTTACAGAAGGGGAGATGTGCTTAGACTCTTTTGCATTTATGGATACCTCTTTGTTTTCGAGAGTCGAGGTACCTGCAATGGTAACCTCATTGAATATTGAGGCTACCACTAGAGGCCATGTTTTTTTAAAGCTGCGCACGACTTGCACCCCGTTTTCAACGAAGTTGAGCCCGGTCAAGCGAAAGCATGCGAAAGCGGTGAGCCGCTGTCGAGATGTGTAATGGACAGCTGCCTGCCTATACAATCCTCAATCCTTAATTTTGGGGTTGTCCATAAATGGTGGTACCTACGAACCATCCAATAGCAAGAATTACAAAAAGGGAAACCACCAGTTTTGCGGCACACCATTTTTGGACAAACCCTTACATATCCATCCGAAAATTATTCGGAGGTGTAACACGCGACTCGTGCAAAACACTGGTGGTTCGCTGCGCTGGAGCGGGTTTTCCATGTGGTTGGGGTCTTCATGAGACGCTTACACTGCCTTAAACAGCGGGCTTATAACAGTGGGATTACGACATCAGAAGACTTCTGTCACTGACAAGGCATGAAGGGCCATGAAAAATAATGGTACCTTTGCCATCACCTTCGATTCCCGAGAGCATGGCACCTGGCTTGGGGAGTGACATCTTGAGGTCTTGCAGATGATAATCGAGGAGATGACGAAAAGGATACGAAGGAGATGGGAGTTTCTCACAATAGGGAACCCCCAAAAAAAGGTGGGTTTATTACTATAAGAGATTCAAATTGGATGATCTGGGGGTACTGTACCCCTATTTTGAGAAGCCACATGAAAGATTTGGATGATTGGTGGTGCTTGTTTCCTACAAGTACTGGTTGGTTATTTGACATCATGCGGCAGCCGCCTGGTTCTAGATGGCCAACACTTGATACGCTCATGCTTTACCTGCGACTTTCCAACACACAGATGGGCGCTCTGAAAAGAACTTTCTACTGAAAGCAAAGACAGTAGCATTCGGGATGAGAGCCTTCTCGCAGGACAGAAGAAAGTCGCTTCGAGAACGTGAGGGAACAGCGAGGAAACGGGAGCAAACGCGAGAAACCGCGAGATTGCAACACTTCGTGACTTCGAGTTGCTAGAGCAGAGCATCTTGCGGTGGTCATTGAAAAAGATGGATGGCCAAGGACTACAGAGCGGGTCTTCCACGACTTGAAACCCCAGAAATCCTATCACCAGTTTGGCTTGGAAAATCATGGGGGAAACCTTTGGGCATGGGCAAGTCATGACGCTGCAAGAGCAATGGCAAGCTTGAACTGAAGGCCTCGCACCCCTAGCCTCAAGATGGATGCTGAACGAAATCCCTCCGCGAAGATTTGTCAAAAGGGGCTACGGTGCTGTACTGCTCTTGGCCTGGATGACCATCTCTGAGTTTGGTTAGAAACAAATAGATGGGTATCATTATCAATCATCGATCATTATGAACATCACTTCCTTGCGATAAAGCATAGATTTAAGATTAATGTGGTTTACCATGGTCAACTATTCATCAGCCATACAAACTGAGGATCATTCATTCATTAACCACAGATCTTGTCCATCTTGCCTGTCCCTATGGCCTTCTGCCGCAGCCATTTTCACCATGAAACCGGAGAACAAGAGCTCGTTGTGCCACGCAGCTGAAGTTAGCAACCGCTAGTTGGTCCACGACGAGCCTAGCTATGCGCATTGCAGGGCCACGCAAAGCCATGCAAGGCCGACAAAAGTGAGCGGGTAACAGCAACGAGAATCGTAATATCTGCAATGATAGCTCTAGAAATCAGATGTAGAAAATCATGGCAGATACTAATCTGTTAACAACAACAAGAGTAATCACGTCCAAACAAGTGTAACGGAGGGATATTGCAGTTCAAAGCCTGTCTATCAATTCACATGCGATGAATGACCATGTATTGGTCAGTTGATACTGACCCATAACCGCCTTCTCCATCGCCTTCACGTTGCAAGCCTATGGAGACCACCAGCAGCTCAAGCTCGGAAGCAGAGAGCGAGGAGAAACCAGCGATGGTCAGCCAGCAGATTTCACGGTTAAAAGTGGTTAGTAACCAGCAATTAGGAAGACGGGTTAACCATTGGTGGTCATTGATGTAATACAGTAATCAATATTATATGATATTGCAGCAATGTAGTAATGTGATATATTATGGATTCTAAATGACTTCATCAGAACAGGGGTTTGATTATTCTTAATCATTATTTTGCATGAACATAAAAGCAAGAGTGAGCCTCCTCCTCCTCATCATCATCATCATCATAATCATAATCATCATCATCCTCAGCATCATCATCATCATCCTCCTCCTCCTCATCATCATCATCATCATCCTCCTCCTCCTCATCATCATCATCATCATCCTCAGCATCATCATCATCATCTTCTTCTTCTTCATCATCATCATCATCTTCTTCTTCATCATCATCATCATCATCCTCCTCCTCATCATCATCATCATCCTCCTCCTCATCATCCTCATCATCATCATCCTCAGCATCATCATCATCATCTTCTTCATCATCATCATCATCATCTTCATCATCATCATCATCATCATCATCATCATCATCATCATGATTCACTACGGGATTTCTATTGATCAATCATGACGATCTTCATGGTTAATGATGACAATCCGTTTCACCCATATAAAGAGACGGCACCAGCAGCCCTTGGTCACCACACATGTTTGATCAGAACACATTCGTGCAGCTTGAGGGTTCAGGATGTGCGCCCAAATATGAGACTGGCCTCTAGCTTGCCCACCACAATGATATAGTTGAAACAATTTGAATCCTTGGTTTCGGGATATCACCATTGTGCGTGTAACCATGTATGTGCTGGTTAAGCACCCATCATGTTAGAAACTAGTCTGAAACAGATCAAATTCTCAAGTTCATCGATCACAGCTCACAGGGAAAATCTGGTTAACGGCTTTCACCCGTTAGTTTCCAAGTTTTCCACTCGGCAGTTCTAAGATTGGCACATAGTGCTGGCAGTTAGGTAACGCGACATGCAGCCAGGATATGCAGCTCGTCTGCAGCGATTGGAAGTGCAAATCAGTACTGTGTTGATGGGTTTGGACGCCAACTTCCGGGAGAGTCTGGGAGTTGTTGGCTGGCCACTTGCCCCTATGATCAACCAGCAAATCTAAGGACACGCTTCCCCGGCTTCCCCTTGAGGATACCATTTGCCACCGCCAGGAGGATGATGGCCAGCCCCGCAAGGTCCCTTGCGAGTCTTTACGGATCACTTACGAGGCCTCAGGGAGGATAGCAGCGTTGGAATGGTCGTATCACCAGGCTGTTGGATGTGTATGGTCTCAAGCCATAGGGGACCCCAAAGTTATTGTTGGTTTGTGCTGTAAATAGTTAAAGGATGATTGGGAAGGGCTCTTTCTTGAGAAATCACCACATGACGACTTGAGGCTAGCATTTTTTCGTGGCGAAGGGTTCCCGTTATGTCCGGGTCTGGACCCGTGTTCGCAGTGCGCCGTACTGTTCTCTTGCATGGTCATCGCGACGTTCTCGCCAGCAGGGTCCCTGTTGCATTGGGGGAAGCTCCCGCAGGTGAAAAGATTGTGTGCAAGAGGACCCTTACCTTGGGATTTTGTAAGATTATTTGTTTGATGGGCAGATATTAATATTTGCGATTTTGAAAAAAGTTGGGTCTTGTGTGCAATTGATAGAAAACCGGTCAGGCATGTTTGGTTACAATGCATGGGCGGAATTCGATGCCGAGGGAGCTGTTTTCAAAAGTGATCCCTTGAATAGCAATTGCTGTAGGCCGTCAAAGTCCGTTACCATAGCGCTTATCCGCAGCAGCCGGATCTTTGAAGAGTTCACTGTCGACGTTCAAATATCGTGCGCCTCTCGAGACTTCTGATGAAAGAATCCATAAGTACCAATCGAATAGTTCGATGAAACACGTCACGGCTGTTCGGGTCATCAGATACCAAAAGTCTGTTCATAGTGGGTCTGCCATTCTTTGAAGAGACGGCCGAAAGACCATTTGCAGAGGCATCAACAGTACCATTTCAGTTGTGGCGACATTTCACGTTTGTTGAATGGTTGCAGCATATGCGTGACTCGAGAGGATTCGACACCGAGTCTTTTGCATAGGAAATTAGCAACATCAAGTGGTTTCCAATTCATTACGAAGGATCTATTACAGTCAACTGTTGGAATACCTACTAGCTAATTTGACTACGGACAGTAGTCAGTATTGTAGACCAAACCTTGATCCATAATCAGCAAATATTCCAGAAGTATTGGCATGTATATATATATATATTTGCATGTACTTATATAAATAAACAGAACATATGAATATAATGACAAAAAGCATGTCCCAATCCGCCAGTTTTTCACCACGTTTGAGCTGCGCCAGGACCCGTTGACGCGAGTACATCGAGCAGAGGCGAGCATGGGAAGGGTCCCGGTTCCCTTGGGTGGTGGTGATGTATTTCATCTCCCGGAAGACTGGCAGCACAGGAGATGGCTCGATGGCTCCCCTGGTGCCGCGCAATGTGAAGCTAGATAGATTCTGGATGGTTAATATTGACCCACAGCCATGTCACCATTGAGATTCACTAGCCATTTGCAGGATTTGAATCCTCTGAAGCAGATCAGTTCATAACAAAGCGACAGCTGAGGGATGTGCCGCGGCCCCGATCAACAGAGCTAGGCATCAGGTGATTCCCAAGAAATGCCTCAGAGCTGACCATCACTCGCAACTCAACACATCAGCTGTATACAGACATACACATGACCAGAAGACATCAGATGTGTGTGGAGATAACGACATGCAAACAGAGTGTGTAGGTATTCAACGGTGCACCATTAGCCACCAGTTGACCACTGTTGATTCTTGTATAGCGATCATCGACCATCAGCAATCAGCATCATTCATCATTAGCCAATGTCAAACATCATCCAGCCATCCTACAAGCATCCTACAACCATCCTACAACCATCATCCAACCATCATCCACCAGCATCCAACCATCATCAACCCCTACTAACCATCCTCCGTTAGAGATCCTTCAGGCTCACCAAGCTGAGCACCGCTCCAAGGAGGTCTTCCTGGACCCCCGTGACCTGTGGTCTCGAGGCAAAAGTTTACTCCTGGTGAGTCGGGCACCAAGGAACGTTGCTGACGCTGACGAAGCCAGGGTAGCTGAGCCAGGCTTTACTTCGCTGCAAGTTGAAGCCTATGCTGCTAGGCTTATGGTTCAAGACTGTCCCAGAAATGCTATTGCCATGGTTGATTGTTCTAGCAACAGTTTCCTTCGGATTTTCCCATCAAGTCGGTAACAATGGTTTTGTCCAAACATGGTCATATCCCCGGAAAAGCCATTGAGGATTGATCCGGTCCATCAGTTGATCCAAGATGATCTACTTTATGGGCATCAACAAGTCTCAACTTCAGCTTCATGGCGTAGGACAATGGGAATCTGATATGAAGGTTGCAGGTCGAATGGCCTAAGCCGGGGCTCTGGGTAGAAACCTCCTGGGCTTCGCGCTGAGATGGCGCCGCATTAGTGGCTTTGCAAGCGAAGTCCGACAAGGATCCGTGCTGAAACGAGCGGTGCAGCGCTATGCCGATGACTTTGCAGAGTAGCTCCCAACAGCAAGTGATTCAACAATTGAGCTGTTATCGGATTGTCAATGTCCAATCTTCTGGGATGAGTCACAGGGAAAGTTGAATTTGCTTTGGACTTGCTTCATGAATGTATGGCTGAAAGTGATGTTTCGATGAAGGCTTATTTGATTAATGCAGGGGGTTGAAGTGCTGGACTGCGAAAGGACATCTTATGTATGCCAATCCATTTGCCGCTACTACCACTGACAATGGTATTTACTCACAATGTCTCGAGCTCACTACTTTTCACGAACGTTCGGGTAGGCACAGGATGTTTGGGGCAATGTCTCCTCAGTAAAGCCAACGTCCCAACATAGACTCGGTGACGTGTCGTGGATGAATACCAACGAATCATCGCTTTAAACATAATAGCTTGTGATTTACCAACAAGTCAGATAAGTCAGTGTGGCTTACTAGTACCAATTTCCCAGTCCTCAAAACTAATCTGCCCCGAAAGTCGCAGCTGCTTTCGGCTTGACCAAAGTTCAAATCACACCTTGTCTCATATTTTGCAGGGCCATCAGGTCACAACAGCTACAAAAGGGTAGAACATAGATGAACATGGGGAAGAATTACAAATGAATACAGCTTTGCACAGGCGTCAGTCTGTTTATTCATCCAAGTGTTGAACTGGAAAAGTTAGTCGTAGTTTATCTTATAATTCCATAGTTTACTTCCATTGTTTTGCCATAAACCCTGGGTACCATAGAAATGGCATTGAGCTTGATATCGCAATTTTGGAAATAACTCCACAATTTTACGGGTATTTAAGAAACAACACTGTATTTGACACCTTTCTTTTTGAAGTACATTCGACATATTGAGCTCTGTCCGTTCTAGACGTAGTTCTAGAATATGTTTTGTATGTTCAGAATCAGCTCTAGGAGGCTAGGAGTAGCTCCAAGCTTCAACATTTAGACAGACTAACCCCGCTGCTAAAATACAGCTACTAAAGATGGCAAATATTGGGAATATACCTGGAATGGAACATTTTGCAATCTTCTGGGTTTATCACGATGGATTGCTCGTGAACATTATTCACGTCCCCTCAGTTTGCTTCTCCACCCGTCATTGTTGATGACTATATCCAATGATGAAGCAGTATGAACCATGATTAATCATGATGTAAACAACATCATCAGCCATTGGTTCACTGTCTTTGGTGATTGATGGTGCTTCATCACTCCCAAATCACCCTTTGGCACCGCCAGGAGCAATCCCGCGCGCTGAGTTCTCAAAGTGCCACGGAGCGTTGTCGCAGGTCGCAGTTCACTCGTGGGTTGGAGCGGTGTCTGGTTGGCTTCAGTGAGAAGAACATGGGAATGATCTGCTACGGTTGGTCAGAGTTGATGCTTGGTGGCAAATGATGCAGCGGTTGAGAGTTGATATGGCCAACGATGTGGTTGAGACTGGTTGGTGATGCATGAATTAGATATTGTCATAAGAAGATTTAACAATCTCCGACTGAACATGTGTGACCGCCAGGGACTACCTGCGGGAGCAACGTGTCCTGCTGGATGAGCTGGCGAGATTGTTGGAGCCGGGTGCCCCAGCAGGTGCTCCATTGAGAACGAGTGAAGGAGTGAAGGATGGTGAGGTCTTGCTGAGTTCTGTTTTCCATTGCAACTTCAGTTTTTCCAGGAGATGTGTTTGCTCCCTTTCATAGTGGTTCCTTTTGAAGTTTTTCAAATAGTAGTTTCATATCAGTTTCTGAGTTTTTTTTTATTTCAGTAGGTTATTGTTCTAGTTTTTCTAATAGTTTTCCTCTGCTGGGAACTCTAAGATGGAACATGTGGTGACAGTGATGTTGCTAGACACTCGCGTTTGATCTCGCTGCACCACATGTTGCAGAATTGCTTGCATTGTCCTTCGCAAGGGCGGATACAAGCTGAGAATGGATGAGATCCCTTTGCTGTGGCTGCATTTCTTTGAAGTTGGATGACACATGTTCAAGCTTCATATTTTGGAGGCGATCACCTGGGGATGTGTGTCGGGGGATCAAAGAATACCAACTCGGTGGGCCAAGCGATCAAAGTTTCGGTTGTCTTTTTCCTTCTCTTTCCCAACACCTTGCAGATTTTCTTCGTATCCTTGGGAGTTACCACGTGAAGTGACCCCAGCTGCAGTTTCGACTAAGGTTGGACTTGAACATTCCCAAAACCATGCAGGCGGAAGCTTTGGAAGTCATAGAGAAGGCGCCAGCAGCCATCAGCAGCCATCAGCAGCCATCAGTGGTCAGAGCTGCCAAAACTTGGTGCTGCCAAAACTTGGTGCTTCAAGATTGGTTGTGGTAGAAAATTTTTGAAACGCTGGAGTTCTAAACCAGAATTCAACTATAAACCACCACAACCACTCTTGATAGTTTTGATACTTTATTTGTTTTAGATCATAGGATGGACGCTGTGCTCAATGTTCGAGGTGAGCAATGGAAAACCGGACATGTGGTGGTGCTTTCTCAATACTAGTTGGACAATAGTTAGATTTACATTCGCTGTAAGAACGTTGGTCATTTGTATGTCACCAGTAAGTTGTTCATTGTAGACCATTGTCAGAATTTATCGGAAATAGTTCACGATTTTTGAATATGGTTTCACCGTCAAATCACCAATAAGCGACCATGATAAGTATGGTCGATAGTGAATTGGTTGACAGTTTGGTTCGATCACAGCATATCACAGCTAAAGGCATCACATCAATGGTCAAACCACATTAATTACCGTCATTCGGTATAATCACCTTGAGGTGAGTTAGAATATCAACTTGAGAGACCAAAAACAGATAACATTCAGCTAAGGTGGAACCCTATGACCACCAGCTGGAAGATGAAGCCTAGTGAAACCATTCACCGTGGTGCTGAACCATTCACCTATCAGTCCTAGTGAAACCATGTGGATCAACCCCTATGACCATGACCACCTGGTTGATCCAGCGGGTGCTGAGGCCATGGAAGTGGCGGAACAAGGACCTGACGCCTCCCAGATGGCGACCTGGCAGGAAACGGCGGTGGCGCTGATGTCAGGGCTGCTCATGGCTGTAGATCTTAGCAGTTTCATGGCTGTAAATGGCTGTAAAATGCTGTAAATATCAATAAACACAATAGGAATAGCCACAAGCCGCACAAGCCATGATGATTCTTGTTGGAGCTTGATGTGAAGTGAATTTGAATTGACAGGCACCATAGAATAGTTGATGTTGCTGTGGTGGGAGTTCCGCAACGGGGACCCAAGTCGTGGAAGCCATAGCAATGAGATGAGCAGCCAACAAGGTCCACATATCTTGGTAATCAACGCGGTAAAAGCAACCAGCAATTATGCTCAGTCGCTGGGTTCAGGGATAAACAAGGGTTTGTGCTTCAGGCAACAGCTTTGGGTGTATTTTATCACATGGGACTCTAGAATCTGTATCTTCAGCGGAGAAGGGTACAACCATGCTGGCGGTGGGTTGATCTTGTTCGAGTTTATCTATCTACAACATACCTCTGGGGTTGCCGGAACCCATGACCATCCAGGAGTTAGACTTGCATGGTTTTTACCGACCAGGATTTTCCTGTTATACACTTTTCTCACTGTTATCATCATGATTGTAATGATAGCTGCCAGTGTCATTATTATCAGTACTATTAGACTAATGTCTACCCAGGATGAATAAACCCCTGGTTGATTAATAGGGGGTATCCCCTAAAAGCCTTGGTTTTCCATTGAAATGGTAACCCCCCCGAATTAATCAACCTGGGATTTATTAATCCTGGGTCACCATTGTTAGTATCTCTCTTCGTTGGCATTTCCAGTGTAGGGTGATCAGCAACGAGGGGCTGTTCATCTCTCAGGAGACTGGGAAGACCCCACGCAGGAGCTGGACATGACCCAGGGAGGTCTTTTTTGGGAACAGTTGAGCCTGTTCATTCCTGCCTGGTTAGGAGGGTTTGACTCTATTCCATAGACTGGAGATCCAACTAAACCATATAATCACATTATGTACTTCTATACATATCTGTTTCTTGATACTCATACATATGAATATATATATATATATTCATATTTATTTGATGAATGTGTATATGAATGTGTATACATGCACATATGTATATACAAAGCTGGGTGGCAGCTTGGTATGACTTGTAGCAGGCCCCAAAACACCGTTGTTTCACCCGTTGACCGTGCGTGGCTTCCAAGGTCTTCACCGAGGCAGACCAAAGGTGGGACCTGGCAGCCAGGGATATAACTGGGTATGACCATGGGACATTACCCGATGGGGTGGGTTATACAGTAACGCCTATAACCATGGTTAGCAATCATGATGGTTGTATATAACAGTGATATGTTAGTCATGGCATGTCACTAATGAACTAATGATAGTAAGTGATATCATTACATACTAAGGATGACATGTTATAGTTATGATAGTGACCAACCAATGATATGACTAACAATAGGCTGACCATTAAGATGAACAGCAATAATGACTAGTAAGTCTAGTAGTGACGCATTATGGTAGATGTACCAACTCCCATACTGGTATTCCTAGTAATGATACTTTCTAGACAGGGATCCAACCAGTACTATGGGCAAGCCCGTTTCAGGACCCATGTCGCATAGAGGAACCATGTTGATTCCTGTACTGTTCATGTTGTCGACCCTTCGGCTTACGATCAACCCAGTGCCCGCATGGGGGTGCTGGCACTTGACCCTGTAGTGAGGCAGTTGATTGTTGGAGCCGGTTCTGAACATGCTCATGAATCATCCAGGACGTGAGAATCCTATGGACATGCAACAATTGGGATTTTCCTCGATGTTTTTGACTAATGAGAAGCTGGTTGTGATGGTTAAGCACTTGGGCAACCATGCCAGCCAGTGCTGGTCAATAAGCCTACAGAGCGAGCTTCAGCCGTCAGCATTGATCATTTTCAGTCCATTCTCTACATTTTTCAGCCCGCTGAGCTGGTTGATGGCAGACTTGAGGTTGGCGGTGGAATACTACGCCCGAAGCTCAGGGGCGCCTGCCACGGCCACATGTTGGCAGGTGCTGCAGCTGAAATCGGATGACTTGACGATAGTGATCTTGATTTTGCTGCTGTCGGTGGAGGCTATGGGTTGTTAAACTTTAAGTCATAAGTAAAGTCACAATTAAGACCATGGATTTATCATTGCTTGCATAAACCATGAATTAAAATGGTCTCTTCAAGGACAGCACTTTATAAACGCCCACCACTTTATGGTTTTAAACGCTCACCAGTCGTGAAATCCGCCGACCTGCTGAGGTGCCACCCAACGACGCCGATGAGGAGATCCTGAAGAATCTCCAGGAGGCGAACTGGAAAGTCTGTGCTTGGTGGTGCTGGGTGATGCTTGGTTCATGGTTTATGGTGGATGACTAATGGTAGTTTTATGATGGTTAATGAAGGTTAATGATGGTTTATGATGATTAATGCAGGTTCATGATGGTTAGGGATAGTGGAAAAGCGGGCTAACAATGGTTAAGCATGGTCAGCACTTACTGGGTTTGTAGTGGTTGACGCGGGACAAAAGGCTGGTTTGTGGTAGTTGACAATGGTTCATCACTGTGGCAAAGGACCTACGAGGGTTTGTTACCAATCAAAATCTGCCAGTATTGTCTACTGATATGAAGTGGTAGGGGAGAACAACCAGCTATGAGGGTATCTAAGTTTACCCGCAGCAACCAGTTGTTGGTTCGCTTGTCACTATAGATAGCTAACGATGATAGGAATACAAGTGACACTCAACCGATGTCAGGAACACTGTATTTCCATTGGTCGTTGGTTGAATATTATGATGACACGAGCGTGGAGATGTAACCCCGGTATGCATATGAGTGGTACACATGTGAAAAACTGGGATATGAAAGGCAATGTCGGGGCACACCTGCCAGACTTACTGGCTGTCGATATTTTCGTGGATTAATAGGGATGAACAGAAAATCTGACTGTTGACCAGGTTTGTCCATCAACGTTTTCAATCCAGTTTCCAGGGGAGGCAATACTGCCGTGCTAAAACTGGTGAAGCAACGCAAATGATCGGCTGCAAGTTTGTTTGTCTTCGCAAGCCAATAAGTCACATTTAGCCTAGCAAAAGTGGTTCTAAAAGATCGACTAACTATCGTCAATGGTCATAGTAATCCAATCAGCATCGTTCGCATATAGCAATTTTTGATAGGAGCTATCAAAATATTGATAAATCTATGATGCCTATCCTGCAGTCCTGGTGACAGCTATGTGCTAAGTATGATGATGTCGATAGTGATGAGTTCGAGGAACCCTTTCCCAGGCAGAGGTGGAGTTGGGCGATGAAGTTTGCACCAGACTTTTGGTGCAGAAAGTGCGAAGCGTTTGGGAAGCCCAGGAAGATGCTGGATCCACTGTGACGACCCATGGGTGTGTCCAGAGTGGTACCCCAAGCACCAATGGAAATCAATAGAAATGGCAAGGTTGTTGGGAAACCCATCCTCTGGCGAAATTGATGGACATGACAGGACCAATTGAACATGTCAGAGACTGTCTTGGCCACTGGCAAATATTGAAGCCAGCACGGAAAACTGCAGTTATAAAATGGTTTTAAAATGGGTGCCCCAAATGCTTATGTGCATCGGTTTGTTCATATTTCGAATTGATGTGTTTTGATCGGCCAAGCATTGCACACGGAACTTCCAAAGTGCCACACTCCAAGCATAGGGTGCCAGCTTGTGAAGCATCCTGCGATCGTGGTACATCCCAACCATTTCTGGTGTGACATACAGTGTTCAGACTTCTTCGATCTACGACACCGACATTTGAACTGACCCCTAGGTATATTCACACGTGTATGAATAGATGAATAGATAGATGAGTAAGTACATATAGATATACTGAAGATATGGATGTAGATATAGACAGACACACGCCCACACACACACACACACCTCTTTTTGGTCGAATTCAAGTCATCCTTGGCACTCAGATCAATGCCGAGCAGCTTAAGAAGCGTGCCAGAAGCTAAGCTTTGTGGCGACAGTGACGATGTTGCCTCAAGCCTCAAACAGCCCCTAGTAGTGGATGTTTGGAGTCCAATTTGGAAAGCCTGAGCTCTGATCCCCTGCCAGCCTAATTGGGGATGAGAGTCTTACCCACTGAGGTTGAAGGAGCTAACAATGGTAACCTGGTGATCTGCGTTGAAGCCAGCCATTGTCCAAGCAGAACAGTTAGCAGGCACATGAAATAGCTCAAACAAGCCTTGCTGCAAGCGGCTCCAATAATTGCTACTGTCCCCCTAATCTAATGTTGTTTTTTCATCCCTATCCTTCGTGTCACATTCCCAACAAATCCAGTTGTTAGGTGGTTGATTCTCGTGCTTTAAAGGATTCCATGCCAACTGGTGCTGGACTTGTTGCACAAATTGCCCCCCAAATCCATGGCGGTCACCTGCAAACCACCATCACCGAAGCTCAAGAAAGGCTTCTTTTTTCATGGTGGGGCATTGACCTGGGGGGTGGGCTGACATTTACATAAAACCTTGTTGATAATTTCGAAGAGAATAATCACCACCGTTGAGCCATTTTGATTGATCATCAGGTATCCATCATTGATCACTAGATAACCATCCATCATTGACAAGCGTTACCCCTCGCTATCCATTGTGGACCATCAACAGCATTACAAACCATCGTCAAGCATTACTATACATCCTTAACTACTATCTACCAAGCTGACGATCAACATGGACCATCAACTCCGATGAACCATCATTGCCATCGTTGATCATTTCTAAGCAGTAGCATCAGCAGTGCTATCATGGAACACTTGGGAGCACTGCCCCAGCCCATCCACGATCCAGGAACAGATGAGGGAAATGCTGGATGACCTGGCCGGAAGCTGGGCCCTGAGTGTCGCCCTGGTTGGTGGCTTCGCTTTTCATGCTTGGTGTCGGTTCCAAAGAACCAGCCATGGTAGGGGAGATAGTAGGGGCCAAGAGCACCAGCAACTTAACGGCAATGGCTGGTTGATAATTAGTTCAGTGATTGTTGATCATGAACGCTGAGCCGTGCGCGAATATCAGAAGGCCGAATTGGGTGAACTGATGATCATTGATCCTTGGTTGTTCATTTGGGTCCTGGATACTTCCATCTACTTTTCCTGCACAGAAGTGGGTGTCAAGTTTCAACAGTGATGCTGGCCATGGAATCTTTTGATCAACACCAGTGGGTTGTTGAGCTATGGCGACACGAAGTGCAAAGATGATGGCAACTGGGAATGGTGACTTGCACATGGTAAATCACATGGTTATCATGGATGAATGGTTCTTACTGGATGGTTGTCGTGGATGTTGCTCATGGCTGGCGCGGCCATGCAACCATGGGATGCAGGGTGACCCTCCCAGCAGCCACTGCGCAGATGTGGCCCAGAACTTCACCTGTAGGTGAAAAATATGTTGTGATGGACAGCCATTGTTCTTTGCCATGATGAACAGTCAGCCATCATCAGCCATCATCAGCCATCAGCTATCATCAGCTATCACGAATCATTGTTGGTCATTTTATGAGCCATGATTATAATTTGTTTCAGTGATGCTTATTTGAAAATTATGATTATATTATATAGTTGACTTAGATCATATTGGTTCATTTGCAAGAATCACTAATCATTGTTTCCTCTATGATCATGAATTCCCAGCATACCACTGAGCACCAAGAACCGTCGCCTCGGCTCCATGTTCTGCCGCTCGGTTCGAGGTGATTTTGCCTCGGACAGCGGTCCTCGCGACATCGAAGGTGTGCCCCGATGCGACGCCGTGGTCGCCAAGTCCATGCGTCAAATGCGTCACTGCGGGTGTTGGATCCAACGGTTGTGGCTGGAGATTTTCTGCCACCCAAAACGGATGAGAAATTGCTGATGATTCAGTCAAACTTGATGATCATGGAATCATGGTTTGTTCTCCTCGAATTCCTGGTTGTTCCCACGAGATGTCACCGCCCTTGGTTGGTGAAGCACGGGCCCACAACTCACAACCAGTCGGCCCGGTGCTTCAGGCAAGATCAAGCTGATCCACACCATGATCATCCAGG